>OX461812.1:43139779-43525472 GCA_949802685.1 Dicyrtomina minuta
CTACAATACGACGCTGAAATTCAATATAATACCGATACGTTATAATCTTTAGCCGCAATCATAATCGGTTAATGGCTGTGAGTCACTGAAATTAAGACAGTGTATAATTTTGTAATTTTGATATCAGTTTACTATTTGTGACATTCGATTCGAGAATTGGAATAGTGCGTATTATTCGACAGTATAATATATAATATATATAGTATAATATAAAACTAAAAAAAAATCATTTACTTTTTAAACTACTGCATTGCACATTGCACTTGAGGCTTGATAGATGCCAATGGGCGGTATTCGGTATTGGGCTCGACGACTTGACTACCTATATATATTTGTGAAAGATTACTTCATCCTACAATAATATAATCGGGGCAAAAATGATGGCCATGTGTGTGATGAGGATTTTCAAGAGCGCGATAAGAAATAAGTTTCAAGTTGTAATAATTTGAAATTTCAATTTCAAGGGCCTTGTCCATTTATTAAATAGCTTTTGCTGTTATTGTTATTTTTCTTGCTTAATTGCATGCCTAATTCCTAATTGCATACTGTAATAAGTTTTTATCTAATTATTACATGTGGAAGTGGACGTTCGATATCGATCATCGGCATCGGTATCGGTACTCACGTTCTCAGATTGAAATTAACACCGCTGTTTATAGGTTCTACACGATATGGTCCAAACACGAACAAAGAGAATGTTTCCATCATCATAATATCAAATAATTCGATTGGATATTAATTTTGATGCTTGATTTTTGCCTGAGTCTGAATTTAAATTTATTAATAAACACACAAATAAAATCTTGCACACTTTGTCTAGTTTTGCCGTCAACCGTGTGTATTCCCAATTTCCAGATTATACGGCTGCAATCCAGAAACTATCACTGATAAAAAAAATTATTATTAAAGGATTTATTGAATGATTGAGATTGAGCGTGAGTATAGTGGTCAGTCTGAGGACGAGTGATAAAAAAGTCAATATTAAATAATAAAAAAGGCTTGTCAATAAATCAAGTAATATAAAGTAGAATTTATTGAAGGGATATTGAATTACCGGGTGAAGAAATCACTCGCACGCTCCCACCTAGCCCTACCCTGTAATGTAAGTATACACGATCAATTATGATTAGTGATTACAATATTTTTTTTTAAAGAGACGCAATATACAGAGTGCAGATAATGTGAAACGTCGTTCTCGTTATTCTCACGGCGATAATTTTTCATAGACAATTATATAGGCCTTAATCTACTTATAAAAAATTAACTATATATGAATTATACCAGTGTCAAGACACACTCCCTATGCCTTCAATATCAACACTAAAAAAACGCCAGTACTAATAATGATTATCAATGGCTTTATTTGAACATCTAAAGATCTGAACTTTAGAGTGTATTCGATATTCGAGAATTTCATCCTTATTTACTTTCAAGTGCAGTGGGGTTTAATGTTGGAGCACACGTTTTTAGCGTTCACGCTATACAAATAATTATTACTCCTCATGAGATAATAATTATGTCGTTCGTGTATAAAGTGGTCTCCGCCGTATCATGTGGAATTGGAATGTCATCGCCATGAGGAAGGGTAAAGAATGTGAAACTGTATCAGTTCACTCTCGAAAATCCAAATCCAAATCCATCCAAATATATCTTGTTGTTTGTTTGTCCCTTACTAGAGGAACGGATATGGAACTTCAATAAGCTGCCCCACACTTTATTAGTATATGTGCGTGGAAGACAAAATATTATTATGAGGATGCTAAATACTACACATAGAGATACTAGATATATTATGTACTAAATGCATAATGTACTTGTCAACGGATGGATGGTGATTGGCAAAATGTTATTTCTATCCGCACTACTACTAATGATAATCCGATCGAATGCTGTATATTAATTTATTTTGTAATAAATACATAAAATAAAAAAACCCTGGTATATAGTAAGTATAGTCAGTGATATCAGTTACCGCTACCGCCATGCCTATGTGGTACCCACCTACGTCAATATTATAAATTATTGCACCATATTATATATTAATGCGGTGGTAGAAGGAGTACCTCCTCTCTCTCTCTCTCCGCTCTCCTCCAACAATTTAAAAATGCGAGACTGAATTAAAAGGCTTAAAAATAGAGGACCAATAATAAGTTGGAGTACCTCATTAAATCACAAGTACATGACCATTAAAACCATCACACAGAGTCAATTAGATTTTAGTAGCAAACCTGATTTCATTTCGGCAACACCATCACCAACCACCACCACCACCACCACCACACCACCACTACCAACCACCAAATCAACCAACCCATCCATCAGACATCAGACCAACACTACTGATTCAGTTCAGTAGTTAACTTTTTAAGTTTGTCGTCGTCGTCTTCGTAGTAGTGCTGCACAACAGTGTGTCCATTGCATTGTATTGTGCATTGGTTTGGTTTTGGTTTTGGTTTGGGATCCCATGTATATTCACTCGTCAAGTTTGTTTGCTCCATCATAATATTTTAGTATTATGTATTATTATTATTTCCATGCAACGTTCGTCTAGTTTCTCGGTTCCGGTTTCAGTGTCGCTTTCGGTGTCGGTTTCGGTGTCAGTTTCGGTTCGGTCGGTGGGATGAGGAAATAAATACAAGTTGTGATCAGTGTTTGAACAGTGTTGCAGGAACAAAACAATTATTTTGAGTCAACTTTAAAATCCGAATTGGTGTGGTATCCGCTATCTACTATTGCATTGAACAGTACCCGTACCAGTACCAGATTCCCTACATATTTTTTAAATACTGATACATAATAGTAGAATTACCAACCGCCAACCGCCTCATCTGCTCACACACGTTACCAACGCGTGCAAACTCACATTTGTTTTTGCTCTCCTTCTGTTCCTCTGTGAAAGCACAACAACCTTTTATTACAAACATTTTTTTTTCACCATTTTATCAAGTGAGTTTCTATATTTGCAATTTTAAATTTTATATATTGCAAAAATAATACTAGTATATGCTTGTTTAGTCTACATAATAATAAATGGGTACCTATATTATGTATACTATGTAGTTCCAGTCCACAGTCGCTGTTTAAAAAAATACACGTTATACTCCTGACTGATGATGCACCCTGCCCTATATGTATACATATATGTTCCACTTGAAAACACAACAAAATTAAATAAACTGTATGCCAGGCCAGGATGCTTAGTACACAAATAAAAATGACGGAGCTTATATTGAATGTGTAATATATGTGTATAATTATTGTTAAACTAAAATCGTTATGACTGTAGCTAGGTGTAGGTGCCTATGTACAAATATCTCATTTTAATTCTCTTACTTTTAAACTCTGAGCAAATGTCTATGTGGTTTTGTTTTTCGAAGCTGAAACCATTTCGACTCCTACTTAAATGCACTGACTCAGTTTCTCAAAAGTTGAACAAGAATAAATAAACCTTGTCAACGCCGCTGAAAGTATAGGAATTGTGGAAACGAGAAATGTAAATGCGTAAATAAGTAATAGAAAATAGAACTATTATGTAGGGAATTGTAACTGGGAGGATGCGGCCAGGACCGGATCCAGAGGGGGGGGGGGCTAGCGGGTAATCCCCCCCCCCCAGAACGAGACATTATAGCATTTTGGAGATAGGAGCGATTTTCCAAGATGGCCGCTCATCATCATTAGCGCCCCCCCCCCCTTTAAATATTTCTGGACCCGCCGCTGGGGAGAGTATTGTTAAACTCTGACTATAAACGTACATATACCTATAGTAGTTTTCTAAATATTAGTCTAGCTGGTCTAGTTGCAGAAAAAAGGGCAAGCGTCTAGAATGGTACTAGAATGGTGGTAAGTAAGAGAAAGAAGTTTGTGCACAGATTTCCCCAATTTCCCTGCTGATCATCAAAGTTTTTGCTTACATTATTTTCCCGTTCGTTTCTCGTATCTAATTCACAGTACTGACTGAATGTTCTCAGACAATGAAGCGAAAATTGAAGTAGAACGCTTTTCACGTTTTCAAAATTTTTAAAAACATTTTAAATTTGAATTATTGCGACAACACATAACTGATATAGTAATCTGATAGTAAAGGTATGACCATGAGCAAGGCTAGTAATAGGAATAGGAGGAGGGGTGTGTGCGAAATAAAATGGAAATTAAAGTAAGGTACGATCAAAAGAAAAAAAAGCGGTAATTAATGGAATAATTAAATAAGATTAATTTAAAAGCTAGTTGCGGCTACAGTAGTTGATTGTGATAATTTAATTTGTTCCTTACAGGTGAACTAGACTGACTATATCCTGAAACGGAGATATCGAAGAATTGGATGAATAAGTGCAAGAGGATTTTTTTTTGTTTTATTCTGAAATAATTTCTACACTACTTCTACTTTTTTTTCTACGATAATAATGCCAGGAGAGCTGGCAATAACAAAGAATTCATTGTGTTCAGAGAAGACTCACTCGTCACTACAGAAGAGGAGGAACAACTGCGATTGCCTTTCTTTACACACCCACGACTGACAGTCTGCTGCTCTTTAGATTTTCACAACTACTAAAAGCTTCTTATCAGCTTACTTTTTCCAAAAACAAAATCATATATTTTGTTTGTGTTTCTTTTTGGTTCTGAAGAGAGTTTCTTTCAATTTAATAATCTGGAATTCTCTACCATTAACACTACAGCCAGTTACCCACCAGTACCAGTACCAGTATCCAATCTACTACTACTACTACTACTAGAAAATTAAGTTACTTTATTTGGCCAAGGACCAACATAGCGGATAGGCCGTTTCAATGAAAAAGATCAAACTGTTATTTCACAAAACTTCTTGCCTTATTTGAATTTTTAAAAAACTCTTTCATTTCCCCCGACACAGCACACCGTTTGATTAGTGAAAAGTCTTTAATTGAGTCTTATTGCCTTGAACAATCACACACACATTATTTAATAGTATTCAACGCACGTTTTTTTTCTTCTTTCTTCTACAAATAAATCAACTACATTATATCAATATCAATCAAAATGGGCAAAACAAAGACTGTGGCTGTTCCACCGGATGGAGGCTGGGGATGGGCAGTTGTTTTTGCATCGTTTATGATCCATGTCATAGGTACGTTCCATGTTTTTTTGTTTTCAACACTTTTTTTGTAATTATTTTATTGTCTGTGCCATCATAATTTGTGTAATTACACTGTCTACACTGGCGTTAGCGTTGGCGGTGATTGCCTCTTCTGTCGGCATCGTTAATTTTATTTAGAATTACATCTAAGAAATACTGGTTGTACAAGCTGTACAAGTAAATTGGTTGAATAATACAGAAAGTATAACAGGCACCCTATTTTTTTTTGTAACATGTACAGCTGACGGAGTAGCATATACTTTTGGATTATTTATTTCTGACATCTCAATCCAACTTGGAGCATCAAAAAGTTCAACAGCGTGGGTAGCTTCCATCATGGCTGGAGTTACGTATGGAGCAGGTACAGAGCTATTTCCGAATCCGAATTCGAATTCATATACCCAGTAGACTTGTAAATCATTGACATGCACATATAATATAGTGTGATATTGAAAAAAGAAATGGAGCGTGATTCATGATTTACATTTTATGTAGCTTATCTGTAGATTGTAGGTTAACCTATACTAAAAGTATACCCGTATGTATTTTTGTACTTACAAAACATTATTTGTTCATTTTACCCCAGGACCGTTGGCAAGTGCATTTGTGAACAGATTTGGTTGTAGAGTAGTCTCAGTGGCTGGAAGTATCATCGCCGGCATTGGATTTGGAATGAGTTATTTTGCGAACAGTGTCCTCTACTTATATTTATCCGTGGGTCTCATTGGAGGTGACTATACCATTCATTATTAATGCTAATAAATACTTATGCCATATACTATATATGAGATTACCCACATGCAAAAGTGTCTGTAATCTGTGATGGAAAGTGGAAGGGAAGTAGGTATAGGTCATAGGTATTTTAATAAAATATTATGAATGTTTATTATTATGTGCGAAGGACTTGGGCTTGGTCTAATCTATCTCCCGGCCATCGTCAGCGTCACTTGTTACTTTGAGAAGAGGAGATCTTTTGCCACGGGAATAGCAGTCTGTGGCTCCGGTTTTGGAACCATGCTCCTCGCACCAATCATCAAACTGCTGGTATGATAATATCCGAAATTGATCAGAATTATGACTAGAATTATTAGCATTCAAGTATAGAATTTTATTAGCAGCCACACAAATAAAAAACTCGGTTTAATTCTGTAATTATAGTTGGTCCATCTTGCCTGGCGAGGGGCATTCCTGGTCACAGGTGGAATCATCCTGAACTGCATAATTTTCAGTCTTATGCTCAAACCAGTCAAGACGATGGATATCCCAGAAGATGAGGAAGAAGCTCTGGATGCATCCGAACATCGTAATAAGCCAGACGTTCCAGATATTATTGAGCCCCCTAGAAATGAGGACGAGGCGGGGAAGGTCCTTTCGCTCACACCAGCCACACCTGTCAAATATCTTTATTATCCCCGTAAGTCATATGCGATACGATTCAATTTTGAAAAACCTGTCTTATGTATTATCATATTTGCAGTTTAGCAATCTTTTTAAAATTTACTCAATGTATAGAGAACCAAGCAGACACGTCTTCCGTGATTTCTCTAGCCTCACCTGACAAGAGAAAGCTGCCCAGTCCCACGTTGAACGCCACGTTGGATGTTCTCACAGCGGTATGCAAAACACTAGTGACAAATTTTTTCAATTTTTTCTAAGGAGTAGAAAATTTATTTTAGAGGGATATTTTTGTTTTGCATTGGTAAATAAAAAAACAAATTTTCTTCAATTTCATATATTGGGATGTGATGAATGTTTACATATTTTTTGAAATCCAATTTAGCAAACGGAAACACTGACAATGTCAAGCAGTCAGCCGGCTCTACCTGTCGGAATTGGAAGCATCGAGTCACTGAACAAGTACTCAACCCTTCAGAGTAAGAAACGACACTCGCTCAAGATGCCATTCCAAAGTTCCGGGAATTTTGGGAGTAATGAAGGTGGTGATGTTCACAGCCGCCATACACGACACTACAACAGTTCTGTGACGACTCATGGTCTCATTCTTGAGCGAAAAGATGTCTTCTACTCTGGAAGTCTCCTTAAAATCCCGGATTTCAATACACTACATGAAGAGAAGTCCTCCTTAGACAGTACAGATGCCCCCAATTTAGAAGATGATGCTCCAGTGGATTTTGTAGTGTCCAAGAAAATTTTTGGTTGTATTCGATGTTCTCCTCGGTTCTACAAAGTTTTAACTACTATGTTGAGTATTTCGTTACTGAAGAATCGTATCTTTCTCTTATTTGCTATATCAAACTTTTTAACCAGTATAGGATACAACGTTCCTTACATCTATTTAGCGGTAAGCACTTCCATGATTAGTATAACTATTTACTATATTATATAAGCAAAAAGCACTCAAATGTAATTGAATTCCATAAACAACTTTTTACTTTTGTTGTTGTTGTTGTTCTCTTATATTTTCTCTTAAAGTCTCAGTTGAACGTTTCCTAGACTGTCTGTCTGTTTTTTGACTTTCAACTTTATTCATAAAAAAAATATTTTAATATTCACAAAAACTTATTGATCCCAAAAATTATCGTGAAAAGGATGCCGATGGCAGATGGTGGCATCTTGTTACATGGATCGATGACTGAATTTTAGAATTTTGTGTGTTCTTGTGTACACAGGAAATGGCCGAAAAGAATGCTGACTCTGGGAAGGTTGAGTCAACAGAGTATTTATTATCTATCGTGGGCATTGCTAATACTGTGAGCCGTATAGTTTTGGGATACATGAGTGACAAGAAATGGGTTAATAGATTATTCCTCTACAACGGTGCATTGACTCTCTGTGGAATTGGTAAGAATAACTTGATTTTCTTCCGAAATAATTTTATATAAGTCGGTGAAGGTTTATTTTTGCAATGGGAAATTAACTTCGTAAAACGTGGAAAAATAATTAAATGGCATTTACATAAGCACTATTTATCTTAACTAAATACACGTGTAAAGCATTTTAAATTATAACATTGGTTCAGCGTGTATGGTCTACTTCACGTTAAAACTGATGCGGCCGATGCCGATCACGACCAGGATCATGATCGTGATGTGATGACTGTCTAGTCTAACCCGATTTCTTCACGAGCAAATGAATATTGTTCAGCAGATGAGTCGAACTTGTTAATGAGGAACAGAGCATATAAGTACTGTGGCAGTGGTTTTTGGTGTAGTAGTTGCATCATTTTTTTTCGCATACAAAGTAATATACATATTGTTATTTACACATGGAATTTCCAAATGATTTAATTATCTTCGTGTATTTATTTTGCTCATCCTGAGAAGTCCTCGTTGTCATCCTCTGAGTTGTTTGAGTAGTTCAGAAATAACTAAAGAGATTTAATTTACTATATAACAATATTACACGTTAAACCTATACAATCAAATTTTAGCATACAGTCACTTTCAACTTCAACATTTATGATGATGCAGAAGAGCGAAGGCAAAAACTTTCAAAACTTTCGCTCTCCGCAGTCGAGTCTCGTAGTAGTAGCGGAAGATCATTTTACTTTTTACAAATAATGCATGTGCTCACTGCCGGTAAAAGAACTTTGTTGGCTTTAGTTTTTTTTGTTAGTAGGGGCAAATGCTACCATTAACATTTTAAAATATGATATAGATAGACCTATACATAATAAACCGAATGCCGAATAGTAACCTTACTTACATGGAACTACGGGAACGGGAGATTCCTTCAGTCATCTTGGCTTTCAAAGCAGAATTCTACATTTCTTTGCCAAGTCAAGGTTTTCTCTTCCTATTCCTCCTGTTGACTGACATTACATGCGGGATCCATGCATGCCAGAGTCACAGAGTCGGAAGACAGACACACGCTACACAGTTAAACGAATAATTACAAGGCTACACAACTAAAAGGAAGGAACTAATAATATGTGGGTAGATACATATAATTACACCGGGGGAAATGGATGATGATGTAAATGTAAACTCCGTCTGTAAGTATCTTCACCTGAAATGTTGTATAGTTTTTTCTATTCAAAGAGATGCTTAAACCTGTTGTTATTGACGTTTGGCAAGAGCGCAATTTTTGACAGAAAAAGCAACTTGAACATTAACATGCACATTCTAATCACCACCGTATCATATGGGACATTTTGGCAGTATGCCAAAACTATATAGTAGTAAATAAGTACACACATTTTTAAATTCACTAGATCCTCATGTTTATCATAACTACTCTGATATATTCATCAGTTCCACAAGAAGCGATTTTAACTTTTTTATTTCCAGAATAATCAGGGCAATCTTAATGGGTAAGGTGTCATTCGACATAGGGATACTTGCTGAATTGAGCAAATATTATGTGCTTATTGGGTTGTCAGTATAAATATTTTTGGAAAAAAACAACGCTCTCTCAAGACGTTGGCGTATTGGCATGTGACATTGACATTGTACATATACTAGAAATTTAAAAATCTTGACAAGACAAATGATGCCCTTAAAATTGGTTAAAATTTATGGGCAAGGAATGACATCGCATGATTAAATATATGAGCAATCAAGAGGCGGACAGCGGGGAAAAAGTGTCTCTTGAAATATTTAATTCTGATTAGATTATATTATGTCATGCATAATGTTATACCATAAGTGGTACCCAATACGTATTTACATTCCTAAACTTAGCGTTCCCAAGTGCCTTCTTCTATCTATAAAAATACATAGTACACGGGTGTGAATGTTTAATAATTTCCATGCTTATAAGCTCTATAAAAAGACCTAGATTTGAAACATTATGTATTTAAACTTCGCATTACATCAGTATACAAGTTTGACTGTATGGGAGTGTGGATGATTTTCATATTTTTATGCGCAGCGATCTTTTAAATTTTTAAATTTCACATCCAATTAAACCCCGTCGAAGCCTTGCAAAAAATATTGTTTGGACATTTAGATTTATCATATGCAAAAAAATATACTAAAAATAATGTGTAGAAGATTTCAACTAATGTCACGTCATATTTTTTGCGGATGGAATATTCAAACGATGTACACATCAGAACTACTACCCACGTATGACAAAGACAGAGACAGAGAAGAGGCAAAAGCCAAAAGTTTTATGGTGTTATAGTGCACAACATTGCATTTCATTCCTCATCCTCGCTCACCTTTAGTGCACGACTTTGAAATTGAAAATGTTCGTCGAGGCACTTGACTTATTTCGCTTCATTTTGATTTCGGCTGACAGGGACATTCTTTGCGTAGCCTAAGCTTGGCAAGGTTTGTGCTAAATGTGCTGGTCCTGAAGAATGATTACCTAAAACACTAGTATATGCGTTTTAAAAACTGTATAATGATCCTGTTTAAATTTTGTTGCTTAAAATCCTTTTTTAACATCCTACACTTGCTCTATACATTTGCCAAAAAGAACTATATTTTTGCATATAGTAGTCGGCTCATTTTTGGTATTTGGGACCCATATGGGAGGGCTGAAAAGAGTAATCACTCAATATTATAATATATACAAGTATTTCAAAATTGTTATAAATTATGTAAATAGGTAGAAATTATATTGAAGAACAATTTTAAATTTTCGTTGAACGTTAAGGGTCATCTTGAGGAAGGAATGTGTTCGTGTAACCTTTGGATATTTTACGTAACCTACACAACTCTAGAGCATTTATGTTAGATTTGTTAATGCTGACACATTGTGCCTTGTGTTCAGCAAGTTTCGCACCCCACGTAGGCTTCCTTTGATTTTGACAAATTGGCATACTGATATTTTTAAAATTAATTGTTTTTATCCTTGTACCGGCACCGTCACGTTGTGTTTTGGATTGAGACTTGCACCACGAGCTATAAGCTAGCTACGTATAAATAGGTGGGCAGACAGCTACAGTTTTTATTTGTTGAGGTGTAAACTAAGTGAAGTATAAAAATAATTTAAAATAAAACGCTGTATTAAAATGATGCGCTGCGCTGGTGTAAAAACTGTGGTCGTAAAAAAATACTAAAAAACGTATAAACTGCATACAGATATCGGCATCGGCATCGGGTATTTGCGGAATTACCATCATTATATCTACAGTAGCTATTAATGTAATTCCCTTGTGTCAAGGTTTATGGACATGAGCATTTTTAATTAAGCATAAAGTCTGTCTCGAATTACGTAAAAGAGCAGTCATAATCACAATAGACGTCTTAGGGCCAGTGTCATTGTCAAGGAAAGTTATTTTCATGAGCAAGCTGAGGACAATGACGTCAGCCTCACTTGTCTCGTCGTTCTCGGGTGTCTCGTTTGACTTGACGACGACGACGGGTTTCAGGCTCGCAGGCATAGGGCACTATAAAAACCTGTGAAATAAAATTGTAGTAATGTAAGCAATAAAATATAGATGATGTTTTTTTTCGGGTTTTATTTATTATTTTTTATCTTTTCAGCTACAATATTTTCCGCTTTCACATCCTCTATGAACATGTTGAGAGTTTACTCAGCTACTTTTGGGGCACTAGTAGGAGTGTACGTCTCCTTAACCTCCGTCATTCTGGTGGATCTCCTTGGGCTTGACAAACTTACAAATGCGTTCGGTCTGCTTCTCCTCTTCCAAGGAATCGGCACCATAATCGGTCCACCTATAGTCGGTAAGAAAATAAATAAAATAAAAATATTCTAACTAAATACGCCTAAACCATATTCTCAAATTTCAGTTTTAAATCGAATAAAATTTAATGTTCTTGTATATCGTCTGTGAAGAACCAACATGACCCATATCCATTTGTAGCTAAAAAACAATATCCACTATCTACAAAAATATTGAAACATGTCTTGAACGAATTTAAATTGAATACTTTGCACTTTTCAAAAATATGTAAATAGAACATTTTGGCCCTGTCCAAAACATGTAAATAGAACATTTTGACCTTTTCAAAAACATGTAAATAGAACGTTTTGCACTTTTCAAAAATATATATATAGAACATTTTCCAAAACACTGAATTATCATTTTACGCATGTTTCTAATTTGGCTTTCATGACATAGCTCATTTTGATTCTGTGTAGCTTAAATTGGATATGGGTCATTTTGGTTCTTCATAGACGATATGTGTGTACTCTAAACAACTTTTTGTATAACTTTGTATTTTCTGTATTGTTTCTCTAGGAAAATTATTTGACGAATATCAAGACTACAGATACGGCTTTGGAGTTGCGGGTGGAATGATAGCTTTGAGTGGTCTTATGTTATTTGTCATTCCATGTCTTCAGAAACGTGAGCAAAATCGGAAATTATGTACGAAGGCTAACATGGAGCAGCAGTTTGCAAATGAGAGTTTAATCCCAAATTCTGCTATTCACAATAAAAAAATACTCACGAATAATAATATTAATGAAGATTATTAGGCTTGTCCACCTTAACCCCTTTTTTTTATTTTCCGAATATTTTGGTGATGTTGTTATATCCAAACTTTTGCTTTTATTTTTTTTTCTCTTTGTAAGTACATTTGACGTTGTAAGGTTGAATGTATAAAAAACATAATAATTATTGTAAATTAGTTTGTTTTTGTGTAAAGCATTATACGGTTTTTCGTTTATTAAAATGCTTTATACAGTTTAGCAAGTTAACTTAGCCACAGCCCCACCCCACAGTGAATCGTTAAATTGTAGACACACAGATATTTTGTCTTAGTACACTGTGACTAAACTCATGTATGAGTCTCTGAAAATAAGAAAAGTCAGGATTCGTAGTTCGTATTCGTAATATTGTACAATAATTACCTACATGTTATTACAATTATTAATAATCGTCCGTTACTTACGTAGGAATAGTAGTTGTTTGCGCATACCTTGGAGGAAAAAGTATAGCAAAGAGTAAAGTAGTAGTAATTATTAGTGAAGAAAGTAAATAGTAAAGTAATGAATGGTTAAGCTATAGTTACTATATAAAGAAATCTTTTTTCGTACTAAATACTTAAGATTTATTTATGCTTGTTGTATATAGGGGAGAATGTTATGTCACGTCTTTGAACTATATAGCGCGAGGGGCCTTAGGTCCAGTCTTTAGACGATGACTATATAAAATATATATGAGATTTTATGAATTAATGAATTTATCATTGTTATTTGAATATTGAAAATTATGTGCGTAAAAAAAGAATGAATGTGTGTCAGAGAGGTCGAGATATATGTCGATATCGTATATCGAGTTCGAATTTAGATTCGCATGATATTTTAACGGCGCGCGGTGTAAGAAATTATGTATGCTATAATATGCGTATAGATTCTATATTAATATGGAGTGTTGGCCGGGCCTTCCTTTAATTCTTTTATTACTTTTCCGCCTACTTACTACTACACATGTAAGTGGGATTGGTTGCCTAAAATGTGAATTTGACATTTCATATAGAGTATTTAACGTCCCACTTTATTAGGGTTGATGTATCCAACCAATAATATATAAGAAAAAAAATCAAAAATGCATTATCCTTATATCATATTTCATGGTATATAATGTACATATTGAGTACAATATAGGAATACTTAGGTAATTATGTTTATATTATTACAAATTATTAACTAAGAAAAAAACTATTAATACGAAATAGTTTTGGAAGAAAGTCGGCGATGTTTTTTTTATTGTTACTGTTGTTTTTATGATAAAGTGATTGATCCGCGTGCAGTATAGTAGTTGTGTGTATGTTAAAAAAACGAGACCAACTTTTTAGCGTATAGTGTTCGAAAATCGAAACTACCTAAGTACACTATATATTTGACTATATACTGTAATAATTGACTATACTGTTATTATCAGGTGTAGATAGATATGAATTTCATTACCTATAATGAATAATTCGATTTGCAGTACACATATGGCTGGTTCATTGTTGAAATCACTATATAAGTTAATAATGAAAACGAATGCTTATCGTTCGCTATGTCCTTTACACCTACACCTATAAATACAAATTATTTTCTAACGGTTCCTAAATGATTTACTTTTACTTTCTATTCACATAGAATTTGACAAAACCGTAAGTTAACTCTGCGGCTGCGGCTGCGGCTGGTCTGAGAGTTTTGACGTTATATTTACAACAGAATTAATTGTAATAATTGGAGTACATATATATAAACAAAATTAAAGTACTTAATTGACAAAATATAAGAATACTTTATAATATAAAATTAATTCGTGCGTATGAATCACAATCGGAATTGACAGCGGTGCCGGAACCGGAACCGGAAACTACTATTCATCTAAATACGTATAAATAACTTTATAATCCTATCCTTCTTCAAGAGTCTTTCCAACGTTCCAGCAAACGTGTGATGCGACAAAACAAAACAAAATTAATTACTTTAAAATGTAAAAACTGCTGTCACATTGGCAGGCTGCACCGTTTATTTGCTGCCAAATGAAGGGAATAATACAGGATTACTAATATAATTATATATTATCATTAGTTATATACTTTATTAGTTTGTTACTAATTATTATTAAGTAGTTTTTGTCTATATTATAAATGTAATTTCATGACTTTTTTTTACTGAGACCTGTGACATGAATTTGTGAACGTGATCCTTCAAAATAATTTTAATTTGAATTTCGGATGACGACACGTATGGCTGCTTTATGTACTGGTGCTGGTCGTGCAGATTAAAAGTTTAGTAATTAATTAAGGATAAAAAAATACTATTATTATTATTTGTATACTGATTGTATTGTGATAAAAGATAAAACTGATAACTGGTTGAACCTGCGGTTTTCGCCATTTGGGCTATTATAAATAATATACTTAATAATATGATGTCAATTTTGATTATTCTACACGTGTACTATTATTCAATGCAATCTATGTACTATTTAAAACTTCAAGTTCGAGACCAGTCTAATCGCAATTTTATGCTATCTACTCACTCATGTATTAGTGTTTCATATATATATTATAGTAATCACTATAACATAAAAACATATATATGGAGTGGTATAATTAAATTCGGAACAAGGAGAAGAAACGTAAAGTAGTAGGGCAAGTAGGGGTTTAAATTTTTAACATAATAATGATATAGGGAAGGGATATGAAGAAACCTGGGATTTCAATTTCAATTTACAAATTAAATATCCTTGTAGCATAGTCTAGTGATATGACAATTTGGAAAATGTTTTTCTTCACTAGTTAAACCAAAAAGCATGTATGTATGTATTTCATCAGTTATAGAATGATGATATAGAGGATGTTTTTTAAACGGAGTATAAAAGGGAAGCAGACTATGCGCGAGAAAATGTGTGGAAGTGGAAATTATATAGCATAATTTTCCAATACAAAGTATATATGCATGCGTAAATTTAAAAGTAGGTCAAAACAAATATTTCATATTATGATCGAGAGAAGTTGAGTGAACGCAATCTTAATTAATACATGACATTTTGAGGTTTTTTAATACTGAACGACAGCATATATATGTATACTACGAGAATCAAAAGGGTTATCTTTTATCATACAATACTTTACTTAGGGAAAAAAAACTTGATCTAGTACGTAAGTCAATTTTATCTACTATTTACTGAAAATTGTGCCCTTTTCAAAAAGTATATTGTACTATTAAATAACAAAATAACTATATGTTAGTATATAGGCATTTAAGTAGCTCGCTATATGCTTGCAGCCCATCATCGTTAGGTCTGTAATTTCCGACGTAATCGTAAATATGGTACCCATATGAGAAATGGTGAACATACAACTTGCCTTTTAAAAGGATTATTTTATTAGTTACTGGTAATTAATTATTATTATATAATTATACGTATGACATGATTGACCATTATTGTAAATTGTATTATTATTTTTTTTAAATATGTGTACATGTCGTTCTACTATGTTGTCCTTGACAGCAAGAAGTTGTAAATGAAAATGAAAAAATTTATGTATATTTGAGTATGTGGGACGTGTGAGATAAAGGTTACAATTATTACAAACTCAAGAATTTAGAGAACATTATGCATATATTTGCATACTGACCGTGGATGTCGTAATACAACGACCACATTATACTACTATAGATTATTGATATTGATACTACAACTATACTACTTACAACAAGCTGTAAAAACTAAACACACACGAAAGAACAAGCAGAATGAGAATTTATGATATTTAATAAAATGTCTATGATATATGGCATTATATAAACTTTAGTAATTGTTAACTGTTTTTGTCCTGTATTTTTTACTATATATAACTAGACTCGCGCATTGACTACTTCAAGTTTGGCGGCAAAAAGAAAGCATTCACACAGAACTCGCGTACTTTATTACATAGCATTTCCTAGTTTCTATTTGTCATTTTTTACTTGAAGAAGGGCACATCGATTTTTTGAATCATCTCGGCTTAGTCTACTCTCACTTTTATTTGTTTTTCTTGTCCCACTTTCAGCTGGTTTTGGAGGAGTCGGGCCTTTTCTTTTTCCAGATTTTGATTTTACTACAAAATGCCTTGAAGATCCTCTCACTGCACTCTCAACATAGTTCTTTCCGAGCTCTTGACGAACACTGGATACTCCAATTAAATACCACAGTGGATTTATCAAAACCATTGCCTGCAATTTGAAAATAAAAAATAAAAATATTATTTACAAAAGGTATAAAAATGCTAAACATACCTTCATTTTCATTTAACTTTCTATTTCAATAAAATTGTTCCAAATGCTTGACTTTTAGCCTGCGAAAGGCATCATTATCATTTGTGTGGGGATTTGCATTATGGCGGAAATCTGTCTCGCAACTCGCAATTGCCGTTATATGCATACGCCTTGGAACCTTGGAGAAAGCAGATAAAAAGATGACTTACGTGAGTTAGAATTGAGTGTAATGTTTCAAAATAAAATTTTCTTTCCCCTGTCAACGAGACCGGCAGCCAATCCAGAAATCCAAAGAGATTGATGGAGCAGAAAAGTGTGAAAACAAATGCGATCATGATTACTGTTAACTGAAAAGGAAACAATTTAATACATAAGTTTTTCTGTACTATTTATTCCTGAGCTACGCTCCATTTGCTTAAACTGTATTAACGTGTTATCGTGACCGATAATAACACTGTTTTATTTTAATTTCAGTAGGGGCCCGAAATTTATTACTTCTTTACTTCAGTTGTTTTTAAATTTCTCGGATTAAATCTGAACGTCAGGACTAGGACTATCAATATATCACAGTATATAGCTTATACGCCCTTACGGAGTTCCGAACAAACTCTCAAGCAGCTCAGGTGTGGATACGTGCACAGCTTAAGGCATTGTCAGAAATCAGAACGAAGTGACGGAAAAAGAAAAATAATTAAATTACAAAATTACTGAAAATTATACTATGCCAAATAGATACAAATTTTGTGCACGAGCAAAAGTAATTGACAAATACGATATATTTTTTAAAATGCTAAATTGTGAATTAAGTAGTAATTACACAGCATGCATATACTAATATCTGTGCCAAAAAACGAACGAACTACAGTCAATGTAATATATTTCCTTACAAAATTATACCCTGCTATAATTAGATATGCGATTAATAAAATAATCAAATACCGTATATTCTATAATATGTAATGCGCCGGTCTAAAATAGTACGTGGGTCTCTGTATTAGTAATACCCTGGACGCTAACTTCCGAAAGGCCTATATAGAATTAAAAAGTAAAACGCGGGTCTTAAATATACGAGTACTCAAGCATTTGCAGGCACATGGTCATAATGTAATAACTATTAATTTGTTTAAGTACAAGGTTCAACATAATATAAGGGAACAAAAATTCATTTTTCGCTTTAAAAATATTAAAACAGCTGTCATACTGCAATCCCAGTTGAGCATTGTTTCCCTAATATACGGAATACGAATTACGAATAAAAATTCACAAAATATATTTAGTACGTCAGTATATATGGGTCTGATATAATGTACATGTCTGTAACAGTACGCGGGCCTCACTATAGTAAGAAGTCGCAGCTTGAATAGAATGCGGGCGTACAATTATAGAATATACGGTACCTAAGCAAATTAAAGCACATGCATCGGAACCGGGACTCCACCACCACTGTTTATTATAAAAAATTGTAGCACCATAAATAAACGAAAACACAAAAACTAGAGATATAAGGTGAAGCCCCTCAGGATTCTTAATTTGATACAAAAAATTACATAGCATAGTTAACTCACTTTTAAAATTTGGGGCGAGTCGAGCCAGGTGTGTTTGGAATTAACTTTCCAAACAATCATAGTTTTTCGGTTTCTAGTTTTGCCAAGTAGATGAAACCTTTGAGAAAACAAAAAAGGTAAACAATAATTATTGTACTAAGAGGTCCTCGTTCACAATTAAAGTAGAACAATGTGAGTTGTGCGCAGTTTTGCTTCTCTAGAAGAATACAACATATTATCGGAAATTTAGCTGTCTACTATAAAAGCTGCGAGAACCTACGTTTTTACGTTTATCGATCCCTTATTAATGTTGTAGAAAGCTTGGTGAGAGCATATACCCATCCTTGAGAATAGTATCGATTCGAAACTGAATTAACGGAACTGTTGACTGTATGTTTCCTTTCAGTTTTACGTCAAAAGATAGATCTAACTGCTACTACTTGTCCATCTGTTTAACTCTATGCGTGGTATTACGTATGCTAATTATGCTTACAAGCTAAACCAACTCACATGATTGCACTGGGAAGGACGAAGGAAGCAAATAGAAAGGAAATAGTGTATGAGAAATCCTTCCATTGTCCATCATAATTCATCGGTGTCATCACGAGGTCACAAGAAAAATCCTTTTTTTCATACCTAAAATTTGCGGCATGAAAATTTGAATTAGTATTAAATTAAATTAGAAATAAATAAGTATTACCTAACAAAATCTTCTTGTTTTTCTTACCTTCCCCATCCGAACAACGGAAAGGAAGCCCAAAGTGCATCATACAGCCATAAACCGATTGACAATTTGTAAAAAAATTGTGGTGTATAACATTTATCAATATTCCACCGGTTCAAATAACGTTCAATAGAAAGAATTAGAACGGAAGAAAAAATAACAATTTGAAAGTACGATTTCAGGAAACCAAACATATTGCATCCAGCTGATCCCCAAACCCAACTTCGAATTTAAAAAAAAAGGTAAACATTGTTATACCGAGAAATAAAATTTTACATTACATACTATTACAGTGATTTGGTTTGTTACGTTCAAGTCAGAAGCTGTCAAGCGTGGAGGGTAGGGGTGGGTACCTGTGGTCCCGTCAGTTTTCAACAGGAGAACATTAGCACTGACAAGAAAATAGGGTTCGTTCTTCTTCGCAAGATGTCCGTCCAATATTAATGGTAAGTGGTAATGTTTGCCTATTCAAACCTTGAGTGACCACAGTTAGCCACCTCTGCCCTACTTAATGTTATTTATAAAATTAATTCACATGACAGAAAATAAATACACGTATCTTACTGCTGAGCAAAATATGACGGCATGATAAATGTTGCAGGACCAAATAAAGCAAATCCTAACTGATTCACAGCTAAATTGGTTAAAGAAACTCCTAGTGGACTTTTCCCAACAGAATGTCCCCGGTATAGAACTATTAATGAAATTATAGTTCCAGCGAGGCTCACAATACCTTATACAATCAAACAAACTTAGTTAATGCAAAAAATAAATCATTTTTACTGTTAAAAATCCTTTCGTAGATGCAAACATGTATGACTTACACCGTCGCCGCGTCAAAATTTTTTAATACTGATTAATAAATTAATGATAGATAAAAAATGTAAGATGTAATAAATTGATTAGTCGTTATAAATTTATTACCTAGAACTCCATGGTATAATCCAGCGTAAGAAAACATGATTGCCGAATACTGGGATTCTGAACTGTGTCTTCCACATGCACAATTCTTATGTATGAAACTCGAGTTAATTAGAAACTGTACTCTAATTGAGCTCAATATGTTCGTTCTAGCCACAATATGTGAAGCATTTTTTACCCATTACAGTGATCTTTACTAATGATTATGTCCAATGAGATTTAAATGAGATCTGGTTGTTAAAAGTAAATTCTACATTCGGGACTGAATTTATGAGTTAGGGGCAGGGTGATCAGGGTTTGTTCTGGCTCAAAATATAATTAATTTTACTGTTTGTGCGTCTTGAGTATAGTTACCATGCTACAAAATACCACATCACGATTTTAGCTGTTTTCACACACCGCTTTTCTTACTCAGTTCTTGGGAAGAGAAATAACTTGGTTGATGGTGCAACTAATACGATAAAAGGCACAAAAATACTGAAGTACAAATTCAGCAGCGAACCATGGCCATGAAAAGAGGATATTGTATTCCAAGATTGTATTTCAAATTATGGAATTAAATTTCATACTTGTGCCGTCTTTGTAGTTGTTGCTATATAAATTGCATCCTATATAATTATACATGGTACCTTACCAGAAATGAAATATCAACTGCTGTTCGCGGAGAGTGTAAACCATAAGTGTAAACCTAAAAAGGACATGCTGTCTGTCGTCTTTGTCGTTGCTGGCTTACACATTATAATCTCTGGGTAATTCACAGGGTGCAGAGAAATACTTGAAATACTAGGCAAATTAAATGAAACAATTGTTAAAGGGCATAAAATAGTCAAATAGGATACAGGTAGCCATCAAAATTATACTTTCTTTTATTATTATTGTTTGTTGTGATTATAGTAAAGTTTAGCTTTGTATGGACACACACATAATTAATTAGTTCTAATTTTCTAATAATATTTTCAATATATTGCAATTGCATTATGAAAGTTTAAAAATCCTAATTTGAAACTGTAAAATTATTGCAAACGTCTGCTGCATTCTAAATAAATTGAACAATTTCTTACTATTTCAGTTGTCATCATTTGCTACAGTATCTGCATTCATAATGGTACTACTGGCATTTTAAAAACTTTTAAACACTTTTTTTAACGTAAGTAACTGTATCTTTTATTTATTTATTGTTCACATCCACAAACGAAAACATGATCGAGCCTAATAACAACAGACAAAACAAAAAAAACGATGACACGTTCCCAAAAGATTAAGAGTTTTTGTAATTGGTCACACTTAGTTTCAATAAATCTGTTGCAAACTCTGGTTCTTGAGGAGCATTAATGGGACCAGATGATTGATTACCGAATTCCAGAGAGACCAAATTTTTAGGAGGTAGATTTAATAGACAACGCCTGTTAAAAAAACAATAATTAACAAAAAAAATAAGAAATTGTAATAGTTTTGTACATATTCTAAACTATCAGATGTGTGATGTTTTTACATTTTTAAGAACGATTGATTTCATACCTCACAACCATGTCTCGTTTTGCTGTAAATACAAAAAAATATGCGTTATGTTGATTTATTAATGACTACATAACGAATAAAAATTCAAAATTAATCGGAAGTACAAAGAAATTACAACTCACCAGACAAAGCTCGACTATGAGGACCCAAACCGTAATTTTCGAGTAAACTATGCCTCTCCAGCCTTCGGCGGCGAAACAAGGGCTTTTCAAGCTCTTCCTCAATATTTGGTACATCTTTAGGCTCTTGGTCGGAAATTTTTAAATTCTGTCTAATATTGTCCGTAATTTTCTGAAACAACGTCTCACCACATAGTTTACGTGAAACGCCAACTTGCTGAAATACTTGTAATGGTGTCCATCTCTGACGCACACTTTTATTTACAGTACTATCAGAGCTTGCGACTCCAGATTGATTCGAAGGCAACTCAAATTTGTCACGACTAAGTAAACTGGCCCAATTAACACCAAAAATATCAACAATACTAATTTTATTCTCTACTTCACCTAATTCATCATCGGAAATTTCTTCAAAATCCATTCGTTCCAATATATCGTCATCAGTCTGGCTCTGACTTTGTAAACTACGCACATCCCTTAAATCATATGGCATTGGAGGTGGCAAAGATGATGTGGACACAACAGTTGGTGCAGAGTCTTTATCCACATCTACACCTGCACTCACAGTTTCCTCCACTGCCTTTACAGTTTCAATTATCACCCCCTGATTTCCTTCAGACTGAACAACTAAAGTCTCTTCCACAACTTCTTGGGTAATGATTTCCGATTTCACTGGTGAAGTTTGCTTAAGTTCTTGTGTTAAAATGTCATCTGCGTCATCACTAAAGTCGCTTAGTTCTAAATTTTTTTCATCGTCGTCGACTTCCAGTTTTGTCGTAGATTCGATTACATTTATACCACTGATACTACCAATACTACTACACCTATCTTTGTTCTCCTCGGGAGTTGGTGTCCTAGTTTCATCACCTAATCTTTTTAAAGGTAACTTGTCACACTCAAAAGATTCCACACTCACACGAGCTGTTCCCTGCAAAGTCTGATCAACCCACATGTCAACACGGGACTGCTTGATTGTCTGCTCTTCGTATCGTTCTATCAGTGCTTCTTTCGTTTTTACGATCATTGGCATATGTCTTACAAGAGGAGCCCCATGACCCGTTCTTTACAAAAAAATTTATTTAGAGTTTAAGTTAATTTCTTGCTGATTTTTTCCAATTCATTTGATATATACATAAATAGTTTCAATTACTTACCTAGGACGATTATCTTCATGTGACACTCGTTGACCCTGGATTATTTTACTAGGTAAAACGGATTTATTGTTAGACGGAGCTGATCCAAGGAGCGGAGGCAGTCTACCACCCGGCCTGGCATCATATTCTTTAGGACGTTCTTTTCCCATTATTGGGACACGATCCCTTTCTGGTTCAGTATGTTTTGGAGCAATACGTCCCCGATCCATTCCAGCTGGCGGACGAGCAGGTGCAAACCTATCTCGAGGGCGGGAAGTATCCCGCTGAGGGTAGCCTAAATTACAACACATATTACGTGAGTAATGTTGATATATCAGTAATATATTGATATATTTTTTGCAGAAAATCATCATGGCATCACCATAAATTCAATTAAGCACTTAACAACAGCATAGTAAAAGTAACCACATACAGATAGTGTTTCTGAACATCAACAAATTCTCGCTAACCTGATTTATCATAGATGTTACTTGAAGGTCCGAGTTGTGCGTTGTGACCAAAAAGTCGATCACGATCCATATCTTTTGTTGGTTTGTTACCGTTGCCATAGTTTGATGCATGTGGTCTATCCTTACGAACGGCATCGATTCGACGATGATCTTCAAAGGATGGCCTCCTATGAGGCGATCTGATGATTCTAAAGAAATTAAGGAAAGATAAGCTTCACTGAACACACACAAGACATAAGATTTAAGAAGAAATACACGAGCAGATTTTAAGCTAAAAACTTTTGGTATGCATTGGTCATCACTGCCTGCATAAATAAAGTGAGTAAATAAATATGCCGGAATTACACAAAAATTTTATCGAAACCGTATTTACCATAAGCAATGTAATAGTGCGCCAGTTGTAAATAAAATCTTACTATCTCTCTCATGATTTAAAAATGTTTTCTGTATACCACTTGCATAACCACGCTGCTTAAAGAATATGCTTCCAGAATGCGTTTAGATGAATGAAACAATGCATGATTAAACGAAAGAATAAATTACCTTAGCCTCTCTCTTTCTTTCGATGAAGGACGAGGAGGAGGACTTCTTTCTCTCCTCGGTAAAAATTTGTGACCCATGGATGAAGAATCAGGTGGAACTCTACGTGGCGACGGCGATGGCGTTCGCCTGTTCATAGCATTTTTGTTGTACTTGGGTGGCGGTGAAGGTACTGTTCGTGATCGCTTGTGACCTAGGAAATTTCCGTCAGCGGATACACCATATCCATCGTCGGAGAGTCGGCGCTTTCTAGACTCTTCTTCCGCAGTCTGTCTTTCTTTTCCTCTTGCAACATGGTCAAAACTTCGTCCTGGAGTTAACTGCTCTTTCTCTCTTTCTACGGGCCTACCTGCAGATTTAGAAAATGATCTTCTTTCATAGTTATTACCAATTCTTGTAGGAGATTTATGCCAGCTAGCTCCTGGAGCTTTATTTCGGTTTGTTTCTTTATAAGGATGAGAGGAGTCCTTCCGGGAGTCTCTAGAAGATACAGACGACGACAACGACTGTCTTTTAACTGGCGTTTCAACATGTCGTGGCTTGTCAACCGCTAATTCTACTCCAACTCTTGCTTTCTTCTTAGTTTTCTTTTTAGGTTTGTCCTTTTTTGCTGGCTTTAATTTTATACTTGGAACGGAACTTTCTGTAGTTGAGGAAACAGCAGTGCTGCTGGATGAGGAGGCTTCTGTTGCAGTACTAGAGGTGGTCCTGTAAAAATATGTAAACTTAAGCATTTGCCTGCCCTTCACTGATACACTCTTAAGTACGTCGACAATTAGCACTGGGACTGAATAATAATTAACCTTGTATGAGATGAGGATGTACTAGTGGATCCTTGGGAAGTACTACCTTCAGAACTTAATGACGATGAGCGAATTTTCCCTTTTCCTTTAGCTCCGATACTTTTTTTCGTACCAGGTCTGGTATTACCACGACTTTTTGAAGATGACTGAACAATTTTACTTTTTGACTTGCTGCTAACGTTACGTTTAGGACTTGATTTTCTACCCGATGTTTTTTCCTTGTCACGAATAGTGTTTATCGAACCTTTACTTTTACTTCGATGTGTAACTGATGATTGGACAGAAGTTTTCTTTTTGAGTCGGGGGGATCCACTCCTACTTCTGCTCCTTGCGTGACCTCCATCGATTCCCCTTTTTGTACTCGAATGACCTGACCTTTGAGTCTGTAAGTTAATATATTTAAAACATTAATTAAATTTACTCCATATCAGTTAATCCATACTCCAAGCACATTCTTGCTCTTCAGAACATTATCCCAGTCAATTTTAATAGAAAACAAAAACAAATGCATACACTCACATGAACATGAGGCTTCAACGGGTCACTTCTTGATTTGTAACTTCCTCCAGCCGTCTCCGAGGTTGGATAATGTGAGCCACTGCTTGTGTTATCCCTGAAATTTCAAATAATTACCCTTTTTAATATTTTTTTAAATATTATACATAAGTAGAACAAAACTTTCGATTCGGTGACATGTTCCTTCAATTTACAAGATAGCATTTAATCCTTGAGAGGCAACACTATATTTGAAAGAATTCCATCTAGCATTTATAAATATAGAATACCCAAGGAAATGAGTACAAATAATACACGGTTCATAATGTCACATGTTGGCAATAATTCGTAATAATCCTCAATACATAGCACACAACATAAAACAAAACACACTACTGGAATTGAAGATCTAACCACGAACCAGTTAACTCGATCTAAATTTGAAATTGCACACCATGCATAAGTTATACCCCGAAATCTGCAATTACAATGGATCTCTCACCGGGATTCGTAAACAATGTGACTATCAACTAAATGCCTGTGGCCTGGAACATCAATCATTTAGAACTATATATTTCATGTATTAATTTAGTAAGCCAAGCAATTATTATGAATTACCTCCGTGTGCCTAGCCGATCAAAGACGCTGGGACGTTTCTCTTCCCCTGCATTGTTTCTATTATAGTATCCATGATTGTGGCTACTCTTGTCTGTGACTCTTGTCTGCTGACGACTACTGTGAGTTTTTGACATGTCGACTAATCCAATTATTTATTTACTCTTCTTTAATTACAGACTTGGGCCCAGAGGTAGCAATCGAGAAAAATGAGTTACTACTACAACTAATGCAAAGTGTAACTCGAAATAATAATAACTGCGACTGTAAGTAGTTGGTGTAGTAGGGATTTCAGCCCCTGGCCCTCAGGACTTCCGAGTTGTAGATATTTAATGATGATGGAGTTGATAATTCATTGATAATTGAGTCCTGATACAATTGCCTATACACACTTCTAAACACAATTAAACCAGCTTTATCACTTCACAAAATTTTAAGACAGGATTTGCAATCAAGCACGTTCGTTGTTAACCTAAACTTGTGAATTTGTGATGGAGCTCAATGCTCTGACATCTGAATGAATCTTTTCAGCACTCAAAATTGTAATATGGAATGCTACCACCTGAATGAGCAAGCTGCTGGAGAGAGAGTTTCCCATTTCTAAACTAAAGCAATGCAAAAGGCAAAAGGCTCCATTTGAAACTATTGAAATTGAAATCTATGGTTGTCCTATGCTGGACCTACAATTATTACAATGCAATTCGCCGAGGGAGAGAGCACAAATGACGCCGTGTCGGTCCCACAAACTCCTTTTATTTGAATCAGCATCAGCATAAAGGATGGGGGATCTAAAATATTAACTTTTTTGATTTCCGTCATTTGTGGCAAGTGGAAGGTGCATTAGAAATTGAAAGGAAAAGGAGGCCAGACAGGGTACATGCATAAATTACTTCATCTATTTTTTTGGCATGGAGTAGGGAGGAGTGGAGGAGTATCTTGGAGGCTTGTCTTGATTTATTAATAACACATAATAATATAAAAAATTGAGGGGCGCGCTTTCTGTTCTCACGAGTACACAATTTATGCAAGTTTCCTAGGAAGATTCAGTTGTCGGCTGAGGACCGTGGGCTACTAGTCCACAGTAGTCGGTAGTTCATAGCCAGCAACAACTGCTAACATAACACAGATACGCGCTACCCTTTAATTTTCAGCACATCGCACCGGTTCCGTTCAATTTTGGTCAATTTAACGTTCTAACTTTTTCTTCGATTCGGTTCGGATTCAGTCAAGTCAGTATCATCCTCTCTGTAGTATTTAACAATCGTACTAAAGTCAAAGTAATTGACTGGATTTGTGTTAGTCGTTAGTTTAAATGTTTAACCGTTTGACTCCTCGCTACTAGTCGTCAGACCAATCACATCTTAATCACGATCACTGATTTTCTGGTGTCTGGATAACTTTGTTTTTTATTTTCGTGACTGTTCCTCCTGTCGTAGAAAAACAAAGTTAATTAAGGAATTTCGTTGCCCTTTGTCATCGGAATCCAGATCCGCATCGTCAATAAGTCAAGTAAAAAACGGTCAGTTTCAAAAGTTGACGGTAACGGTAGTCGTCGTCGTTGTGCTCTAGTAGTGAGATGTCTTTATTTTGGATTATGTCATTAATTTTGTAATCGTAACCTTGAAATCTGTTGTCTGATTAGTCTATCTTAACTGAACTGTACAATCCTGAAATGGCATTGTTTTCTGTCTAATAATTAATAATAACAAGATTTAAAACGTTTAAGGCGTTCTGTGTGTCGAACACGAGTTGCGAGTCAAACCCTGTCTATTGCACTATATCACTAGACCCTTGAACCTTGCATTTCTTGTCGATTGTTGATTGTGATGTGATATTCTATGTACAGTCAGCACTGCTGTGACTCAACAGTGTTGAATGCTTTAGAAATAATTTATTTAGTAATTGTATTTGGTGTGTACTCATTTCATGGAGTGTCTCATAGCTGGTGTCTGGTGTAGTCGAGTAAAAGTAACCTTGCTGCCTGTACTGCCTGACTGTGACATGTTGTGACTCTACAACTGTACTGTCTACTTTAAATACTTATAACTTATGAGTACTTAGTTGTTAGTAGCGGGACCGGGAGCTGAATCTGCTATAATTGGTTTTAACATTAACTAGTGATTAGTCATAGTGTGAATCTGTGAGGTGTCCTATAATGTGATCTGCTGATATCTGAGTGAGTGAGACAGCGACAGCAGCCGTATTGATTATTAAATGAGTAAACCTTTTAATTGGATATTTTGATAATCACTACAGCTAATGTTTTGCATTGATTTTGTACAACTTTAAACTTAAAATTTCATTATCAGCAAGGAGATTATTTGCCCTATTCACCATCTAGTTATCCAATATTTGAAAGCAGAAGGCTATACTATACAACCAAAACCAAAGGCAGGCTATCTAGTTCGTTTGCTTTTTTTATTATTTACAGTTTATTGACACTGGTAGGGGGATAAAAAAACATTTAAGCAGCAGTTTTTATAAATTCAACACGCTGTTAATAATTCGTGTCTCGGTCGTATGTGCTGCTTTTGCCAATTGTATCTTCAATTACATATCAACAATGTTGAAAATTAGCATTCAAAATTTTGCACTATTTCATTCGTACTTAGTAACACGTTAAGATAGTCGAGTAGATAGGTCTGATTTTTATCAAGTCGGAGTCTTGAATCTTGAGTTGTTCTGTTCTGTGCGTCACATTTTAAATTTTCATTTAAATCCGAGCAAAATGTGCAAGTATTTGATATTAGTTAAATAATTTAGTAGTAGTGTCTCCTGTCATCCAGACTTGCTATAAAAAACCCGGGAAGATTAAGATTCAGTATCAACAAGTATTTTCAAAACAATAAAATATATTAAATATAAAAATATAAATTAAAACTCAAAACTTAATTAAATTTTGTCTAACAGAATTTTACGGCATTTCTGAGTTGTATGGAACATGTCAGTACAGTACATCATGAAATAGTTTTGTTATTCTGTTGTACTTGTTTTTTTATTTTGGGTCATTGTAATTTTATTGCTTCTTGTTTTCAGGATTTGGACATATAATGGATAATGAAGGGGATCGACAGGCCCAGGAGGATGAAATGGAGATTCTTACAGAGATATTGGATGGCGATTGTTTTACAAAGTATTTAGGAACTCCGATTTCTGGACAGATAAAAATCAAGGTTCGCATGCCATGGGCAACGTTAAAGTGCAAGTATACTAAAGAAGTTGAAAATATTGAATCTACAACATTTGAAGATGAAACTGGAAACTCCACTCCTAGTTCCATGGCTGGTCCATCTAAAAGAAAAATTTCTAGTTACAATATTTTGAATTTGAAGCACATGCCTCCATTGACATTACACTTCACGCTGTCTCCTGACTATCCGTCAACGTCAAAGCCAAATTTTACATTGTCTTCAAATTGGTTGTATAGGGATTCGGTAATGAAAATCAATTTAAGGAAACTTATATTCGATTGAAATACATTGCACTTTTTTTATTACTATAATTTTAAATGAAAATTTAATTCTCATAACTATGTCTGGTGAACCTATTTCAGCTGTCGTTTTTCTGCAGTAAGTTAGACCAATTGTGGGAAGAGAACAAAGGGATGGCAATTTTGTATACCTGGCACTCATTTCTCCAAGAGGATGCATTTGCAGCCCTTGGTATGAGTACGGACACCGTTTACGATTTGACGTTCTTCTGTGAGCAAAATGGTCATGGACGACCTAGTGGGTATGAAACCCCTGTTAAAGATATCGCTGCCAAGACTGAGAAACGAAGAAAAGCTATGAAATCTGAAAGCTGTGATGATGACCTCACGCCTACGAGTAGTCGTTGTAAAGTTAAAGAAACTTCGCCTAGTAGTCAACGTACAAGGATAAATAGCATTAGATCTAGCCTAGGTTCTGTGGATCGGTTTGACCAAAGAGCTGTTTTTGAGAGAATTTCGGATTCCTTTATTCAGTACCTGATTAATTACGAGAAAGAAGAAATAGAAAAAGAGTTCTGCCGTGCTAGTCATTCCTGTACGATTTGTCTATCGGAGAAACGAGGAAGTGATTGCATTCTATTTGAGTGTGAGCATATATTTTGTCGAGAGTGTCTCCGAGAATTTTTTAAACTTCATATTACGGAAGGAAGCCTTGACTGTGTCAAATGTCCAGATGTAGACTGCAAAACAGTACCAACTCCGTATGAGGTACGGCAGTTATATTAATTCCTATTGCAATTTAAGTAAGTGTATTTTCTTAATTATGAAGGAATGTATGATACTAATTTTTTTTATTGTAGGTAAAAACTATAGTTGGACCTGAAATGTTCGAACGATACGATACGTTGTTATTATCCAAGACGCTTGATAGTATGTCAGATATTTTAAATTGTCCAAGAATAAACTGCAACAGGCCTGTCATGTACGATCCATCGGAAAAATTAGCTAAATGTGCTTCATGCGGCTATGCATTTTGTAGTTTTTGCAAAATGGTGTATCATGGTGTGGAGCCGTGTCGATTTAGATCAGGTATTAAAAAACAAGAAATATGGGATATTGTCCAGTTCCATTGCTTTTACACTACTTCAACCCTTCTTGATGTGAAACTATTCGGAAATAAAATTGAAATTATATTTATTCACAATGCATAATAATAATGACTTGTTGCTTCTAGGCGAGGCGAAGATTCTTTATGACAAGTACTCTACTGGAACCTCCGATGAGAGAAAACAGCTCGAAAAAACTTATGGGAAAAAACAGCTGGAGCTGTTGGTTCAACAAACTTTGTCGGAAGAGTGGGTCACCTCCCAGTCGAAGCCTTGTCCACATTGTAAAGTTCCAATCGACGTAAGTGAATTTCGTATTTACTGTTGTTAAAAGCTACTGCTACTAGGTATTTACTTGTATGTTTCATGCCAAATTTTGATGTCTATTTCTAGTATGCTCTCCTGACACTAAGCCATTATTATTAACTGTTATACTTAAGTAACAGTTAATTATATAGGCGTGCACAAAATTTCGTATGTGAAGAACCAAACCGACCCATATCCATTTTTAGCTGAAAACAATACCTACAAAAATATTTAAATATGTCTTGAGAGCATTCAAATAGAAAATTTTGTACTTTTCAAACACGTGGAATTAGAACATTTTGCACCTTTTCAAAAACACGAAAATAGAACATTTTACCTTTATCAAAAACTCCTAATTAACATTTCACGCATGTATCCCATTTTGTTTTTATGACGTAGCTCATTTTGATTGTAGCCTAAATTGGATATTAGTCATTTTGGTTCTTCACAGACGATTTCATCATTTGTGTTAAATTTTTGGTATTTTTGTCTGAATCGAACAGAAATTCGAAGGATGTAACAAGGTGACTTGCTTTAAATGTGCGACATATTTCTGTTGGATTTGTGCTACTCAACTTGATAAAGAAAATCCATACTTTCACTTCAATGACCCGTCCTCCCCATGCTATAATAATCTTTTCGCAAATCTGGACGCGAATGAGCCAAATGATGATGACTGGCAAGTTCCTGTGGATGGACGTGAAGACGGCTTGGAACTGGAAGATGAGGATCCTCCTCAAGAAGATGAAGAGTCTGAAGAAGACTCGATTCTTTCGGAATTAGAATTTGTCCAGCTACAGGGAGATGTTCCACCAATCAAATCAGATCCTGAGATCCAGCTTAGAGACACACGCAATCGTTCCACTGCAGGATTTCTATCCGGTTCGAGGGTGAAAGTTCGAATGTGGATGGGCTTCATGCCAGAATTAGAGTATGCACACAGTGATGTTGACTATGATTCTGACTACCGCGAATGCGTAAATGAATTAAACTCTAAAGAACTGGATTCTGACAGCGATCATCCTTAAATACTTCATTAATTAACATTCAATATTTTCACTATTACTAAATAATAATTCATGCTGAAGAAACTTAAAATTGCATCTTGCACAATGTGTATTGGTGTTCCGATGTTCGTGGTACCTTGTAAGTTTACGACAAGACTATAAACTATAAGGTATGAAAAAAATCTTAAAATTTTTAGAAAGTAGTTTGTCAAACGCAACAGTTCCTGGTCCCCCGCAGCCGCAGACATTCGCTATAATTTTTGATTAGTGATTAATAACGAATCCAAACTAGCTTACCTTCATAAAAAGTATGTAAATAAAATAGTTTAATTAGTTTAATATAATGTTGGTATTAATTAATAAAATACCACTCCTACTTAGCTGCCAATAATTATTATTAATATAATGCTCCAAACTTAAATTCAATGAAGAATGTCAGTACTTTAATACTGCGTTGTATAAATGCAGCATTATTTCAAACTTGAACATAATTGTTTTTTTCTGGTAGATTTTAGCTGTTCATTGTACCTATTCTACAAATTTCGAGTTAAATCGTGAGTACTTTTGTATAACTAACTGTATAATAAGTTATATAAATAAATGTATAGTGAAATTATTGTGACTCGAAGTTATTCGAATTTATACCTGTGTGTAAATTCGTAAGTTTTTAAAAATTCATTGTTACTGTTCTCTTGTTATTATATGCGCAGTAAGTAACGTTCCTTGTAAAGAGGATAGAGAAGGTCCGGAGGTTACTCAGCTTCAACTCAGTAGCGTCCACATAATCGTTTTAATAAAAAAAACAAGTGTAACCTATCGAAAAATACAATTGACTGTGTCGCTGTGATCGGCCTAATCAGTTCATTATTTAGCACCAGCACCGTGCAACCTTCATTACTGACAGACATACAATAAACTAATCACACTATTGGCTCTTATACATTTTAAATTTATTTCGAGAATGAGAATATCATTTTGGAAGAGGAAAATACAGGCAACCGGAATTTTATTGAAAAAGTGTAAAATCCATACAAATTACAAGGCGTACATTTTCATACAACACAAAACTGCTGCAGCATCTCGTCTCGAAAACATAAAATAAACTTCCGTAATTGTTAAATTGCATTTACTTCAGAATTACAAAAATTACTGGCGTCAGCGCTCTTCTCGGCTTCATCCTCAATAACTTCTTCGTCTACTAAATCACTCTCTTCTTCTTCATCTTCATCTGTCTCACTACTCTCACTGTCCGTTGGACTAAAATTTGTTGGACTTTCCCTACCACCAATATCCAGATGCTTTCGGAAAAAATTTATTACTGAATCTTTTTCCAAACTGCTGTTACTGCTACTGTCTGTTTTTGGAAACCATTCTCCCGTTTCAATCAGATCCACTACATGTTTCACAGGAATAACACAGGAAATTTCTCCTCGTACTTTATTCCCTTCAGAAACAGGATCTATAACTAGACAATCATTCTTCTTTAACCACACGGTCTGACGAAATTTCTTGGGCATGGATACTAAATACGTAGAGCCTTCTATGTCCTCAACTTCGTGTAAATTATTTCCTCTCCCAGCCACATACTTGACAATGTATTGTTTTCCAATTGGGACAAAGTCGTCTTGCATGAATCCTTGAAAAACATTTTTCTTCACTTTTGCCATTCTGCGCATTTTGAAACAAGAAATATTTTAGGTGGTATATTATGTCTGTATATAGGTAAACCAGGTTTTTGATCAGATTCATACTATGGATGATTGATAGCTCACTTAACTGAGTTAATTTATGAATAACAATAAAAAATGTTTAAATGTAAATAATAATAATAAATTACCTGTTTCGTATAGCCAAAAAAACACTATTTTCACAATTTTAAAGTTGTACTGGAGCTATTAATGCTTATTTGATTCATACAGATATATTTCAACAAGCGTCACAAATGGTAACAGACAGAGGCCCTTCGCTGACTTTTAGCACTTTTGACTTTAGCTACTTCAAATCCACTGCGTTATATTTTTAGTAACTCAATCTAATTAATCCGTTTCCTTGTCAAAAACCAGATTGATGGAATGTTTGGCATTCAGGCGAGGTTGAAAGCTGAAAAAATACGGGTAGTATTTTTAAGTCGAAAAGCACTGGAATTTTTGTAGTGGTAGTACCAAAAATTGAGCTAAACGAATCAGTTAAAACAGCTAATTGCACACCGACTCCGACTACGAACCAGACTGAGGTAATTTTTAGTTAAGTAATTGAAGCCTGAAGCTACTTTAAATTAATTATAGAGAATTGAAAACGAACTGACAAACACGACGGACGGCGACGATGGAGAAGTGGAGAACCAAATGAAATGTGGATACGTTTAAACTTGATGCGTAAGCCGCTCAAAGTTGTCAAGGTTCTCTAAACGTATGTACGTATATGCAGGGATTTTTTCCATCTGGGGGACGTCCATAAATTACGTTCTGATTTAGAGGGACATAGGGCGAAACAACTAACTACTAACTACTAGTAAGTAAACTTCGAATGACACGAATGACGACGCTACATTGTGAAAGTTGTTAACTAGGGTAGGGAGGAGGCCAAAAATTTTCCATTTTCTAAATCGTCATTGACGGACAGCCCCTTGTAGTAACCCTATCTCTGCCTGCTGCCGGGCCTCTCTCTTTCTCTTAAAGATCTTTCCCTACTATCTCTCTTCTACTCATCCTCATCTCTCTTTCTCTTAGAATTAGAATTAGAATGTAGAATAGAGAATACCCACACAACACAATAGAACTTTTCTATCTCGTCTCTCAGTCACGAGACGAATTCCTAGACTGAAGCCTCGAACTTTTGATTTCCATAAGATCCCGTCTGTGTGTCACAAATATACCTTGACGTTGACTGTAGTAAAAGCAACCATATTTTTTGTCGTCTCCCCAAATATTCCGTATCCCTTCAAAGTCCCTTCTGTCATTTGTCCTTGTGGGGAAATCATTAAGTGCTTACGAAGTAGTGAACTAGCTAAAGATGATCATGAAGACGGGAAATCAACAATGAATTCTATTTTCTGATCTCTGATTTCTAACTAACTTCTGTAACTTGGATTGTTTTTCTTACATTAGAGTACTTTAGCTTTGCTTATAGACAGACATTCCTCATTTAAGTATGTCCTTTCATTTTTTAATGTCCGTCATCTGTTAGTTAGGTCTGTCTAAGTATCGACTATTGTCATTCCTCGTAACAAAAGTTATTCTTATTTATTACTATCAAAAGGGTTTCTGCACCAAAAGAGTCCTCTTAGGGGACCCTGTGCCCTGTATGTAGTCGATTTGGAAGGTTAAAGTAGATCATTCGTATTGACATTTTTAGAGTCAGTAGAATTCCATCGAGCACTGCACTGACTATAGCAGTACGGTTACGGTAAAAAGAAAATTAATCCGTTGGTATGATGGTATGGATTTATTCAGTATTAATTGATTTATTAGATCAGAGCGTTAAATAGTGACATGTGGTCATAATTATGTGCTCCTTCGCTTTGGATTTTTATGAGTCAGGAGCAGTGGACTTAGGAGTCTCAGTTTGTCTTTATTCTTTATTGTAGTATATTATTATTATTATTCATTAAATCATTCTTAGGTGTACTTATTTAGTATTTATGTTGGCCCTACCTGGGTTAAGATAGCTGCATTTAGACTTGAGCATTTTTTCTTTCTCTCCTTTACCCTTCCTCCTGGGCCTGGATGTAGTTTTTATTTTAATTAATCCTATCGGTTTCTTCCTTATTGTGAAATTGCGAACCTTACGAAAGATTACGAATCACTAGTTATTACGAATCAATTAAACCTGGACATACAAATACGTAGGACAGGCCTTCAAAAGCAGGTACTAATTTAAAACAAAATAATTAATTATAATATTCCATCTGCAACAATACTTAGAATAAATAATTTATGTGTGCAAATTACAGCTTAAATTATTTTTGCAAATACCTGTGCACTATAATTGTTGGTTATCATTTTTTTGTCCTTTACCCGTGATCCATATCCAAAGTGTTAATCAACAGGGGAACGGTTGGCTAGTTGTATGACATTTTATTTAACGTCGGCATTAAAATAAACAAATTCAAAATTAGTATAAATTTATAAACTTCTGTTATTTAACCTTTGTATGACTTCTATAATATCGGCATCGGCATAATATGCTGCACATTATTATTAATTAAAACTTTAATGCTTGAAACCAAATTATGTACATATAATGTATTATTTATCCACTGTGGGAAGTAAATAATGAGAGGAAAACCAAAGCTTACCATTTTACTTATTTTGAAGGCTTCAAGAAATGTGATGGCGAGGTACTTTTGTTGTACCGGAATATGTCGCCCAGCGGCTTCAGGTGTCATCAAACCGTTTTGGTGGACAATAGCCCGAAATGCAGTTTTGATACTAGTCTATTATATGTTGTCGATTGGACTGACGTTCTATCAAAATCGATTAGTGCGGGTAAGAAAATTCTAGAGTCACATAGAAAACCTGGCGACATCAATATATAGGTACGCATAGTTATAGTACGCTATAAAGTTCAAATCAAAAATGTTTCTCACTGTTTTATTTTTCATATTCCAGAAAATACATTATCCACTAACTGTGGTTGTGTGCCACTTTGTGGTCAAATTTCTTGCGGCAAGTATAATCCGGCTTGGGTACGAATTATGGACGAAAAAGCATCGAGTGTTACTGGACTGTGATACATGGATCAAACGACTCTGCTTGGTTGGGCTGTCTGGTGGGTTAGATATCGGGCTGTCCAACTGGAGTCTTGAACTTATAACAGTTTCGCTGTATGCCTAATCACATAACATACCATTAAATTCGTCCTATTTGTAAAATGTAAAATGTACCATAAATTTATTATCAATGTATGATTAATGTTTGTTCTTTTTACAATTTTTGTTCAGGTATACGATGACAAAGTCTACCGCGATTATTTTTATTTTGGGCTTCGCTCTTGCATTAAAACTAGAGGAAAAGGTACTTTAAAATGAGTGATTTAATATGGGCAGGAATTAATTTGATTCAATATTTTACTTTTACGTATAAACTAAGAAAAGATAAACATTATTAAGCATGTTTGTTTTTGTTTCAAACAGCACTGGTCTCTTGTCATCATTGTAGGAATGATTTCAATTGGTCTCTTTATGTTCACGTATAAATCTACCCAATTTGAAATGGAAGGCTTTGTGCTTGTTCTAGTAGCCTCTTTTCTTAGGTATTCGATATTTATGATTGAATCTAATGAATAAAATTATTACATGTGTCTCTACTGTTGATATAATTAAATGGCGACTAATCAGAATGAATACATTGAGGCATTTTTGTAATCTTTGTAGTGGAATGAGATGGTCTATGACACAGCTAGTAGTTCAAAAGTCCACGCTGGGTTTGCAGAATCCCGTCGACATGGTATATCACTTTCAACCTTGGATGATAGTTGCAGCACTTCCATTGGCAGCTCTGGTTGAAGGTATATTTTTGTGTAAATATTTTAAATTACTTAACGTGTCTGAGGCTTAATGTTTAATGCATATAAAATACACTGATTAATGTTTTTAACAGGACCACACATTTCTAATCAATCGATCCCATTTGATACTCCGGAACAGCAGGATGCTGTATTTCGAGTTGTGTTTTCAGTTCTTATTGGGGCTTTAATGGCATTTTCAATGGAACTAGCCGAGTATTTAGTGATCACGTACACTTCTAGTTTAACATTCGCAGTTGCTGGGATTTTCAAAGTAAGAACTTAATATAGAATTCAGATTTCATGAACTGTGTAATGCATATCGTCTGTGAAGAACCAAAATGACCCATATCCATTTGTAGCGAAAACCAATATCCACTATCTACAAACATATTAAAACATGTCTTGAAAGGATTTAAAATTTAAATAGAATATTTTGCACTTTTACAAAATATGGAAATAGAACATTTTACGCTTTTCAAAAACTCTGAATTAACATCTTAAGCACGTTTCTCATTTTGTTTTTATGACATAGCTCATTTTGATTCTAGCTTCAATTGCATATGGGCCATTTTGGTTCTTCACAGACGATATTTTGAGTTGGAAACATCGTTGCATCTCATTATGTTTTGAGGTCTTAAAATATTTTGTAAATTACTAAGTCACATTGAGCAAATTAATTAATGATTTAACTCACCGTTTGTTCTTTCAGGAAATATGCACATTGTGCTTAGCTGTGATAATAAATGGTGACGAGATGACGTTCATCAATTTCATTGGACTTCTAATGTGCTTGATTGGCATTATGAGCCATGTTGGATTTAAATTTTATAAGAGTGCTAATGAACTTAAAAATAGCTCAGTGTCTCCGAATCACGTTAGTCATACACCACCAGGACAGGTTCTCGTCAAGCGAACTCATGTTCAGGATGCGCTTAATGAAGATACATCATTTTCGAATAGTTTTTCTAATGAATTTAAATCGAAGGAGGACAATGTTCCCCTTCTAAGAAATTATAGCAAACTAGATGTCCGAATCACTCCTGATACCTCGGATGAGTCTGACGTAGACGAAAATATAATATGGAGAGCATGAATGTGTTTTATAATGTTAAATTTGTATTACCATTTTGACTACAATTCAGGAAAAAAGCACATGATGTAGTCGTGCAGTCTTGCATACAGTCAGTTAATTACATCACATTCCCAAGAAACGAAACATTACCAAAACCTTATTTTTCAAAACAAAAATTGTAATATCGAATAGATTCCAGGGCTCTAATTTAGTTTTCAATTCATGTTTACAATGATGAATTACTTTTGCTGCAACCTTTTCTTGCTTGTAATGCAAATAAAATCAAGCAAAAATAAGATCAGGTTTAACATGTCCAGAGTGACAGCATGATTGTTTTTTTAATTGCAAAGATATAAGTAGTAGCGATATTGATATTTATATATTGTTCAGTCGTACAAGAAATCAAAGGGCAATCGTAAATAACTTTTAGAATATAAAAAACTCCTTAAATCAAGATTTTAGAATTGACAGCGTTGTACCGTGTTGTACCGTCATTTTTTATTGCTGTCGTATATTGAAATTATTGGCAAATTGCTCGTAATATCTGTAGTTTTCTGTATTACTCAATTACTCACGTCACATATGGTCTAATTCCGTGGGATAATTTTTTAAAGTTAGCAATTTACAATCATGTTTGTTAAATCAAGAATAACATATATGCAATCTTAATATTTAGATTACTCAGTCAGTAATTTTCGGTTTTTAAACATTATTGCATTACAAAATCCGGAAAAATTACTTACAGTGGGTGTAGTATTACCCATGTCACAATTATTAAGGATTGTGAGATATGCCTAAATATTAAGAAAAAATAGAATAGATTGAAAGGTTGTTTGTACAAAATGTACCAATGTGTAGTTAACTTTCGTGTCACTACCGCTACCTAAAGATCGAAAGCTATTTTGAGACTAAACCAGTGCCGAAAATTGACAATTTTTATCTTATTCTAATTTTAATTAACTATACTCTAAATAGTTACTATACCTAATAATCAATTAGGTGCAATGATTGCGATTCAATCACATCAATTCCATATGCAAAGATGCACATCTTTTCATTGTGTTAAGAAAGGAGGAAAGAAACTTTTCCATTATTTCCAACAACATTACATTATCATTTAACAAATAACCCAAACGATTCTTTTTAAACGTATTTATTTATATTTTACCAGCAAAATTAAATTAAATTTATTGTGTATATAATATATAGATAAGTATAAGAAATCAAATTGTTGCATAAAGTAGATTGTTTTGTCGTCTCTGTGTCGATTTAACAATGTCAGTATATAACGTCAACACTACAAATTATTTAGTCGTTACTTATTGCTCCAGAGAATGAATAAAAGCAATTATTGCATTATATTTTTTACAAAAATTTCAGTGGTTATTTTTGTCTGGTCATTTTTTGTATACATCATTACATAGCTATAAAACTTTGGTTTAATCCGGTTCTGGTTATATAATACAAATTTTTGGCTCTAATTTTTACTATTAATAAGTTTCCGGGCATTTTGTTTGCTCGGTTTTTTGTAAGCGTGACGTACTCAAACCCAAAGACTCCATGGTATGATAAACTTGTTTTCTTGTTTCTTCTCGTGGGAATCTTTCCCGGGCAAGGAACCAAACAATCTCTGCAACCAGTACGTAAGTGTTTTAAACATTTTATCAAGTGAAATCCACTATAATTATGCATAATAATTTTTTCGAGGACAAAAATAGTATAGTAAAACGAGAGAAGACTCACGAAAATTAACGAATGTCATATTATTACAGGACCAGACCACAGCGTAGTTATTGTAATCCGTGTCTAGTACCCAGTAAGGAGCTTCCCCTGCAACTATGTATTATTCCAGATGTTAAATACATTTTTGGTGCAAATAAATTTCCTTCGCTAGCGTTGAAATATGAACAAACCGTTTGGCATTTTTAATTTAATTATTTATACAAACTCAAAATTATACTTACAAGGTACACTCGGGAATCTGACTCCAAGCTTTCCATCTCCATCAGGATCCACAACTCGAGCCGTCCCGCTTATTGTCCTTCGTTTCCTAGACCTTTAGCAGTCCAGAAATACATAGTTATGTCTTTACTTAAACTCAATTTACGTACTTTATAGTTTAAATTACAACTAAATTAAATGACTTTGGTTTCATTACTCACAATGCCTGCGTTTGTGCATTGAAAACACCAACAGTTCCATTGCCAAGATCTGTGTAGGTAGCTGTAATGCATGATCCTCCAAACTCGAACACCGCAAAGTATTTTTCTATTTCATACCATTTGCCAAGGTACTACATTAGAAAGTACAATATAGTCAAATTTTATATTTCTGTAATTTCAGGCAGCCTAATATATTATGCCTAATAAGAAACTTTATGTTACTATAATATTATTATTCAGTTTTACACCACCCTTGACTCACCCTTGACACATCAAAATTTTTGACGACGGGGAAATCCGGACAGCGACCTAGTGATGGGATTTGAGCAGAAATCAGTTCAAAATGCCCCGTGAAAGCAACGAGTGACAAAATGGCTCCAATTGACATTGACATGTTCACCCTGCTTGACCTTGTAAATTCTGTTCCTTCTTTGTGGAACCACTTCATTGTACTTGTAATAATTCTACCTGCCAAATAAAATCAACTGCAAATCTTAATAATTTAATTAATTCAAAATATTTCATTTCAAATTCATTTTTTTTACAATTTGTGCCAATTACACAAAAATAAAAGTATCGTATGCTTGGGTGCGTATCCATTAAAAAATATCGTTGTCTGTCGTAAGCATGTACTACAAATGCATCCTATGAGCGGATGCTTTCATCATCTAACGTAAGTACCTGTGAGGTCTGACGGGGGAATTGCGGTCTCTTATGCATGAAATTAGTTCTGGACAAAGGTGGGCCCCTACCCACAAAGTAAGCTTACAAAGTAGGTAAGGTAAGAAATTTTGGCCAGAAAGTAAGGTAAGGGGTAGGTAAGGAAAAAATAAAAGTAAGGAAAAAAATATTCCTTACCGCGTTCTTACCAGCACTATATATTATTACAATAATTTCGGTTGTGCGAATTTTAAGAAATAAAATTTTGGATAATAGACACTGCTTTATTTACAACCTGATTTTTTAGTATCTTTATTAAGCTAATTTTCAAGTAAGGGTGCTTTAAAAAAGTCAATAATAAACTTTTTTAGTTAAAAAATTTAAAGTTTTTGAAGTAAAGTAAGATGTAGGTAAGATTTTTTTCTTAAAAAGTAAGAAATAAAGTAAGGTAATTTTTTTGAAAAAGTAAGATGTAGGTAAGGTATTTTAAACAAAAGTAAGATATCGGTAAGGTAATTTTTTAGCGAAAAATGTAAGGTAAGAAGTGAGTAAGGTTATTTTTTGCCCAGCTTTGGTTCTGGAATAATTTAAGAGTAGGAATAATTGCGCAATCATGTTCATTACATATTACACATTAAATACCGCCACCGCCGCAGACCCTGCTGTATGCAATTTGATGTCGTTAATAATACTGTACGTCATGCATGGCGATTATTATAATTTATTTTGCATGGACACATTGGCAGGGGGAATGAGTCATGGATAATCTTGTACAAATGGGCAACACAAAAAATTATTTAAAACATTAATTGAGTCGAAAAATTGCACATTCCATGTGCACATGTCATTTTTAGCTATTTCCGCAAAAAAAATGAATTTTTGGTTAGGTTTACATTTCTATATAATTAGACATGATGTTGTGTCAGGTGTATTTTAACTTAAACAAGTTTTGTTTGAGCCCATGACGTGATGTTCTTGTTTGAATTCTAATTGAAGCATTTATAAAAGTGACGGAGCATTCTTCAGCAGATATTTTATCCTCTTAAAAAAAAGTATTCAAGTAAAAAAATATGCAAAATACTAATATATCGTCTGTGAAGAACCAAAATAACGCATATCCATTTTTAGTCAAAAACAAAATGCACTACCTACAGAAAAAATTAAAATAACATGTTCATGAAAGCATGTAAATAGAACCTTATGCATTTTTCAAAAAACAAGTAAATACAATATTTTGCAATTTTCAAAAAACATATAAAAAGAATATTTTGCGCTTTTGAAAAACACTTGAATGAAACATTTTGACCTTTTTAAAAACGTGTAACTAGAAAAATTTGCTCAATTTAGAAACTCGTTATTAGAATTGTAAGCATGTATCTTATTTACTATCTTTTTTTGACATAGCTCATTTTAATTCTAGCATAAATTTTAAATGGCTCATTTGGGTTCTTCATAGACGATATGCAACTTGTTACGTGCTGATAAAATATGTAAATAGAACTACCTACTTATGATTAATCCTTCCCATTCCTAAAACTAAAGTATTGAAATACAGCCCTTAGTATTAATTTCTATTGTCTATCCTTCATAACTCGTAAATAAATAGGGGCACATTACATTTTATGTAACCTATTACGATTTTTTTCTGAGACGTCTCTGGTCTCTGAGGCATAGGAGCGAAATTAAATACAAAAAATAGCACTGGCTTCTTACACAAACCCCAAGAGTCCCATAGGAAGAACAAAAGTTTCTGGTTCAGGTGGAGACTCAAGTAGGTAAGTACCTACCTACCTAAAAGGTCCATGATCCACAAAATGAAAATTCAAGTTTACGACGGAAATTCAGGAAGGATGTGAAAGATAAAGAGTAATATTACATGCTTGGCTCCACTATTTACATGCATAACTCATTTTAATCACTAAACAGAAACAGGAGCAGATCAGGCCGTGCCTTATGCTTTAATATTTTATACAGCACACGATACAAACAGAGCAAGAGGCCGGAGAAAGAAATAGAACAAAAACTTTTTCACTCTCGTTCCCTACATACATACCAGCACATATCTTATAAGGATTTTTATTTTATGTTTTTTTTTGCGTAACTCCATAATTGTATCTCATCCCACTTCATCCGGAACACTTTCGTATGTTATTCTGACCAGTGCAGTGGTGAGTTTCAGGCGCGGATTGAGGGGGTTTGCAAAATAATGAGGCCTACGCCAAATTGAATTTTTAACATAGGCTAATATATAGGGGAAATTTAAACCAAGATGGCAGACTTATATCCTGAGTGAAGTATCAAAATGATCCATATACATTTTTTGGTAGAAACAAAATTTGCTATCCACAAAAATATTTAAATAACATCATCTTGAAAGCATATGTAAATAGAACATTTTATACGTTTCAAAAATTTGTAAATAGAGTATTTTGCAATTTTCAAAAAATATGTAAATATAATATTTTGCCTTGTTCAGAAACATGCAAATAGAACATTTTACACTTTTCAAAATCACGTAAATAGCATATTTACGCATTTATCTCCTTTTTTAGTGTTTCTTGCTCGTTTTAATTCTATAGCTTAAATTGGATTTGGACCTTTTTGATTCTTCACTCACGGCATGTATACATGGCTCACCCCAGAAAATATTTGTAGATACACCCGCATGATGAATTTGAGTATTTCTACACTACAGAAGCACAAAAGCTATGTAATCCACTTCTTTGTATTTTTTTAAACGTATTTTTAAATTCCTTGGTTATGGGCTATGCAGACTTCAGGATGCCAATTTAAAGATAGAAAATACGACAACTAACAATAAGATACTGAAACTGAAATACGTACAATTTATAATTATTTAAACATGTTGAGTAATTATTCCAAGTCAAAGTCCATCCTACTATCCCCCTTATTTATATATATGTATGTAAATTACGTTGATAAAATTAATTTAGGTTGAAAGATTAGATTAATTACAAGATTTACAAGTAAAAAGCAGACACATTGTCACGGGAAGTCCTATATACATACAAGTAAAGTACCCAAAGGCAAACTATCAGTAAGCATGTAGTTTAATTTCTGCAGAGTTATCTAACGCAGAAGTATTATATATTTTTCAGAATAAAATATACCACCATTTCTACCGAATTTTTTTACTTCTTAAACTAGTTGTTAACAAAAATTCTACGAGCCAAGGATTTAATTTTGATCTCACTCAGATAAAAACCTTGGTGTTTCGTGTAGTGACACTAGACAGGTAGTTAATAATAATTAAAACGATAATATTACAAAACTAAAGACAGATGCTGTGTAATTATTTCAGGTTTTTACCTTATTTATTAATGTTTTAAAGATGAGACCGAGACGAGAAGTTTTTTTAGTGATATCAGTTCCAGCACAGTTCTCCTCTCCTCCACTCCGTCTTAATGTTGACGTCCCTTAGTAAGCTAATCAGTTTCAAGACTGACAGCTTTAGGTGAAAATCTCCAAATATAACTAATGCGCAGATTTATTATTAATATTCTTTATAATATTTGCACAACCTTGGTTTTTTTGCACTGAATTCTACACAATAAGTTTTTCCCTTTTTACGAATGAGTATTTTACAAATCTTTGCGGAATCTTCATGCAGCTCTGCATAAGGAAAGTTTCATATGGATATAATTTCACACTTAATTGATACCACGTTCGTTTATCTCATGTTTCCTTTGTTCTTAAATCCTAAGTAAACTCAGCAGTTGGCTCGGGGGATTAGATTTTTATGGACGACTCACTGACTGACGGTGACAAAAAACCGCATAAGAAAACTATTATGTACATCTTTATTATCTTATGGAATTACTTAAATTACGTACATCGCTTGAATGTGTCAAATTAATCTTAAAATCCGAATGTCAGCTGAAAGTCACAAACACAAAAAAATATTTCCTGACTCCACAATTAGCTGTCTTCGTAGCACATAATATATTTGTATTGTATTACCGCACCGTCAACCGTGCGTGCACTTGAAATGTAAACTTAACCTTCAAGAATATACATAATTGATTTAAAAAAACCGATGACCGATACAAGTCACACAAGAATCACTTACTCGCAGTTATGTATCAGATAATCATGCAGAATACAGACACAGATGTGCCTAAAAACTTGGTGGTCGGCCAAGAACTTTAAATGTCACTGCGATGTCCTGTTCGTGTTAACTCAGTTTAAAATATAAACTTAAATATTCTAAAAATTAAATTCCAATTTGCAGAGAGCCTACAACCTGAATAGAAAATGTCAAGTCAAAGGACAACAAAAGTATTCCATTGCAGTTGGGATTCCTTATTGTAGTTTTACAGTCACGACTGTGTGGCAGTATGACAGCGCAATTAGTAGCACGCAGTATAGGCCCTTTGGACAATGCGAGTCTCAAATCTCAAAACCAAATGAATGAGTTGACATTAAACAACAATATAAAGAAATGAAGCACATTTCAAAAGGAGTAATATGCAGTAGAATAGGGCATAGTATAGGAAGGATATAGGGACAGTAAGGATAGCATAGTAAAAGTAGTAAAAGTACCACCTATACACTATTAAATAAAATGCACGTTTATACGGAATTAAAATTGCAAAATAATGAAATTAAAACCCCCCTCCAAGAAAATACAAATTGGTTTTTTTAACACTATAAGAAACGATCATCGACATTATGTAATGTGTTTTTCTACATTTGTCATGCTTTTTGGGTTTATGAGGAATAATTGTAATAAATTGTAGAACTTGAAAACTAAATTATGTGAATAGGTAGTAACAAATGAGTAGTATAGTGTTTTATTAGTTTAAGAAATTGTGTAAGGGAAATATATTATAGGTTTGGGAGTACCTACCTATATACCGTATTTCCTGTAGTTGTAAACGGGCCCATGACATTACTTAGCACGGTGTGAGAGGTATATGAATTCAAATATAGCGCACTTGCACGGGTTAGTTGCGCTAGAAATATTTTCTGGGATGGACGACACATATCTTGGGTGAAGAATGGTCAAATCCAATCAAATAGGTACAATTTAAGCAATAGAATTAAATTGAGCTGTATGTCAAAAACGAAACTATAAATGAGATAGATGCGTAAAATGTTAATTATTGCAAGTTTTAAAAAAATGAAAATGTTCTATTTACTGTGTTTTTGAAAAGTGCAAAATATGATATTTACGTGTTTTTGAAAAGGCAAAATATGCTATTTACGTGTTTTTGAAAAGTGCAAAATATGCTATTTACGTGTTTTTAGTTTTTGAAAAGAGCAAAATATGCTATTTACGTGTTTTTGAAAAGAGCAAAATATGCTATTTACGTGTTTTTGAAAAGAGCAAAATATGCTATTTACGTGTTTTTGAAAAGTGCCAAAAATGTTCTATTTACATGCTTTCAAGATCATGATATTTTAATTAATTTTGTAGACAGTGAAATTTTTTTCTAGCTAAACCTGGAAATGGATCATTTTGATTCTTCACTCAGGAAAGTCTGGCATCTTGGTTTAAATTTCCCCTATATGTTATCCTATGTTAAAAAATTCATTTTTGGGTGGGCCCCATTATGCTCAGCACTATCACAGGAAATACGGTATGTAGTTTGGATTTTGGATGGTTTGGTTTATTGGACTTTTGCCCTGTAAGTATAGTGTGATGGTGAGAAGTACTGAGAAGCGTGTGCTGAGTAGGAAAATGGCCCCAAGGCTCTTTCATTACATTTTGCATTTGCATTGTTGTGTTTTCCGTTCTTTGGTTTTTTGGATTTCGTTCGTCTGTGTCTGTTGTGCAGTCTGATTGTCTGTTCTGTATCTGTAGTGGACGGCGCTAATAAGCGCATAGGGCATGAAGTGAGTAACACTTGCTCTTTCATTGTTAATTGACGTATGTAACTGTATAAATAATTGTGTTGTATCTATGTATATCAGTGCGCAGAAGATCCAACAACAATACTGTTATATGCTACTGTTACTACTCTGTACCACGTATATACCTATATCTCACCTTCCCCACCTGCACTCGTAAACTCTTAGTGCCCCTATACCACCTATATGTTTAGTACTTAACACAGATTATATAACTCCCAATGTATACCAAAACCTTTGATTACACTTGTACACCCTTATTGCGTTGTCTTCCTGTTCGGGTCAAGTTAGTTATGTAGACTCACATAAATAATCCTATTGTAATGATCATGATATTTTCTACGCTTTAAAGCCGATGCCGATCATTACCGATCACCATCGCCATCGCCATCCCCAAGCACAAGCAACAACAAAAGCATAGCAACAACAGCAACAACAACAGGACAGTCTACTAAAGCTGGCTATAGTGGCTATAGTGAGATGACAATTTGCATTTCAAGTCGAATTGGATTTCCAATTCGATTTCATCTCTTGAATGAGCGTCAAAATGAGCATGTAAACAAAATAATTATAACTGGTGACGATGAACGAAAACGATAATAGTAATGATCTCGACAGAGTGCTTGTTATTTGATTAGTAGATTCTACTGTTGAATGTGAACGTTACTAAACTAATCGTAAGGCAGCTCCGTTTTATATGTTTGACGCCTCATCTGTCATCACTATCTTCCACTGTCTAAATGAATCATGTCTAGGTTGGTTGGAAGTTTGGAAGTAGGCAACATATTTATTATATCGAGAGTGAAGAATAAAAATGACCAATATCCAATTTAAGCGAGAATTAAAATGAGTCATGTCAAAAACTACACTGACAATAATTATTAGTGAGATTGAAAGTAATGGGTAAAAGGCTAATTATTGCGAAATTTTGAAAAGTGCAACGTGTTCCATTTGCATGTTTCGCAAAAGGACAAAATGCTCTGTTGTCATGGTTTTTAAAAGTGCAAAATGTTCTATTTGCATGTTTTTAAACAGTGCAAAATTTTCTAGTGGCATGCTTTTAGGATGAAGATTTAAAATTTTTGTTGTGAATACTGCGCATTTTGTGCTTTTTTAGCTAAATATGGAAATGGGTCTTTTTGAGCCTTCACTGACGATAAATGTAATTTAACTAATGTTAATGTACAATGCAATAATGTAGAAGTTGTATCAGTTGTATGTTTTATCTGGCTGTTAAAATAAAACTGTAATATGTTCTTTTTTTCTTCTTTAAATCACAGGGACATTCGAAAAAACACCATGGAATACCATTAATAACAAGTATTTTGTGAATTACTATTTTTAATTTTATGATTTTATTAATGGAATTATAATTATCTTGATAAAACTTGATGCAACCTACACAACTACACACATCCTAATGTTCCTTAATCTGCAATTCACTCATCTATCTTAATTGTATCCTAATAAGACTAAAAGTCAGCATGTCATTCCTAGTTATTGAGCAGAAACGAAATCCACATCTTGAGAGATTTGAAGTTCTCATAATTTCAGTTCAAGTGATGGTTAATATTATATGAATTGGTATTTTATGAATTGCATATTATTAAGCACGAAAAATAAACAGCATTGAATGAAAGTATTGAAGGAGGTGACTTTTTATTTTGAAATTTACTTGGCAATATTTTTATTTTGTATTACTACTTACTTAGGACATGTTTATCATCATATTCTGTATTCTAGAGTTGGTGGTGTGATACATACTACATAAGTACATGAAATTAAAATATTTGTCAGGTAAGTTTTAAGTTAAAGTTTAGTATAGTGAAGTAATAACGAAAACGAAAACGATGCCATATGTGTTATTTAAAATCCGGAAATCGTTCACAAAAGTTGAATATATCGACAGTATAAATTCGACCCGATCGAATCCGATGTGTACGATACGATACGATACGGTCCGGTACAATAAAATCGTTAAAATAAAAACGAAACCAAGACTACACAAGAGTGTTCATATAAGAAATAAACACAAACACAATAATATTATACCACTCATACAGTATATAGTATAATCACTTTTTTTCAGTCATACATCTAAAATAAATATATCATCATTAAATTTGTGTTATCTGCATCGATATCGAATTTTGGAAGTGTTCAAGTCGTATAAAATATAGCCCAGACAAAAATCAAAAGACCAAAAAAAAGAACATAATTCCCCGTGGTGTGTCCCATAATATGTCCCATCTCATTATAAAAAAAGGCGACAAAATGAATGACAGCAACAGGTTGTCTTTCTAATAATTACAATATATCACAACATCAGTTACTCTTCAAAACCTCTCAAAACAGAACGTCTCTGTAGGCTTTTGATTTTACCCTAAAACTAACAAATCGTCGATGAAGAATGAAGTTTGATCATCTCCTTTTGGGGCTAAAATGAATTATATGATCATCTCCATTCTGATTTAAAATTGGTTTTGATCATCTCCATTTTTCATGAATTACGGCTAATGAGATATGGTAATGATTAGTTAAGGGTTTAGTGATTCAAAACTAAGTACACTAGGGGCCACCCATAAATGACGTCATCAAAATATCCCCATTTTAAGTCCCTATGACCCTCCTGTCATCAGATTACCCGTTGCGTAAATGGCTATCTTTAGCATGCGATACCATCAATATTCAAGTAGGCTGCTTGGCCATACCCATGACGTCATTTATGGGTGACCCTTTAATTTTTTTAAACTTTTAATAATGAATTATTGATGAATTAATTTAATAAAATTAATAACTTAGTGCACCATTCATGAGATTAGTTCATCAATAAACCACTTTTGCAACTTCGAAAAAATGAAGGGGTCGCCCATAAATGACGTGATGGGTATGGCCAAGCAGCCTACTTTGATATTCATGGTATCGCATGATAAAGATAGCTTGTTACCCAACTGGTAATCTGTTCACAGGAGGGTCATAGGGACTAAAAATAGGGATAATTTGAAGACGTCATTTATGGGTGACCCCTAATGTACTTAGTTTCGAATAACTATGCCCTTAACTATACATTAACATAACTCATTAGCCGTATTTCATGAAAAATGGAGATGGTCAAAATTCATTTTAGAGCAGAATGGAGATGATCATAATTCATTTTAGCTTCAAAAGGAGATGATCAAACTTAATTCTTCATCGACGAAATTCATTCGTCATCTATTTTTCAAATTTAAAAATACGAACCTACGAATCTAAATTATCTATTATTATTATGCTGGTTTTTTTTTATTTTCAAATCTCGAATTGGTTAGTACATGCACAATAAAGACACAAATGAATGTGTTGTCAGTATCGAAGATAGTACATATGTTTGATAGATTAAATTACAATTTTGTGAGCGAACTCATACTAACTATCTACTAAAAATTCTACTCCTAAAGCTTATAGGCAATATTCATGTAACACTAAAACTAATTATTATTGTAAGTATAGTAACTAAAATCCCACAAGACACCATGATCATTCATTATAGAAAATGGGTCTTGTTTTTGAATTCACAAAATAAACACTTTTATACGTGGCTAGAATTATACACGTCCGTGCTGCTCTCTCTCATACAAGCTAAAGTAATAGTAAAGTTGTATTATTTTAAATTAAAAATCAATTAAATTCCAAAATCAAACCCTCATTCCTTCCATTAATGGTTGCTACCAAAGAATATAGCTACATCTTTAAATTACATGTTTACGACATCTACAGGTTTATTTTTATTACATCGTGGAGGGAATTAAGGTAATTTGAATTTTCCAGAGTTAACTTGTTTGTGCAATCTGGAAATACTTGATTAATTTTACTTTTACTGATTCCTGGAATTATTTGCAGCTTAAGGAATTTCACACATTAAGCCGTCATTAAGCTATCTCAACAATATCTTTTAGTATTATATTAGTTCCTTATTACAGATTATAAAATAGAGAGAAGTATATATACATTATTACACAGTCACAAATATATTATTGAACAAGGGTACATTATAATAAAACCTCATAAAATTTTATATCTGGAGCTTTTGACATAATTTATTATTTGCGTGCCGGTGCATGTCTAATTTATTGATAACGAACGGTACTTTAGGAAACGACGAAGACTAGTCACTAACTAACAATATTACGAGAACCCAATATAATTACTTTACAGGTTCTATAACAGTAATAATTACTACAACTATACCCCAAATAATACCTGCGTGACAATTTACACTTAATCAAGGGCACGAAGTGCTGAGGGTCAACCAAAACCTCTTATTCCGAAGCTGATTCGAAAGCGTAGGTTGTATTTTCAAATTTTGTATGTTGTTGTGTCCAACATTTTTACTAACCTTGCGACATATTTGTGTTTCGAAATACTACTAGTGTTCAGAAAACATACCATTAAGAATAATTAAGATAATTAAGGCGTTTATTACTAATTTTATCTATAACATTAAAATTAACATTAACATAATATATTTTACAAGTTTTCGTTGGTAAACAAGACTACAATAGAGATACATGCATAACACAGTTAACAGTGGACAGTCTACAGTACAGTAATGATTATAGTTATATATATACAAATATCGCCGAACGAACGTTTTACAAAAATGTAGAAAACTAGAAAATCCTTATGAATTATAGTTGTATTTAAAACAAATCCAACAAAATACAAATCAATTCCAGATATTTGTAGACTATCATGAAAATCATTTACATTTTTTGATCAGTTTTTACAGTTCAGTTTTTTCTCAACAATACACATAAGCAATATTTTTCTGTATAGTTAGTATTATATCTTTTATCTTATATATTTTCAACATTAGTTAATTCATTGACTGTATGCATTTACTTTAAATTACAGTAATATAGTTACTATTATTATTACTATACTACTGCTACTTGAACAAGTTCTTTCTTTTGAGTACATTAAATTTAATTATAGCATTATCTCGTTCCATGTAATAATAATTACTTACTTCTGTCGATTTTGTTCTCGTTTGCCAATGGAAAGTGACCAGCTGATACATTATCTACATATTTACTCCAATATCAATATTTCGATTTCGTACTTTCATTGTTATTGAAAATTGAAGTTGGCATTTTATATAGAAGTTAAATACAATTCCAATATGAAAATGTATATAGTAAAAACGTTAACATTACACAACAAAACTACAGTATTTGAAAACTTATGACCAAAAACCCCTACATGTTATATTTTTTTCATGTAATAATACATCTCATTTTTTTATAGTTAGAATACAATAGTGCTCATTGAGAGTAGGAGAATGGCAGTCGTCGTCGAGGGATCCGGATGGGGAGAATACAGACCACTGCCACCATGACCACAGTACTTACTACTATTTATATTCACCATTGCTATAGAACATGTCATTTTAACGTTCTCAAGATCAGCACACTCTAAAATAATTATAATACTAAAATATTTTGACAATTAATTAGTATGATTTAACACCTCGTTATTATTATTTACTTACATAGTGAGTTATTATGGTAAAATATCTATATAGTCTATAATCAATAATCAGGGGGTAGGATATTCATTTCATTTGGATTTAGAATATGGGAAATGAAAAGGCACATTTTCAAGAGTATGTATTAACTCATTTAGCATTTAGGTTAGGTACTTACTTAATGCTAGTGAGGACTGGATAATGTGGCTAGCGGAGGCAGCCCCGGCTGCCTGAATTTTCAAAAATCATGTTAAATTGAACATTTTTCAGTTTTCAAAAATATGGAAACAGAATATTTTGAATTTTCAAAAACATGCAAATAAATTGTTTTTACACATTTCAAAAACATTGAAATTAAACATTTAAAATTTTTCTCATAACATGAAAATAAAAAATTTTGCTATTTTCTGGATCAAGTAAAAATAGCATTTTAAACTTTCCTAAAACATGTAAGTACAACATAATGCTTTACCAAAGAAAACCATCAATAAAATCAAAATAGTTGTTTTTGTATAGAAATAAATTGCTGCCTAAAAGCAATTCCTTTGTCCCGCCCTGATGCTAGTTACTTATTTACTGTGTTGGAATTCATTGCGAATATAGAAAGAAACCAAAAGTAATCCAAGTTGTTTTGTCGAATTCATTTCCAAAAGCTAAATACCTTTATATTTTTTCCCTGTAATTTTGTCATATAGATTCTAACTGATGTGGAAAGAATTTTTTATTTAACCAAATTTTTAGTCAAGTTGTGAAATTTACATAATACTGTGTAATTAGGTGCAAGCTTCCTCTGGATTAATGTGTTTTTGTTAAATTTGTTTGTTTGATTAATCCAATTCAAGAATGGGAAAGAGGTAAAGGGTTTTTTTACGTGGATTTCAGAAAGAAAAATTACTTACATTGGTTATGGTAAGTTATGACAATGAAAATACTAAAAAATAAATACGCTTCCTTGACCTTGGCATAGAGACTACAACATTATAGTAATTATTATTATTAGCATTATATAATACCGCATTCTATCCTAATCATATCCTATAGAATTACTAATATACTACATAATGTATGTACATACATATAGTTATCGATACGTTAGACTATAGACTTGTCTATCTCCTATACTACACATAATTTGTCGTTTGTGTTGTGCTGGATATGTATAGTTCTTACGGAATACTTAGCTTTTACTTTTAATCATAATTTTACATATCTTAATTTAATTGGACTATATTATGGTAGTAACAACTATTTAATGAAAAGTCCTTCTGGATTCGGAGCGTAGAAGTAGACATGGAGGAGGAAGAAAATATGGAGTAGTAAAAGAATTGTGAGAGGTAAGAAGAAGGCTGTCCGATCCGGATCATCGTAGCAGTAGAGTAAGGTGGAAGTTTTGGGATATATATATTCCGGGACGACTGGAGTTTTCCTCGTCTTCTTGTAAACATTCGCAAGAATGTCCACCGTTGGGTCACTGTACGTCATCTTGCCTGTTTGTTTGTTTTTTGTTCTTTAATTATTTTTAGTTGATTTGATTTAACGTAATAATGCTCACGTTACTGGTCGCTCCTTTTTTTAACTGCACATTAAAAAAAAGGACAAAACACATTTTATTATAATTATTGTATAAATTCGTAGTTTTAATAATATTTTAGTTCATTTAAGGAGTTAATTTAAAGCGAAATTAAGACAGTAGCGTTTTGAAAAGTAACTCTTTATATCCTGAAAATTGCAATCTTATATTGAGGTAGCACATAATTCTTATGATTTTGTTTTAAATTATATTTTTAAAAGTAGACAAAAAAATGAAAACATATTTTTTCTCGGGGTATGGAATTTTGTGACTACTTTGGCATATCGTCTGTGAAGAACCAAAATGACCCATTTCCATTTTTAGCTAAAAACAATATCCGCTATCTACAAAAATATTGAAATATGTCTTGAAAGCATTTAAATAGAATATTTTACACTTTTCAAAAAAAACTTAAATAGAACATTTTACAATTTTCAAAAAAATGCAAACAGAACATTTTACACTTTTCAAAATCATTTAAATAAAACATTTTACACTTTTCAAAAACTTCTAATTAACATTTTACGCATGTTTCTCATTTTGTTTTTATGACACAGCTCATTTTTATTCGAGTTTAAATTGAAAATGGGTCATTTTGGTTCTTCACAGACGATATATTTCTTTCAAGATTGCGGCTAGTAAAATTTCTTATAATCTGGTTAAAACCAAAACCGAACCTTTTATTTCTTTACTGGTAAGCTGGTACACTGGTGGATCACCATATTACTATGATATAATCGATGGCACAAAAATATTTTTTGACCTGGCAATGAATCACCATCACAATGTCCGTACTTCCCATAGCCCCAACTTCTAAGTAACGTTCTAACAACTCATTAAATTCAGCCCTGAATATTTATTTTTATTTCTTCATTGCATTGTCATGGACTCACTCGAGGGGCAATAAAGACGACAGGGAGAATTTCATTCTTCACAATTGGCATTTGCCATATTTCTCTATACCCTACCCTCCTATATTGACAAACTGTAATGTCTTGGTGAAGACGATTTTTATATTTGTCTTAAACTCATTTGGATCTGCCCTATACGTATCGGGTCAAGGCCGGTGCTGGTACTGGGCCTGCCGCAGTGGTGCAGTTAAAAGAAAAAGGGGGTATTTATGTTTATTGAGAACAAATATTTTTGTAGAAAGGTCTAACGCAAAAAAAAGAAAGAAAGAAGACTCACCTTTTACAATTTTAGATGAGAACAATAATAATGTAGTTACAGCAGTATTGGGAAGGGTTATGTTATGAATAATCCATTCCAATTTCAAACCCTGACGAAAAGTAAAATGAAGAAGAGTCTCCACAGGTACCAACAACGTCCAGGAACGTCAACTGTGAACCAGGTGGAGGGATGGACCTACTACGTTTAATAGATCCTTCAGCTCCAGAATCATCCAACGCAAAGTAATTTACTGATACACTGATTTTCACGACGACGACGTCCAACACCGCTCAAAGTCGTCCAAGAAAACGAAAACGAAACTGGAAAAAGGGATTAATGAAAACGAGTTTTAAAAGTTAGTTATGTATTTTTGTGTAGTTTAAGGACGCGTGAGTAAAATTCTCATTCATACGCGTCGTTGACAACTTACAAATATAATCCAGGAGTCATATGTCTGCAGTATCATTAATACAACTAAACCAAACCCATCCTATATTATGTACATAAACCTTCTATAGTATAGTAAAATGTACAACATTTCAAGAAGAAAGAACCCGCACACATGTAAATAAATAATAATATAAAATAATATATTTGGTATATATCAGCGTCAGTTTCAGCTTTTCCTTGACAATTTCCCCTGACAATTCAGTTGTCAGTGTTTCTTTGGGTTGAATTTGAATTGTTGAATGGGTTGGTGTTGGTGTTGGTGAGCGCATGGAGCATGTAACACTTTCAAAAAGTAGTTCAAATAATTGAAATTGAAAATTGTCCGATAAGTAGGAGGAATCATAATAATACACACTGCACACAAGTGAGGCTGGAACACGAACGTACTAAGTAGGGAATTACCAAAGGGGAAAAGTAAGTATGTAAATTTTAACTCTCTCGATAAAATAATATCTCATTCTTGTATATTATTGTCAGTGAAGGAAGGAGATTTCTCAGGTTCTTAATTTAAGGATGAGTAATAAACGGCAATCATTCTCCTTCACACTATTATTATCATGCCACTACTTATTTATATGTTATGCAAAAGGTTTAATTATTGTAATTCCTTTTTTTTGTATTATTTGATTGATTTAATTTACTTTGAAAGACAAAACTTTCCTTATTTCAAGGATAATGAAACTGTATTAGATTAAATTAGAATATATAAAAAGAAATTAAAAATTATATTATATAAGTTTAGAGCATTATATCGCGTGGATATTATACTTACAGCAGAGATATTACGATGACCTTTGGCGCCCGTATAGTCTCCTGTAACCTTATTAATTCCTACCAAAAGACTGCGTATAAAAGGGAACTCCAACTCACACTCACACATATTAAATTTTTTAATGATTTCGATGTCGATTTCGATTCAGATTTTAGATTGCTCCTCGTGTGTGTGAACTGCCAAATGTGGAGTATTATTATTATTTTCCACAGTATGAGGTGCAAAAGGAGATGTGCACAGCTTTATGTGTTTTAAAATTTTAAGAACAACTCTGAAATTTTTTCTATGTTAAAGAAAGAATTTCCTACTGTGACTACGATTTTAACAATAAATTAAAATTACTTGCGTGGCAATCATTATCGCCTATTGTTCTACTGTATAGTGTAGGTTATATGGATGCTTTGAATTATACGCAATGTAATTTTTTTTTATCTTTTCGCTACTGCGGGGTTTTCATTTTCTTTTATAGCATTGCTATTCCATGATGATGATGAACTTCAAGAATTTTCAAAGTTTTAAAGTTTGAAGTTCTACCTTATAATAATGCGGACTTTTGGCTTTTTCCACACAAGTTTCAATAAGGTACACACCAGGAAATGATTTTCTATAATCGACGAAACCCATCAATCTTAACTTTCATATTAATATTTTTACTAGATGCTTGTGAAGAGTTTGGGGGAAAAACGGGTCAAGTCCATCAAAGGAAATTTTACAGGAACAGCGAATAATGAATAAAAGGTGGCAGGATTATTTTTTTAACTCAATTTTTTTCTACAGGTACTGTAGCTGACTAAACGTTATTACAAGCAGCTTCATAACTCTAGACTGACTATGGAATTTTTTAGAAATTTTGAAAAATTTTAATTTGTGGACTTTTCCCGTTTTGCTTCAAGATCAATAACTTAACATGGAGCAAAAGTCCGCGAGATAACATTTTAATCGTTTCGAACTCGAAACCAAACTTTTTTAAACTTTTAACACTTTTCTTACATAAAATAATTTACTCACGGCAATTGTCTTCTACAAACTACGAAAACACTGGAAAACCAAATTTAAATCAGAAATCCATGTTCCAGGTGGACTTATCCCATTTTGCCAAAAATCATTTAAAGAAACTTAATTCGTTTGGCCAAAAAACGAAATTTTGGCTATTTTAAAAAATTACTTTGGTTGAACTTTGACCTTTGCCATTCAACATAGTAACGCATCTAGTTCAACGATACACAAATAGTAAATAATCTCATTTTTGAAAAAAATGGACTTGCTTGGACTTGGACCCGTTTTGCCAAACAACTCTTCATATGATGCTTTGTGTTTTTTTATAGCATGTGGTTAGGTAATGTACGACAATAATCTAAAACGCATTTTTTTCCCTTTCAGCTGTAAATAGTATATAGTGTTTTGAACTTACGCAATCAGATTCTCATTCCTATTCACAATTTCACACAGTTACAGTATATCCATTGCAGTCCGCACTCCTTATTAATGATATTTTCGTAGATATAAAATTGATATGAGTGAAACTTAAAACATTATTATGATACTCAAAAGTTTTTGATGTAAAAAAATGATTGTTCAAAAGGCAAAAGGCAATCGTATTACATAAAATAGAACTATTGGACTCTATGACCCTAATATAGTAGCAAATAGTAAACCTATACTAAACGGGTTTGAAGCTTATGAAGTTCATGATCATTCATGATTGTGAGTATACAAGAGCAAGGCAAGGCAATGAGAGAATTAATTAATCCCTCCTACAAAACTACAAACTACAAATTCATAAAAATAAAAATAAAAAAATATAGATATTCCACAATAATTCAAACCAGGAAATTTTACCGCGTAAAAGCTAACAATTATTGTTAGTGTACGAGGCGAATTTGAAAATTTTATTGTAAAAGCGACGACAGTGAGTCATTCAATGGTAATAAGTAGTTAAATATTTCTAAAACAATCATTTCAGATCTCAATTGTTAGCTTGCACAACTTCCATCAAACCTAAGTACCTTAAACATCCGATTAATCCCCTCGGAAGCTAATGACTCAACGATCTGAGGCGCCCGGTGACTACTACTACAAAATACCGTAATGCTCCTAATAGAAGGCGGGTCTCCAATAAAGGTCAGGTCTCTAATAGAAGTTGGGTCTTCCCATAAGCGGTATAATAATTTTCTTTTCAGCTAAAACCGGGCTTCTATTTGGAGCTTTAAGATACATTTACTTATTGCAAATATTACCCTCTCTATCTGGTGGGTAATCGAGAATCGAGACCCTGCAACTAATTGAGCACCGGGATTATTCGGATGTTTACGGTAGATATTACACTTGAATAAAAAATGCATGGCAACTTAAATTACTTAACGAATGCGAATGTTCTATATTTTGGGCTTACAGATGACTAAGGCTACAAGAATTTTTCTGCAACGAATAACTATTACAGTTTATTTCCATTTATTACCAAGCGTTATTAGTAGTATACTATAGTTCTCTTATATATTAGAAACCTTTGAATAAAATCAGAATTTATTAGAATTCTAGAAACTTGGGGGTATGGGTATACTTTGCACCTAATAATAATGTCCAAGGGTGGCTCTGAAGCCTTAATACAGTGGTTGTCTGACTAGTGAGATTGCTTGTGTGTTGATTGCTATACTGTATGTGTGTCTGGGGTGTAATTACATTAACTTCAAGAGGACGACGGGTTGCCCTGCGCTCCGTCCTCTGGTTCTGGTTCTGATCGTGGTCATGACTTATGACCTTGTTCTCTGCTAACTCTATAAAATATGTTTTCCTATGTGAAGCCAGTTAAATTTTAAATTGTTCTTCGCAATACTTGGAGAGTCCTAAGCGTTATTTTTTGTCTATCTGCGTTATTTTCATCAACACGTTTTCCTTCAGTAGATCCATCATAAACATAAAGTTTTCATATAATATTTCTTGCATACATGTTCCTACTTATGTAATGAAATACACACAGGTAATCCACTAAATGCAATCCTACTTAATCGCTCTGGGTTCCTGACCTTCCCTCAGGCATTTGATTTCATTCTCATTTTCTTTTTTTTTCACTCAAAAAGTTTATAGTAGTAACTTATCATTTCATTTTTTTTAGTGTATGGAAATGATGAAATTGAAATTATTTTTATACGTTAACCTGAAACTTTGTTTTACGTGTATGCTATGCAAATATGATTATTATTCATGATTCGAAATAGGAAATTTAAATTCAAATCACTATATCTTTTTGTATAGCTGGTAGCTGGTTGGTGTTGGCGTTGGCATTGCTCAAGACTAAAGTGTGTATAAATCCTGACTAGACAGGGATTAAAACTTTAAGGTGTCACGTATATTTACATTTACTTACGTGACTCGCACTCTTCACCTGTAATAATAATTTATTGTAATCCTTGTCAGAAAAAAAAACCTCAAAAAAGAGTTTCCTAGTTACATTACTTACATCAGCAGTAGGAGTCCAAGTCAAAGTCGAATGATTTAAAGGACGTGCAACATGTAAGCCCTCTATATCATTTTATATACGGTGTATATTGATATTATTCTGATAGCATTTCAGGTTTTTGTATACCGTATTTAAATTAAGACATATGATAATAATATGATGTATGTATATATATACACGCGTTGAATTGAACGTAAATATTTTGTTTCTGAGCGTGACATAAAGTAAACGCTCTCTAGTTTTGGAAAATACTGGAAGTAGATGCCTTTAAGAATATTTAATTTCAGCATATGGTAAGTATACTTAAGTATGTTGGCAGATTGGCACTTGATTCAGTCACAGATGCAGTTTAACATTGTACTGCACTTTGCATGCTTATTATTCAAGACTGTACGATGCGATAGGGAGTGCATAAGAGTGTAATTTACTCCTTGCATTTATACCACCATAATAATATTATAATACGATTCAGGATTTTGATTAGGACTATGACGCCATAAATTAAAAATGTACACGGTGGTTCCTAACCTACACTAACAATATACAAGAATTCAAGATTCGGTAATACATGCTGCAACAGCAGAAGGTATAAGTGCCATAAAATATGTCAGAGCCTTTCATATAGTTTAATGTTAATTTAGTTACTTAGAACAATGGTTTATTACTAACAGTAGGTGACGTTGACAGGGAGCAAGGAGTTATAATTCATAAGATATGTATTAACAATTTTAAATTTTCATATTTTTTCCAAGCACTGTATATTTGATGTAAAAAGAAACTCAAGTTAATTTTATTAGTTCCAGCTCTGTCACAGAAAAGTCAAGGACTGGATAGGAATCAGAATCAGTAAGACATGAGCAGGGCCAGATAATACGGCCAGCGCAGGCAGCCCCCGCTGCTTGAATTTTCAAAAAAAGTGTAAATGGAACATTTTTCAGTTTTCAAAAATATGTAAAAAGAATATTTTGACCTTTGAAAAACATGCAAATAAATTTTTTTGTATATTTCAAAAACATGCAAATAAAACATTTTCCACTTTTCTCAAACCATGTAAATAGAACATTGAGCACTTTTCTGAATCAAGTAAAAAGAACATTTTTCACTTTTCTAAAACATGTAAATACAAAATTTTGGTTTACCAAAGAAAACCATCAATAAAATCAAAATGATGGTTTTTGCATGGAAACAAATTGCTGCCTTAAAGCAATTCCTTCGTCCGGCCCTGGACATTACGTATAGGTGCGGGTTGTTAGCAAATTAGAAACAAGCCTAATGGACCATATATATAAATATAATAAATCAAAACTTCTCCAAAAACATGCATTAATACTCCTACCTACAGTGCGTTATACAATTATAGCCCCTTCAAAAAATACAATAATAATGTACACTTGGCAAATAATATAATCTGTAGTAAAAGTTTACAAAAATAATATGAGGTGAAATTTGAGTGTGTTTATTATGAGATGTTTAGAAGCATTGATACGGTCTGCCTGGTCAAGAGTCAGTAAAATCACTGAGTCGATCATCATATTATTATTATCATCAAGATGTAAAAGAAAATACTAAGTCAAGACTCGGACTCAAGATGCAGTAAATCGTATCTTCGTCTTCTCAAATGTAAAGCTCAAAGCTCAACTCAAAGACTCAAAAGCTCCACTTGAGATTTAATTTATATCTTTATTTTGGTCAGTCAGCATAACAATGAAACTTGATGGGGGAAGGCGTTGGATTTAATTGTATGGATGTATGTATGTACACTCTGGGTATTAAGTAGGGAGCATTGCACCAAAACGCTTAAATCAATCTGTGTTACAAGTTACACACACACAGGATAAATGCGTACTCCAATCTCCATTATAACTTCATTATAATCATTTTTATAAACTTTCGTAACGCATTCAGCTCTATGTGCTGCTGCTGTGCTGATGATGTTTACGTAGAATTTTTCGTACACTTTCTATTTCCGATTCTTTTCTCCCTCTTCGACTTGGTCGTATTCCATTTTGTATTTGCAATTTGCATTCGTCTGTGTAGTTATAACAAGTTAGTGCGGAGATCTCTGTAGATGAAATTATATGAATATATTATGCAGAGAGAGAGAGAGAGAGACAGAGAAGGAACGTTCTGTTCTGGGCTCATCATGCTTTTAAGTACGTCTTCGTCAGATCAATGCACTGCAGATGCAGAACTGAGGAACTGTACCTACCTATACTCTCGTATATTATGCAAGATTTTTTAAAGAAATCATTTCATAAATGAAAGACAAGACAATTCAATGTGAGATTTACAAACTTTATTATACCCAAGAAGACCCAAATGCGCCCCGCCATTTTTTTCTTTACGATTCTACCCTTTTAAATCCTTTTAGCACATTTAATTTTAATTTCTTAGCATTTATCACAGTCAAAATATTTTAATGTGCTCGTCCACGAGAGGTAAAAAGATTGTACTAAGTAATTAAAAATGTTTTTACTTTGGTGCTACATGGCATGGAGAGTGACAGGGTGACGGTGACGGTACATATTTGTGGTTCAGAGTCCATGCATTCTCGCGCACTCATTTCTATATTCCGTCTTACTAAACCATACTAAATTACCTCTTCACCTATTCCATAAATTTATATTTATGATTCTGGCTTGTAGACATGGCCGGACATATAGGGAAGTATGTACATAGTCCATTTCAGAGGGACGGGTACTACAGTGTAGTACAAGAGAATAATCATAAAAATAATGTCTGTAGCAAAGACAAACCATGCGTAGCGAAGTACATGTACGTAAACGTATAAACATACGGCAAATTATTGCAAATTACAACAATGAGTTGTAACAAATTAAAATCCCATTTTTATTTATTTTTTGTGTATTTATTTTTTGTTCTAAGTCCACGTGTAGTTCAGCTGTACAGATAGTTGTAGTCGCGTAGTCGCAATTTTAGTTGTCAAACAAGGGATCCCTATCAGCAGGTACATCTATCATTTTTAGAGAGGCTTCTTTTTGCATTATTTTTCTTATTTCTTATCACTATATGCTAATAACCTATACTATGCTATACGTATGTAACGTTGCCTATATCAGGGCCGGATACTATGGCCAGCACAGGCAGCCCCCGGTTATTGAAATTCATCACTCAGTGTACGGGTCACGTCAAAATTCTCTAAGATTACTCCCTACCAGCCCTATACATGACAGCTATCGAAGGCGATGCCATTGATTCTGTTCTATGTGTAGGTCTGTTGGGGTGAGCTTCCATTAATTGCAATATACAGTGGGACGTGAGTTAAAGCGGACCTGTACAGTGGGACACTGATAACACGGACTCTTAAGGGATTTCCTTATTTAATTAACGTTACAGTGAGACCCAGATAATTCGGCCACCATAGCACGACACAAATAACTGCTACACTACAGTACGACACAAATAAAACGGACGTGGATAAAGAAAAGGGTTGATGCGAATGCACACCTAAGCACCAGCTAATACACATACTCAAGTAAAACAGAATTCAACCGTTAAGCGAAACTTTTGTATGTTGCGAAGCAACCGCGTATAAATAGCCGATGGGGATTCAAAGATCACCACAACAACAGCAGCCCATAGTTCACAACCAATCCACAGGACAAACACCCATAACTGCCAAAGCTGCCAACAAAAGAGGAAGAGACAGCGCAGGCTCATCCCCCAGTGCTGTCGAAAACACCAAAAAGACCAAAAACGAAGAAATGGGGGACGAGATGAGAGACCTGTTTGCGCAGTTAAGCGACAAGATGGACAGCCAAGCTGAGGCACAACGTGAACGTTCGGAGGTGTCCACCAAAGTTATTCTAGAGAATGTTCAAGACATAAGAACGAAGCTTGCAGAACAACAGCAATTATATGAAGAACTGCTTGGACGCACTAAAACACTCGAAGAGTCCGTTACTAAACTGAATGCTACCAACACGTTTCTGGAAGTCGAACTTGCAAAATGCAAGAAGCAGATTGAAAGAATTACTAATGACGCCAGACAATTCAACATACTTATTAAAGGAATAGCCGATCCAGGCACTGAAACGAGGGAAGAACTAACCCTAACAGTAACCCAACTTATACATTCCGAACTCAAGGTTAAAGCAGATATTGAGACAGCAAGACGCCTTGGGCCTAAAGAAGAAGGAAAAATTCGAACTGTGTTAGTCACCTTCCTAAGACGAACGGACCGAGCGGCTGTCCTCAAGGCCAAAAAGGAGCTGAAAAACAGAAGTGGCAACCCAATTTTTATCAATGCTGACCTACCTGCTGAACTCAGTAAGAAACGCTTTGAGGATAGAGAAAAGAGACGAAAAGAGGAACAGCGACAACAGAACATGGACACTACCAATAATTTAAACTCATAGGAAATCGGCAAGCACATACAACATAATGTAAAAAATGTAAATAGAATTTTATACTGGAACGTAAATGGAATTAAGAATGGGAAATTTGACAAAATAAACATTGTTTTACAACATGACGTAGATATGTTTTGTTTATCTGAAACTTGGACAAGTAAATTAACTGACGATTTGGAAAACACTTTCCACAATTTTAAATTAACTTTAATACCAGCGGTAGGAGATAAGGGAAGAAAAAGTGGAGGCATGATTATTGGCATCCAAAACAGCAAATCAAAACACTGTAAAATTATCCGTCAGGATAGATTCAAAGTCTTTATCAAAATCGAGATAAATGGAAAGAAAACTATAATCTGTTTTACCTATCTACCGCCGGCAACGCAATATGACGAACAACTGGACAGTCTCCTTGAAGAACTGATAGTAACAAACAACCTCAAGTACATTATAATGGGGGACCTCAACTGTAGAGTGGGAAACTTTCAGAATGAGACTGACGATACGCTCCACTTCAACCGAATTAGAAGGACCACTGACGAAGGTGTAAACAAACGTGGCAAAAAGCTAATAGACCTAGTTCAAACTAACCAGCTAGCAATTCTTAACGGTAGAAGTATCTCAGATAGCTTTGGAAAACCCACATACATAGGACACAACGGACACAGCTTGATAGACCTATGCATCAGCAGTAGCAGCGTAATCGACGACTTGGGAGATCTGGAAGTAATTGAGTGTATAGAATCTGACCACCTCCCTATAATTTTAAGTGCTCAACAAGCTTACCTACATGCACAGCAGATTTTGACCGAACCGAGTAACAACATAAGATGGTGTAACGAAAAAGCCCTGATATTCCAACAAACGTTAAGCATAAACAGTAAAGGACTCGATTTTAGCAATTGTAGCTACACTCAACTACTAACGTTAATACACCAGACTGCCAAACAAACAGAAATGGCCCCAAAACAAAGTGGCAATAACAGAAGGAACTTTGGTCCAAAATGGTTTGACAAAGAGTGCAGCGAAGCTAAAAGAAAGACACTTTCTTGTCTCCATAATTACAGAAGAAACAAATGCTCAGACTACCCTGACACTGATAAACTTGACCGTTTTTTACAAGCAAGAAAGTCATACCGCAGTCTTTGCTGTGACAAAAAGAAAATTTTCTACAACAAAATCCAAGAAGAAATTCACCACAGCAAAGACTCAGGAGACTACTGGAAGGCGATCAACACATTTCGAGACAAGAAACATGGATTCAAGACCAATAACATCTCAAAACTACAATGGGACGAACACTTTCGAGCGTTATTTGAATCAAGTAAGGCTAACGTAGTAGAAATCTTGGACAAAGAAAAAGAATACACTGCTTATAACACCGAAGCACTCGACACAACCATCACTATGGCAGAACTACTCAAGGCCACAAAAACACTAGCTAACAATAAATCCCCAGGAGCAGACGGAATACCAAATGAGATCTGGAAATCCCTAGACGAGACCACCTATGAATACCTATTACAGCTGCTCAACAAAGCTTCCAAAGAACAAATACCAAAAGAATGGGGGGAAATAATCACTGCACCTATATACAAGAAAGGAGATGACAGTCTACCCAGCAATTACAGGCCAATTGCCCTTATTAACACAATCACTAAACTGTACACCTGTATTATGTCGGACAGGCTTAACTCCTTTTGCGACAAAAACAAAATCATTTCGCAAAACCAAGCTGCCTATCGGAAGAGAAGAGGATGCACCGATCACATTTTTGCCCTATATGCTTGCATACTCAAGCAACTAAATAGACCAGCGCTTCAAAAGAAGGGGAAACTCTTTGCTCTTTTTGTAGACCTAAGTCAAGCTTTTGATTCAATCAAAAGGAAGAAGCTGTGGACAAGACTGAAAGAAGCCGGCCTTAGTGACCCTTTCATTGCAAAAGTCAAAGAACTTTACGACCAAGCAAAAACAAAGATCCGCTGTAAAGAAGGATATACAGACATGATAAGCGTGATGGGTGGAGTGCTGCAAGGGGAAACTCTGTCGCCTACTCTGTTTACTATTTACATTGACAAGATCACAGAGATTCTCCGTAGCAGCGGCATCCAAGGAATACAGATGTTGACAATTGAACTGCTAATTCTGCTATATGCCGACGACATAATTCTTCTTGCCTCAAATGAATTGGATCTGCAGAGACAGATTAACACCCTAAGTTATTTCTTCAAAGGAAATGATCTAACAGTCAACCTAGCCAAGACCAAAGTCATGATCTTCAGGAAAGGCAATAAGATACGTAACTCAATACGATTTTACTGGGATAGCAAAAAATTGGAAATAGTCAACAAGTATGTATACTTGGGTGTTCCGTTTACCCAAAGCGGAATATTTAATGAAGCTAAAACACACTTCTTTAACAAGGCTAAAGCAGCACAATCTAAGCTGTTTGAACTCTTTTATCGTGCTAAAGTTAAAGACATCGACATACACCTCAAGCTCTTTCAATCACTAGTCAGCTCGATACTTATGTACGCAGCACCAATATGGGGACTCCGCTACTGCGAAGATTTTGAGACATTCCAGACTGTATTCCTTCGACGGCTCATGAACACTTCCAACTCAACCCCTGGTTTCTTCCTCCGCCTAGAAACGGGGGCGCAAAACATCAGGCTGATATTATTTAAAGCACTGCTTAGATTTCTAGAGAAGACCCTTAACGCTGAAGAGAATAATATTACGAAAAGCTGCTACCTAGAAATTAAGAACACTAAAACCGCAGACCCTCGATATAACTGGATGCTTCAAACCAAAAAGATTTTTGCTGATGCACAACTAGAGCAAATTTTTGAAAACTTGAACTCTGAGTACCTTAAAAAGCACAAAAAGGAAATCGTAGAAAAGTATCGACTGAGCTGCGTTAACAAGGACGTCCTCAGAATGCAGAACTGTAGCGCAATGACACCCTATGCCAGGATGAAAACCCATGCACTAAAATCAGAGTACTTTAAGATGAACATGAAATGGAACATGATAAAATTCGTACTAAACCTCAAAACTGGATTCCCTAGAATTGTACTGAGAGGGAAGGCAACCAATCTTAACATCATGAATAAGCTATGGAAAAATGCAGAAGAGACAGATTGTGAGCTATGTGGAAAAGAGATGGAAGACATTTTTCATATAATGCTTGACTGTCCGCACTATAAACCCCCCCGGACAAAATTTCTTAAAACACTAACCTCCAGCAAACCAACAAGAGAGAACCTCACATTAACTATCTTCAACCGCTACACGGATGCAGAAGGATTCGGACAACTCTTTAACTTTTGGGACGAGGCTCTGAAAATCCGAAACTTCTACCTCAGCTGTATTGAAGAAATATAACTCAACTACTACACATAATATAACTAGAATATCTACTTTATAGATTAATATATCATTTTTACTTTTTATCTATTTATTTATTACTTATGTAATTATTGAAATGAAACTTATGCAATGTAAAACCAATACCACTCTACACTTTATATATATTGACATATAATCATATTCACATGACCTAATTTTTCGAATTGCAGCTTTTAATAACTTTCCGCAGAACGACTCAGTAAAATTACGAACAAGAAACATTTTATCAACAATTTATTATTAATTACCAAGGATCGTTTGATCACTTTTGTAAATACCTACTTTGTAAAAACTTAACAATGTTGTATGGGCTGACGCCAAATCGACACAATGAATAAATTATTATTATTATTATTATGTAACGTTGCCTATATCAGGGCCGGATACTATGGCCAGCACAGGCAGCCCCCGGTTATTGAATTTTCAAACAACACGTAAATGGAACATTTTGCATTTTTCAAAATATGTAAAAAGAATATTTTACTTTTCAAAAACATGCAAATAAATTTTTTTGCACATTTCAAAAACAACCAAATAATACATTTAACTCTTTTCTCAAAACATGTAAATAGAACATTTTACACTTTTCTCAATCAAGTAAAAGGGACATTTTAAACTTTCCTAAAACTTGTAAATACAATATTTTGCTTTACAAAAGAAAACCAACAATATAATCGAAATAGTGGTTTTTGTATGGAAACAAATTGCTACCTAAAAGCAATTCCTTCGTCCGGTCCTGCCTATCTATCTCTAGCTCTAGCTCTATCTATCTATCTTTCCTTTTGCCATCGCCATTTAGTTGTTCCGTCGTCGGTCTCTCGTTCTTCTTGACTGTCAAGTCTCTCTCTCAAGTGGATTGGAATTTTGGATTTAAAATGAGGCTTAAATTGAGCGTTCCCTTGCATCAGTCATTCACAGCCAAAACACATTTCTAACTTTTCCCAGCAGCAGCAGCCTCAAGAAAGACTCTCAAATATTAATCTTTTGAATCTAAAATCCTAAAAATCACTCAAGTTAATGGCATTTAGAGACAGGTAGGCAGTAGGCATATTGCATTGCTTTGCATTTTTGCATTGGTAAGGCATGTTATACTATAGCTATATAGGATAATTTGAAATAAAGTGACTGAACGGATGGTTGGATTCATGTCACACAGGCTGTCGTTTTGAAAATTACATTGCAATTACAATTACACACATTTTAAACGTCAGCTAATATGCTCAGCGAGAAGAGAGAGAGGTAGGCATGTGATTGTTAAGTACGGACTACGGACTACGGACCTACAGCCTATATTATGTAGCATCACTGAAACACCCAGTACTATAACCCAAGGCGGGGGAAGTAGGTACATAGATACATGTGTGAGCAAATACAAAATTGTGAAATCGAAAAAAAAATGCCACGAGGAGTCAATTTTCTCATGAAGGACTGAAACATGAAACGTTAATTACTAATCATATGAAATAAGAATAAGACGCAAGAGCGGCAGAAATAATTATCAAGAAATTACAAGATAACATTATAGATTGTTGATTTAGATTCAATAGTGGGAAAATCCGACTTGAATGCGCGATTTCATTGTAAGCAAAATATTTTGAACTTCCTCTCGTCCTCTGTACTTAAAAGCACCCCGCATGCTCCACAGAGGTTAGTAGATATGGACATGGACGCATGGAGCTAAAGGTGACTCTTTCAAAGAATTTGGTTATATTTATGTATAATTATGTACGATATACATAGTTGGAGTAGGTTTAATTGTATTTTAATTTGTAAAATTTATTTAGCAATACATAATAATTACACGCAGTTATTAATCTTTAAATTGCCCTATTCCGTTTTTATGAAATTATCTTATCCTACATTATACAAATAATGGAATAATAATTCCAAGGAATTATATCGGCCAGAAAATACTCAGAATTGGGTGCAATAATCTTATTGTCATTGCCACCATCTTTTCACAATCTTTTGAGTAATGATATTCCGCTTAACGTATTTGTAATTTTTCGCTATAGTTTGACCGGTGCGGGTGTCAGTACCGGTACCGCTATGCAGTAGCTGCAATATATGTTTAAAATCTGTGTATAATAATACAAAAAATATGCGCCAATTTAAATTACAAAGGGGCATAAGTAAAAGCCAAAAAATAAGTGGCATAACGGAGGTTTAAATAGGAACGGTCATTAACGGGGTATACTTTTGCAGTTACAAGCTACACATTTATAGTTATGTGATCTTGTGGTTGTTGGATTGTATGACACTTTGAGTTGGGATAAATTGGAACTTGTATCAAATATTTAAAAAATGACAAATGTAAATCCTCATGGATTGCTATACATGTATTACTTTGCGCTACCACAATTGAGGGTGACGGTGGAGTATTAATTTAGTTGCAGACCGCAGTCCGCAGTAGAGGAACAACATCCTTATTGCCCATTAAATGACATGCGATATGATATGTAGCCAGTTACATTGGTGGATCTTTTTATGACTGACGTTGATGGCTGAGGCATGAGTTAAATGGAACAGAACGAGACTTATTAAGTGTCGTTTTTATTCTAATTGTCGTGAGTTTAAAATAAAAATGTATTTATTTACGCTTCTGCTTTGCAGCTTTGCTCCCTTATTTCTCTGTACAATCTTGTACATTCTTCTGGTCAAACGATCTAACGTCTCACGTTCAAATTGCAACAGTAACAACAACAACAAGGATATGAGGCTATAGATGTAATGTAGTACACACAAGAAGAAGACATTATAAATTAATTGCTAACATTAGGCCATAGGCGGCTTCAGGTGCCGTACGGCCATCAGTACCAAACAGCAGGGAGCAATGTAAATACATTTTATTATTACGTTGTGTAAAACGTATCAACGTACCTACCACCTAGATTTGATTTTTGATTTATATACCATTACCCTATTATTATTATTACCGCAATTAGCTTCCTCTCCTCACCAAAATGTCAAATTAAATTACTTGAATTTAATATTATTATGTTTCCAAGAAATCTCAAGGAAGAAGTTTATTAAGAGTCCGCCTTCATTCTTCACCCAACCGTATGTGGTAAATATTAGATTTTCTTTTATAAAGTTGCTATATGTGCGAGCTTATGGGAGGATGCATGCTGCTCCTTATTCTTGACAAAAAAAAATAATTTCCTTAACTAATTCAAAAAAGAAATATTTTATATGTATACGAAAAACGTTTTCTCGTCGTCATGCTTGACAGCATCCTCACAGTCGCAGTCCAGTGATTGTAGCTAGATGGTAATTAATTCTACACGTCATGTCAATTTACAATTTAGTACAAATACAAATTACAAAAACAAAAAAATTGACTTGAAGTCATTATGTTTTTGATTATGAGCATTATCATTATGGATACACGTTCACGGGTGGGTATGCTTGAACAGCGTCCAGCAACATTGTTTTTTCGGATGCTTATAAGATTTAAGATTAATTCTTATTTTCTTGTTGCGCTAGAATTATTTTATAAAAAAAAATATATATTATTATAAAAGTGTGTATAGAAAAAATTGCAAATAATTTGGTGGTTCGAATACTACAACTATAATGTACGTATATGGCTAGTGCTCACCGTCCTTAATATTTCTGACATTAATTTGCAAACCTAAAAAAATCAACCGTGATTCCTTAATTTATTTTTCTCATACTAATAGTAGTACAAAAATGCATAATCAAGGACTCCTTGAGACGGCTTCCGGATGTGTAATAATTATTATACATGTGTATTGTGTATGTATAATTATTAATTGGATTATATTGGCGATTTATTTAGGTAAAGAAATAGGGTGGACTGGACTGGAACTCGCTGACTGACACTATATGGCTGAAACTATACCTATCTGGATACTGGATATTATGTATATGTATACACGCCTCACATATAGGTAATTATTTATAATCACAAAAAAATTGAAAGCAATCTTTCGTGCGTACTACACGTTGCAAATAACTTACTACAATAATGTAATGTTAAATAGAGGTCAGTTCAACTTGAGCAGGAATCACGGATGATTTTAGCTAGCGCTCAAATAATTCAAAACTAAGCTCTCACACATTAGTCATTCTTGTTTTTATTTTCTTATGGTTCTAATGGTTGAGTGGAACCACGTTTCAGTAGAAAATATTAATCCATTCTAAAAACTCGAATTTTACGAGTTTACAATTTGACATTTCATTTATTATATATGATATATTATCCGTATGTGGGACAGACGTGGATTAGGAGTACCCTTGACATGTTTCTGACACAGAGACTGAATTATGCAGAGTGTCATAATGGGCACTTCACTCTCACTGTCACTTCTTTGACCATTGGGATTGTGACTGGGACGAGGAATTTTCTGGAAGTGGTGGTAGTGAGCAGTGAGTGGTGAGCAGTGACGGAGATATGGTTGTAAAATTCTCAAATGTGAACAAATTGTACGTCGAATAATCCCAAATCCAAATCGAAGGCACTCTATAAACACAGACTTTAGTCTATACTAAACTATACCTACCTAAGGAGGTACTTACCTACTATAGATTTTGTATAGGATGAACCATGAACCATTCACACACACCTTTATTGATCGTTTCGATTTCAAAAAGGAAAAGGGAAATTATGACACCTTCCTCACACAAAGAATATGGGTAATGCATAGACGACAGACAGTATCAAATGTCATACAGGCATTATTAATGTAATATATTATTTGAGGAAAGATTTCTGTGAATCAAATGCAAATGCTCATCCATCTAGTTAGCATTGCCATGGCCACTCAAAAATATTCCATATTCCATCGCCCATAAGTCCACATAAATCCCTATAGCCCTATACTATAGTTCCTCCTATATGCTAACGTCCTACAACTTCAACGTCTTTCAATGCTCAATATAATTAAACGCACTGCAACACGTCTAATACATAAGAACGTCATAAAGTAAAACTTTAGGTGCATTACATAATACATCAGCATAGAAATCTGCTATACATTAAAATGCCATATGTAAACTACAGTATATAGAAGGTATCCATCAGATATATAGGCTCACATGAATTAAATTAAATCCTCACTGCCACAAGCCAATTGAGTCAGTAGGTAGTAGGTAGTAGGTAGTAGGTAGTAGTAGTAGGTAGTTGAAGTCAGTGAAAAATATTACAATAAAAAAAAGACTAGGGAAAAGGAAAAGTGATCGCCCCTGAATAAACTTGGCCTAAAAAGAATGACGCCTACAATCGAAGGTAACATCTGTGCTTTGTGGATTACAATTACAATTTATTACAATGCACACGGCATATTGTTGTCATGTTAATGTAGTCGTATGGTGGCTGTAGAATGGAATGACACTAGTGCACTGCATGCACACATATTTAGCATGCGTGTATTATTTAATATGAAATTAAATCTATACATGTACCTACTTATATAGGAGATTCAGTGCAAAAAGTAAGTAGGTAGGTAGGTAGGTCCTATATAGGCATAGGTAAATAAAAGGATATGGATGGACACTATGGACGGACTCCCAGTCAGAGACAGAGCCACAGCCCAGTCCCAGTCTCCGTCCCAATCTCCCAGTATCTCACATTGTACTTTGTATAATTACCGAGAGCGTTGTTGATGTCGATGAAATGCAAAATTTAAATCCAATGATTATCTAACTATAATAATGTATACCATAAGTAACTTGGAATTACAATTAATCTACAATCTTTTGGACTGTATTATTGAACTAAAATGTAAAGCGTTAAACTTAATGATTGACATGCCATGCCTTTGCGATTTTGATTTGTGATAACGATGTACCTTTACAAGTCGGATTATCGAGAAACTCCTAGCAATATAGTATCACAAATTATACATATATGTCAGCGCCAACCACGGCGTCGTCAACATCTGCTATGCATCCTTTATAAAAAATAATCGAGTAATCTTTAGGAAAACCAAGTTATTTTTTTTTGCACATATATCCTGCTACGTGCTCGAATTCTACTGTTCTTAATTTTATTCACAGAATTATTACAATTTATTACAACTCTCCAATTACTACCCATTACTATTAAATTCACGCTTTAAAACATTTGGAGAGTGCCTTACTTTTAGGCTTTAGGGATAATAATTAGGCAGCGATCAAGATTGCCATCACTTGCAGAAGCACTCACTAGTCAGTTAGAAGCATGAGCATACTAATATGCTACGCGAATTTTTTCCCCCATTTTTCCTTGTCTAAAAAAATCAGAAAAAAATTTGTTCTCTAATATTTTTTGTACAAATTTTGAGTGGTGGGTACCAGAGCGAAAATTTACAAGTGTAATTTAGCATGGGTACTGTACTTCAAGGTTTTGTGATTGATGCTCTTTGTAGTTTTCATGGGATTTCGTAGCTTTTTACACTAAATAAAAAGGCTAAATCATCAGAATCGGAATCGGAGCTACGTCGTTGACTAAACATTGAAAATAGTGTGTGTAGTCTGTAATTTATTACACCTGAAAAAATATTTATACAGCAGTTGCAGCCTGAAGTTCCTCTACGAATTTTGCTGCACACGGAAATAAATTCTAATTCGAATTAAAACCATACAAGACAGAAGACCATGTAAAACTATTCAGTTTTCATCAAATACATATTTGTGATTGTAAATATGTCCGGAAATAGATTATTTTTAGAGATTTAGCAAGACATGTTTGTGTAAGTAGTTACTATAAAGAAACGACTGGGACCGGGACCGGGACCGGTACCGGTACCGGTAGCAGGCTGAGTAATTAACTAAATGAATTGATGTTTATTCCTCACAAAATTACGGACGTTACATGTAATTTCTTGTCCATATAATATAATATGGACTCGACTATATGATGTGTTTTACAATTTTACATTTTTATTACGAGGAGGCATAAACTTCAACTTGAAATCTGAGATTTCAAGTTGGAAATTTGCAAATCTTAAATTTCTCATGGAAATACATACCCCCTCATATTTTGTTACTTCCTTCAATGACAATGTAATGCAATGCTCTGAACAATGATAATGGTTTTGTATAATGCAAATAAAATATGTAAGCCCCTCTTTAAAATATGTACTGAAAACTTGGAGGCGGCCCAGGATTATATGATTAAGATTACTTTAGAGATTGAATTCTTGAGATTGTATTTTGTATTTCGCTTAATGTGAAAAGGTTAACTTTTAGCCATAAGTTTTTTTTAGCCATAAAATAAAATTTATTTTCATTTTCCATACGGAGACGTATAAAGGAATTAAAATAGAGATTGTGGTAATAATAATAATTAAGATGACCACTAACAATGACGATGGGAGATACATATGTTGTGTGTTCTTGATCTTTACTTGGTGTTGGTATGCACGTTGTATAGTACAAACTCCATACTCCATAGTACTACGCCATGTGTATAACGAAACCGACAACCGAATCACATGTTCTATGTTCATAACCATAATGCCATAATTATATGGTTCACACTGAACAAAGTATTCTACAGGAATTATAAGCCTATAGGCTTCACATACACATTAAAAATGTGTGTGAGGATAGAGTTGAAAGATACTATACAGGCTGGCTACTTTACTCCTGCACATTTCCCTATATGTGTATTTACCGGAAATAAAAAAAAAGAATGCGAAGAGAGTCTCAATTGTTTGAATTGAACTCCACCATGTGTGACAGCAGACATATAGCCGGACTGCCGGACAGCCCCCACCAACAACCACAACACAAGAGAACACAAAACAGAACACGCTAAATAAAAAATAATACAGAAAACCAGAGGAGAACCCTACTAAAGGCAATATATTAAAACTAACGCCGGCTGAATTTAAATTTGAACTGAAACTGTGAGTAATAATACAGAGAATGCAGAATGCAGACAACAACCCAGAGAGATAAGAACAATAAGGGAAGAGCAACATATTCATTAAAATAAAATCACACGTAATTCTAATGCAATGTTGCGTAGCGGAATAAGTCTCGCCGAAGACTAGTCAACATTAACCCTTTTGCCAGTGCTATTCAAGCAACTTATATACTCATATATACTCTTTTGCCGCAAACACATGCCAAGAGTTGTTTGGCAAAACGGGTCAAGTCCTTTTTGTCAAAAATAAGAGATTATTTGCGTTACGTGTACTACACAACTAGATGCGTTACTGTGTCGAATGGTTAAGGTCAAAGTTCAACTAAAGCAATTTTTACGAAAAACCAAAATTTCGTTTTTTCACAAACCTGGATAAGTGCATTAAATGATTTTGGAAAAATGGGATAAGTCCACCTAAAACATGCATTTCTGATGTAAATTTGATTTTGGAGTGTTTTCGTAGTTTGTAGAAGACAATTGCCGTGCGTAAACTTTTTTAAGCACAAGTTTTAAAAGTTAAAAAAGTTTGGTTTTACTCAAAACGATTAAAATTTCATTTCACGGACTTTTTCCTCCACGTTAAATTATTGATTTTGAGGCAAAACGAAAAAAGTCCACAAATTACAATTTTTGAAAATTTACTAAAAAATTCCAGAGTCAGTCTAGATTGACGAAACTACTTGCAATAACGCTTCGTCAGTTACAGTACCTGCAGAAGAAAACTGAGCTCAAAAAAATAATCCTGTCCCTTTTTAGTCATTACTCGTTGTTGTTCCTGTGCTTTTATGGACCCGTTTTGCCTAAAAACCCTTCATATATATAATCCCTGTAGGTCTTAATAAACTATAATAATAACAATAATGCTATACATACAAGGAGGATCTTGATGCGCCAGGCAGGATCACAATAGCAATCTAGCGATACCAGTCATAGTCTCATCATATTACATTACATCACATCGCATTTCATTGTATGCTCTAAACTTATATATACCTAATGTGAAAGAGATACAACCTGGATATTTAACTTCAGCATTCAGTTCAGTTCAGATTACAATTCACTATTCGCAACTTTTTTTAGGATCAGGATACAACAGTACAAAATACAACGACGAAAGGAAGAGCCAACTGGATTTCTTTAATCATTAACGTTCAAATGTCAAAGAATTCCAACGGAACCAGAAAAATTAAAAAAAAGAAGAAGAACTGTTTAGGTGTAGGTATAGTATAGGTGTATCAGTAGTTAGGTACTCTGCAAAATAACGTGTAGGCACAGATATGGAGAGATAGGAACAGTGCTTTTTAAGCTTTAGGCATTCAACTCCACAACATAACAGTGAGCGTCAGGATGAGTACCATATCATTAGCAATTCCGCATCAACGATCCCAATTGAATCAACTGCATATTACTTGCATTCAAGCATTCCGGCCAACTCCATGAGGGAAGAGTGCAGACAAAGGAGTGCAAGACAAAAGAGTTGATTTTATAGGGACAACAAACTGTATGACACAGGAGTTTAAAAAGTGAACTACTGCTGATTTTTTATCGGATCTATGTACTTTTTTTAAAGAATAAAACAGTAGTAAATTCATTTTAATAATGTGTTTGAACAGGAAATGAAATTCAACGAATTCCAATTGAATGGGAATGCTCCAATCAGGGCCGAACGAAGGAATTACTTTTAGACAGCAATTCGTATCCATTCAAAAACGACCACTTGGATTTTAATGAAGGTTTTTTTTGTAAACCGAAATGTTGTATTTACATGTTTTAGAAAAGTTTAAAATGTTCTATTTACTTAATTCTGAAAAGTGCAAAATATTGTATTTACATGTTTTCAGAAAAGTGTTAAATATTTTATTTCCATGTTTTTAAAATGTGCAAAACATTTTTATTTGCATTTTTTTGAAAAATCAAAATGTTCTATTTACATATTTTTGGAAAGTGCCAAATGTTTCATTTACAAGTTTTTTGAAAATGCAGACAGCGGGGGCTTCCTGCGCTGGCCACATTATCCGGCTCTGGCTCCGATCCTAACTCAGAGTATTTGAAATTATTCAACAGATTTGACAAAATATTGGCTAATTTTCCTAGCCTAAATGTTTCATTCCATCTTGGATATTTAAACTCAGAACGATAACTTTTTTTGATTAGTCATATGTACCAAAGGAGAGTACCAAAACACGACTCAACACACACACAAACTAACAAGGAACAAACCCCCCCCCCAAAAAAAAAAGCTGACAGCCACTCTATGAATCTTTACATCTTCGCATGTGCCTTTATATCAACATTAAAATCAAGAGCGAGAATGAAAGCTAGAAGAGGTTCAGGCACCTGTACAGCTGTACGTTCACACACCGAGTTACATACTTTGGATATGTGGATATATAGATATAGTAGACTATATATCTTATATAACAAGAGAGGTTGTAAAAATTAAAACGGTGTGCGGAAAATTACAGCGGAAGGGGCGCGCAGGATGTATGACTATATTATAGTGAGTGAGAAGATGTGAGCAATAGACTTGAGTAATTAATTAATTAGAACTTTTATTTACCTTCGGCAAACGCCTTCTGCTTTGTTAAAAGAACAATGTTTTTTTTTAGTTTTTATTCAGATGCTAATGGTAGCTTTGGTATCTAGTTACTAGGTACGTACACAATGCACGGTAATAATGGTGGTAGGGTCAAACACCTATGAAAAAGAAAATTGTTTAATTCCCCGGTCTTCTGCTACGTGCAAAACAAGGAGTCTATGAGGAGTATCAGTCAAATATTATCTGACAATAATATATTACAAATCCTCGTCAAAGTCATCCGGTAATACAGATATTATAGCTGTTATTTTCATTCCAAAAACTACAGATTCAACAAGAAGAATATTTTTTTCAAGAGTACATTATATTATCAGTAATTACAAATGTCCACGCACACGTGTGAACTTCCGAAGAATTCAGATTGCTCTCAACGGTCACACTTTTAGAGACTACAGGATACTGATAACAATTATCCGTGTGCACGTCCACCCGATTGGATTATTATTTCAAAATTCTCAATTGCATTGTACTATACAAAACATAATTAAATATAAAACTACAAAAATATTAAGAAATTTTCGTGCGATAATTAATGCTGTCGCTGCTACTGGAAAATGCTCACGCGCTGACACTGACTTTGGTGGGCTTTTGATAAAAAATTATAAATATTCCTCGTTGGCTGACTCAAGGTGTCGGGATAAGAAGACAAGAAGTAAGGAAGCAATTAGTTACACGGGGCAGATGCACGAGCTGTATACATTATGCTTTGCGTTATCCGAGACCGAGACATTGACCACATATGCAAAATCTTACAGCGACTTCATCACTTGAGATATCTGTGTAAAAGATGCATGGAAACCTCGTTACGACTACGGCTACGATTACACCACTTACTTAGTGTACCTTACCATCTCTGCACGAAAAAAAATACTTTCAGTTTTAGAGGATCTTTTGGTTCCAAATTTTAAACGGAGTGCTGGAGACGGAGACGGTAAACGCCAAAAACGTAACAAAAAATATGGAAAAAAGGAAAGGCTAATCGTAAATTTGAAAGTACGAGTAAAATTACTATATCCTAGATACAAACGTAAAAAGAATGTATATATAGCTACGCTTTTTTTTAAATCCCTATAGTTGTATGGTTACTTAAATAAAGGTAATGACGATTACGTAGTCTGCCCATGCCACATACGAGGAGAAGGAAGGGAGAGTAATATTAAATAAATTACAATAATTACCGTCTATCATATTGTGTGGACATGGACTATATGAAGACTCCGTAGTACATACGCTTTATTAGACCCCACAAAGTTAACAAGGAACCATGTCTAATAGTAGAACTCTGACTAATTATTTCAAAGGAGTTGAAGTTAATAAGTAAAGAACAATGAAGACTTGAAAAAATACATTCTTTTTTTTCTTTTTGGTAGATTTGAATTTGTATTCGTTTTCTGTTTTCTTCGCATTTTACATATTTACAAGACATGCAATGCAACTGTGTTGACTGCCTACGAGTCTACGAGTCTTTTGGCTTGGCTAAGAAGTAATATACATCGCGGTTAAGGTTTTCTTCGGTTTCATAATAATTCCTTACGTCCTTTTCAATTTCAATGTATGTAGTACACCATGTATTAAAAATTAAACAGAATGTGATTCCCTTTTAAGCTAAGCTTACATATTATAATCATCATCACTTTTGAGTTGAGAATTTCTGCCATTACATTAGTCCTCATTTAAATTTGTAAAATAGCTGATAGCATAATATTATATTACGGGGAATTTTAAGGATTACATAAAAGGCACAAGACACAAGGGGAATTTTATAATTATCAATTAATATCACAGAATTAATCTATACGATTATTACTTATAACTATAATGATAATGCCATGCATTTAATATTTAAAATTATTAGTTAATTTACATTACCATTATCATTAGAGTCAAATTCCTTAGTCTCTCCTCGTCTCATTGATTAAGATTACAAACACGGAGCTCACAATACGCAAGGACTAAATAGATACAGAGGCCTTTTAAATACCTAATGTGTATAATTGAATCGTACGAAGTGCGTTACTTGATTATTCCTAAGTTAACATTAACCTGACTATTACATAATTCTAAAGCATATATTACACTACACGATTATATTCTGCGTGAGTCCGACTTCAAGGAAATTCAATAAAAAAAAGACAAGAAAAAAGATACGCTGTGCGCTATGATGAAAATGAGTACCTTTCCAATCTAAATATATAACCTACTGCAAAGAATATTTAATTTATGAGCATATAGCTGTTCAATGAGGAATTATGAATTTTACAAAAAATGTATTCAAAACACTTTTTAAAATTAAAAATCCCATAACTAAAATATAATGCCGGGTTTCCTCATTTCATTTGAAATATGCTAATAAATAAAGTGAAAGTTTGTACAAATACAGAAAAAAGGAAAAATTATCGTTATTAAGTAGGTAAAATTGTATTAATAAATAATTTAAAAAGTCTAATTTAAATAATTTAATTTACTATATAATTTTTACGTAGGAGCATTATTGCAATTTAGCGTAGGTATTTAATTTAACCTAAAGGATGACACCACATAGAGTAGCATGTGACCGATGCCGATGAGAGGTCCGGACACAAGGAGAGTCATTATAAAAAATAAAAACAATCCTCCAAAAGAAAACAAAGAGCCCAGAAACAGAACAACAGATCTCAAGCGAGAACTTTTTTTTAAGTAAAAAAACACATTTATAGGTATTACATGAAAACTATGAAACCCACACGCACTCACCTGGCCCTATAAATAAGGAAAGAACAGTAAGAAACAGCTAAAGAACAAAAAAACAGTAAAAAAAGTAACAACAAAACTAAACTGTCTATTATAGTGAGCTTAAATGAAAAAGTATATATATAAAGAGATTCACACATTGCACTGCTTTGGGTTTATCAGCCCATTCAATGACTCAATAGCCTGTGTGAATACATATATACCTTTTCTGGTTCACCAACTAATTATCCCCCAGACCGTGTCTTCATTACGTAAGCACCAAAATACTCTATCTCCATCTTAAATACTTTGCCAGGCTGTTCTTCTTCTCCACGTCCTTTTGAGTCGTTTTATTATTTTAAAACTTCCCTTCTATATCTAGCGTAATCCTAATCCTATAATCGTAATCGTAATCGAAAAATTGTAATTGTGATAATTGTACGCTTTTTATGCAACTCATCCACCACTGCTACTACTATGTACTGCGCTGCTTGATATTCAGAATAAAAACAATGTGTGAAATATATTGAATGTCCTTCCCATCTCCCCCTCTCCCTTGGTTTGGTATCGAGTCGAGTCGACATTCGACATCGACATCACCTTGCCACGTCGATCCGACTCGATGTCATGCATACACAAAGACAAAAGTTTTAAAATGCTACCATTACACACATTCACACGGGGTTTCCTATTTACTGTTTACAGTTTAAATTATTTACATGGATCAGCCAGCACTCTAGAACTACAACGTCGGTATTACAGGACCAGTACCAGCGACCAGCGCAATGCAGTATACCTCACTATAGGCAGTGACATGCGATACACAGAGAAGCTATATATATATATATATGACTGAATAGAAATATAGTAATCATTAATCTTTGATGTGGTAGGTATATCAGAAAGCACTGAGACCGTATAGAAGCGTGTGGTAGAATAGAATCAAATTCCAACGACAAGGGGCATCCAAATCGACGCAATGTACTTAAGGAGAGCGAGGCTCTGCATTTATATATAATAATAAAATATTGTCCACAGACTAAATCTAAATACGCGGTGACGATGACTAAAACTATGTGTTAAGTATCTACTACAGCCATCCTCAAGTATTTTTACCACCACTTAACTTTTTTTTTATTCTTGAACGAAATTATTCACAGCTCACTCGCTCTATGTAGAATCTAGAAGTAGACTCGCTTCTGGCTCTGCGGCCTTAAATTCATACGACGAAATATATCTGTAGAAGTCATGGATGGAAGTGTCGCACATTGTAATAATTATACATCCTGCACTATGTCAATAGCAATTTTCAATTCCAATGCTCTCCGTCGTTCTGTCGTTCTCCCGATCCACTCTACATATAAATAGGCGAAACCTGCTGAATTTTCTCCACGTATTTTATTTATTCATTTTATTATGTATGTACATAAGTAGCTACCTCCCTGGATTATTTATTCCCTACGGTTACGGTATGCTCCTTCCCCGCTATATTTCTATTTCCTTTATTTTTAAAGGTAAATAGGTAGCAGGTAAGCCCTGGTGCTAGTATGTACATAGATATATGAAGCGTTTTTTGGCAAAACGGGTCCATCAAAGAAAAGTTTACAGGAACAAAGAATAATGAATAAAAGGTGACACGATTATTTTTTTGAACTCAATAATTTTAATCGTTTTAACTAGTTTTTGTGAAACCAAACATTTTTTAACTTTTTAACTTTTTCTTGCATAAAATAAATTACGCACGGCAGTTGCCTTCCACAAACTATGAAAGCACTGGAAAACCAAATTTAAATCAGAAATGCATTTTTTACTTAGGTGGACTTATCCCATTTTGCAAAAATCATTTAATGGACTTATCCCGTTTTCCAAAAAAGGAAATTTAGCAATGTTAAAAAATTGCTTTGGTTGAACTTTGGCCTTTACGATTCAGTACAGTAACGTATTTAGTTAAATAGTACACGCAACGCAAATAATCTCATTAAAAAAAATGAACATCCGGTTTTGTCAAACAACTCTTCCTCAATTCGTATGACTTTATCCGTTTTCCATCCTTCCCTTAAACTCCTTCTGTATAAAAGTTATATCCCGCTGTGTGTAAATTCTGATAGAAAAAATGTAATTATAATATAGCAGTCTATGTACGTCTTGGAAATGGGAAGTCACTTACAGGCTCGGAATTTTGCGCCTACGAATATATACGAATAATAAAAATATTCAAAAATGTAAGAATGGCGAGTGAGTCGCGACTGCAAAATACTAAATACAAAGTTGCTGCTGTGAAGTAAAAATAAAAAATGCAAAATATTATTGCTTGGCTCATAAAACATAATAAGCTATATAATCCCTCCACACTGCAGACTGCAGCCGTACACCTTCCCGTTGCGTAATAATAACAGCAAATACTGACAATTGAAAGAGAAACAACAGCGACGACAACATTTAAGAACAACGACTAACTAAAAGAGAGCTGACGCTCTAACTTTAACTTCCAAAAGTTTAGCTTTAAAACTTGAGCTCAAGAGCCACCGCGGATTTACATACAAAAACAAAACAAAGTGTTGGCTCTATTATGGCCTCACTCACACCGTACTATTTTTTGTACGAGATTTCACACGGCTCAATCTTTCAAGAGTGCTCTCTACTTATGTCCAATTCCATTTCCAACGAAACAATTTACTATTTACAACAACGAGTCTCTCTGGGTTCCATGACCCATATTCTTTTTATTTTTATTACATTATATTACACTGCACCGCATTCTGTTTCTGCGTCTGTATATATCCCTCTGTCTGCACAGTCCCTAGAATACCTAATAGATTGTAATTTTAATAATTATTGTAGTACATAGTCTTGATACTTGATAATGATTGTTCATTTATATTATTACTATTTACAACAACAACCAAATCAGAAACTATTAACTACTATTACGTTCAACTATTTTAAGGATAAATGGTGTGTAGAGGACGAGGGCGAAGAACGAAGACGAAATTGATTAATACTTCATTACTATTACTATTACTATGTATATAGTTACTACAATTTGAAATTTAATTTAATTATAGAGACTGTACGACTACGACTACGAGAATGAAACAAAATGACTATATGATTATATAGCTTTGCTTTAACTAAAACAAACGTTGAATGTTGGTAAAATAAAAGTGCAGATATAAATGCTCACCTCAATTGTGTACTGATCCAACAAATATGAAAGTAATTATAATTATTTTTATTAAGTATTGCTGTTGTTGTTGTCGTTGCCGTTGTTATTGTTGGAGTTGGAATACTTGGCTTTTATGACAGTTGATTTAGCTGAGGATGTTACGATATATGAAGGAGGAGGGGAGGGGTTCTCAATGGGAAATTCACACACTTCAATCCAATTTTTTTATAATAAATTTTATTCAGTATATGTAATTCAATTCAATATTGAATCGTCCCCACGTGCTTTTTTCTTTCCAAGAAATATTGCAAAAGTCCTTTTTTTTGCCTTTGAGTCACAAAATCACAATCACTCAGAGGATGTGTTGAAATTGAAAGAAACACTTTTATTTTTTCTTAAGCAATACGCACATGGCTAATTTTATTTTTGGCTTTGGTTATTGGTTTTATGGTTTTGTGGACGACGTAGGTACTTTAATTGTGTTGGCGACAAAATGAAGAAGAAGAATAAGAGTGAATCCCTTTACCCGTCCCAGTGCAGTACTACGTGCAATTCTTAATTTAATTACATGGAATGCAACGACGTTGACAGTGACAAATGATGCAAGTTCTCGTGCCAATTTCGAAATTTAACACTGTGTCACTCTACAAAGAAGAGACCAACTTTTATATCCGTACTGAGATTGGTTTAAGTCAGTAGTGACACAGTCTGCTGGCTGTTCTTCACATAGAAGTATGCAAATAAGCGGGAAATATATATTCATGTAATTAATTAATTAATCAAAATTAATTGTATTATTTATTCCGCTAAATTCAGGTTATATATATTTTTTCCCCTCGGAAATTAAAAGTTTTCACTTGCATGTGCTACACACAAACGGATTAATTATCAGTATAGGGCGTCCTACGTGGAACTGATGGGGAAAATTGAAATTCTCTTAGATTTATTTCAAATACGAAGAGCAACAATGCACACACACACACACTACAGAAGATTATTATTTCCAAGGAATTGAACGACGATGTGTCTTAGATATATTTTGAAATATATTTTGAAATATATTATGTTAAGTTGAACGTGTTGTTGTTGTTGTTGCTGCTGTTGGACTCGTTTCGTTCCTGTTGCTCCTCCGAAGACGCACAGTCGAGAACTGACGGTGACAATAGAGATGAGATTTAGTGAGGATTGTGGAGGGAGCTATTGCATTGGAGAGACTTGTAAGGTCAGAATAGCGGTGAGCTGAACGCAGGCATCTATATATCTATGGTCTCAGTATAGACAAAATTACCTATATTACTTATGCTTGTATCTCTCTCTCTCTCTCTCTCTCTCACTTTGTCTTCCCTTTTCCTTGCTGCCACTATCGCTATCGCCTTCATCCACTTCCACTTTACTCCACTCGAGACTCGAATTCGACACAGATGTATTCTATTCAAAATGCAAACGATTCATTAAGACAGACGCTGGACGGACACACCAGAGTAATGAAATGAGGGACAAGGTTACACTCGCCTATCCAGGCAGCATGTGAGCCGTTCTCGTTTTCCTTCTCGATTTCGATTTCGACTTGGATTTTGTGTGGACTTTATTAGTAGTATCTGTATCAGTGTCTGTAGTGTTACCTATCTGTGTACGTTACGAAATACTGCACACCAGTTGAGCTGTATCAGTACCAGTACCAGTGTGTAGTGGGAGGGCAACGGGTACGTGGCATTGAGTGTCGTCTTCTTATCTTCTCACCGACACCGAACAGATTATAAGCAGCTTTCAATAATTATTATTAATGTTAAACTTAATTTAATGTCCAGAGCACTTCTTATCGATAATGATAAGGATATCGACTGCGATACTGGATGTCATCATCTGGATTTAGGTTCGGCAGTCTATCAAGTCTCAAAATTGAGTGACGAATAATTGGTCAGCGTATAGCAGTAACTTTCAGATTCAGAGAGACACACGAGTCACAGAGGAATACTAATATCACTCATGTCGCTAATAGCTTTAAAATACTTCATTTATTTGTTTTGGATAAGTAGGAGCAATGGACCAGGGTTTGGACAGATATTTAAACCCTCAATCCCGGAGATGTTGAAATGGTTTTTAAAATTTTCTAAAATCGAGAGTCAAAGGAATAGATTTAGTGGAGCCGGAGCCTCAGTTGTGAGTGTAACCAAGAAGGTGGACTTTTGGTAAATAAGCAAACTTGGTTTCTTCTCTCACTTCTTAAGTTGGTTTTGGTTATGTTCTTGGCTCCTGTGTCTTGTTGTTGGTGAGCCGACCGTCCCCTGTACTTTCTGTATTAGACACTATGCCGTGCACTGCCCCATAGAAATACAATAGAAGTGTATACCTAGTCAGAATAATAGTATATAATATCTCTGCTCTGTGATATAATATAATAGGCCTTCCTTCCTCCTTTGCCTTTAATAAAGGAGCTGTCTTTCCGCGTACAGTACATAGTATGCGGAGACGTCAGCCGCTCAAAAAAAAGTACTGATAATGCTTTTGCTGCTCACTGACTTTAGATACGGCTTCTGAGTGAGTGCACTCTACATGTGTGTCTCTCTGTCTCTCTGTCTGTCTGAACTTAAGGTGAATTTTATTAGCGATGAGTTGGTTCGTGTTGTTGTAGGAAACAGAAAGCCGGCTTTTGAGTTGAGTTCTTCAATCCCGAAATTCAAGATTCAATCCACTTGGGACTTCCATATGCCATGATAAATTTATACCATGCGAGAGGCTCTCTCCACTCGTCCAAAAATTGGAATTCCAAATCACAAAATTAAAATTGAAATACCTAATCGAATTTTAGCTACGCGGGCCATCCAGCCCACTGCAGTCCAAGTCCAAGTCGAATCCTGGGCCTCTCTATGCAGAAACTCAGTTCTCTTCTCATTTGTCACGTAGAATTCGTCGTGGTCGTGGACGTCTCGATGTAGAAGTTCGCATTCGCAATCGAAATCGTAATCGTACAAGAGTAATTATCGTATATTCGCCGTGTGTATCGGTTTGGTGGATCGGTCGTACTACTCCTTCAACTTTAATTCCAATCTTACGTCAACGTCATAGTAGGCAGCCATAGTAGTAGTTAAGTCAAGGGATCTAGACACGAAAATAAAATGCCTACCTAGTCCTAACCTAGTCCTATAGGAGAACGGCACAAAGGACTTGGACTTGGACGACAGACTGCAGAAATAGTATACAGGGAGTAGCAATAGGCATCTGCATAATATTCTCTAGAGAGCCTTTTCCTCTTTTTCTTGGACTCTCTGAATCTTCTCTCTCGAGCGAGTCTCGCTCGATCTCGACGTCAACATCATCTCCCTTCCTTGTGGCATGACTTTGCGAAATGCTCTCAAGCTGCGAGTCCTGCAAAGCTGAAGCTGAGATGCACTCCACCTTTATTAGTACGCTTGAATACGTATCAAGTGAACATCAACATCCCGTGGATAACATGTGTAGTATGTACACACATGTATTCCCTCTTTGTTCACTGCTATAATCGCAATCGTATCGTAATATGTAGCTCCTATCTGTAAGCATTATGTATTGTGCTATGATATTAATGCTACACCTCTTGAATTTACAACTGTAATGAGACACACTATACTACGAGCTCAAACTCAGGTATATAGGTATAGGCATTGCATATTATATAGAGAATAGAGAAATAGAGATTGACCAGATTCACTACGGATAAATTTAAACATCAGTCAATCTTCTCATTTAGCCGTTATTTCTTATATTTTTCCCTTCCTCTGCACTCTGCTCTGCGGTCTGGTTCTGGTTGTACCTGTAATAATCTATACCGATCCCGATAACTGCCTCTACTATGTTTTATTATAACACTGCACAGATGTGTTCAACACAATTTTGTTAAATAGTTTTGTAAGGTTGTAGTTGTAATATTTGGATTCGACACTTAATTCGAGCGCGGGAAGGAGGCCACAAAAAAGTCCGCACGACCAAAAAAATAAATACAAAATACAAAAAATTCAAAAGAACCACAAGTCTCGATAAAAAGTATATTGGACCTGTGCTGGACGCAGTGGTCGTCTCTACAGTCTACGGCCACGGCCACTGCCGTTTACCGTTCCATTATTTATTGAGGAGGGAAGGGGAAGTAATGACAGTTTAATGAGTACGTATACCTATCTGCCCTGGAAACATGCAACATTTTATTTTTTCCTCAATTTGATATCCCCCCATTTCTCAGCTACCGTTTACAAAAATTTATATTATGTTTATGTAGCTTTAAAATTTTATAGAATCCTGAATGATCCGTACACACTTCCTTCCATCCGGTGCCGGTATCCCCCGGCCCGGCCTCCTGTCATATTTAAATTATATAACTATGAAATAACACACTGCAGCAATGCTATGGCATATGGCCCGTTCTTATCGTGTAGCGAGTGTAGCCAATTCAGGATGTTTCAAATATTATTTAATCATTTCACATATTATCATTTTGTTTTAATTTTGAATTCAAATATCAGTATAAATAGCTTTCTTCCTTTCATGCAAAATTTACCGTGTAAGAGGTACCGGTCCCGGTTCTATATGAGTAACTAAAAAAACAGTAAAGAAGGACCAAACACTTCAACTCCAATAACTGTAAATACACAGCACAGTTGAATGAGACTTACATTGTTATTAGTATTATTACAGGGTAGGTGTAGTATAATTACTATGTTGTATGTATGAGTAATTCTATTTTCTATCACTTGAGTGTATTTGAAATTCTATAGCAAGCATTTCCAAAGTTTTAAAGTTTTAAAAACGCGTAGTATTGCGTAGTCTGTGTACATATTTAGGATGGCATTTTTATATTTGGCTTTTTAAAAATCTTACAGACAACAACCATAATATACCACACACAAAAATCCCACGAAGATTTTTCTTCGATTCCATAATATATGATATGACTTGTTACGAATATGAAAAAGGAAACAACAATGCAATATGCAATGGAGGAGTAAAACGCAAATAATTTCGAGTTCGACGCAATACACAGAGACAACAGGGAGAAACGAGTAGAATAAAAAATAGAAGGAAGACTCTCTTCGCCTGCCTCTCTGCCGGATGCCATGCATATCTGTGTCATTGCACTTTTACTGATTACTCCCTCTCCATCTCCACCACGACGAGATTCTTACTACTTACTTATGTACATGCTGATGCTCATGACGTGCATGTTTGTTGAAGTTGATGGTGACTGATAGAAGTGATGTTGGCGTGGAACTGTGGACTTGTGGATTGTGGGTGATGCGATGCTCTTTAAAATTGTACGTGAATTATAACGTGAGCTCTATAAATCGAGAATCATTTGTACTCGTAAATTAGCTATATATACTATATATACTAAATGTGAAGAGTTTTTTAGCAAAACGGGTCAAGTGCCTCAAACCAAATTTTACAGGAACAACGACTAATGAATAAAAGGTGACAGAATTATTTTTGTGAAATCCATTTTTTTCTACAGGTGCTGTAACTGTCGAAGCTTTATTACATCTAGCTTCATAAATCTAGACTGACTCTGGAATGTTTTCAAAACTTTTCAAAAATTTTAAACTGTGGACTTTTTCCGTTTTCCCTCAAAATCAATAACTTAACATGGAGTCAAAAGTCCGTGAGATGAAATTTTAATCGTTTTGCTTGAAACCAAACGTTTTTTAAATTTTTAAACTTTTTCTTCCATAAAAAATTTACGCACGGCAATTGTCTTCTACAACTACGAAAACACTCAAAAACCAAATTTAAATCAGAAATGTACCTTTTATGTGGAATTATTCCATTTTGCCAAAAATAATTTAATGAACTTTACCGTATTGCTAGAAACCAAAATTTTGGCTAGTTTTAAAAATTGCTTCGGTTGCATTTTGACTTTTACCATTCAACACAGCAGCGTATCTAGTTGAATAGTAGACGCAACGCAAATAATCTAATTTTTGTAAAAAATGAACATCCAGTTTTGTCAAACAATTCTTCATATACTGATATATGGTCTGCTAGTGCCTGAAGTGTTTATGTAGAGGCAGGGTATATAGGAGGCTCATATTCCTCCTGCTATGTACTTGCCTATAGACTCTTTTGAATTTCCAAATTCAAACCCAACCCGGAGCCCATTATTCAAAACACGAAAAATGAGAGCGATAACATAAATAATAATAATCATCAAACATAAATAAATACAAACAGACGAATCTCACGATACGACCAGTTTATTCAGTGTTGGGTTTGTTCAGTGATTCAGTAGTGTATATCAACCTCAATATCTCATCTGGAGAGGAAACTGCATTTCCTAGATTAAAACGATTTGCAGTTTCAATGTACCTAACTTGCATAGAAACAATAAATAAATAGATAATAGAAAATAAACAGATAAGAGACGGTTTTCAAATGAGAATAGTTGAACACATATTAGTTTAGTTCATTTGAATTAATGTACCCAGCGACCCAAGTCCAACATGATAATAATATGTAGATCAGATCCAAATCCAAATCCAACCAAAACAAAACAAAAGGGATATAGGTACCTATATAGGTACCTCATTACTCATTACTAGTACACCATAATACTGTAACTTATTACCTACATAATATATTGCTCGTATTAATGACGGTGACACGATAGACATTTAAATTTAATTAAAAAAAACACACAAAAAATGTAACATAGTATAGATCAGGCAGGATTCAGGATCAGATTATGGAGATCAAAAAACAAGAACAGCGGCGTACAACTAACAATACGCAGGACGTGAAAATTAGAGGTACACATTACTTACAGTGTTAAGTATTATACTGCATAAAATGCATATAGGTATATAATGGGTGTACGGAATAAAGAAAAAAAATAATTCTCGATATTCTGCAACTATAGTAGCAATACAATTTACAATCTACAATAATAATAATGGCGGCACGATGCTAAATCTGTAAAAATCTTGAAAGTACGTTAAGGTACTATGTATGCATATGGGGGTTCAGCTATAAACTACTAAATCGAAGTCACCTTTTGCCGAAGGAATCAACGCACATGTAAAAAGTTAAAGTTAAATTATAGCATTAAATTATGTAGGCTTGTTACACGTATATAGGGAGACAGGTTGAAATTTAAAAGTAAAGAAACTCAGACACGCTCAAAGTTTAAAATTAAAATTCTATGCAGAGCATAATATGCTATATCAGCTGAGCTAAATTATGTCGGGTCGTTGTGTGTATATTTTATAGAGAGTCCAAGATTTTGATTTGGTACGGATTTCCATTCTTTCCACTCAACTTCCTTGATTTATAGTGAAATAAAAAAATTAATAAGATGATTTTCTTCGCTAATATTAAATTCCCTGAGAATGGCTAAGGCACGTTGTACAATAAACACACAAAAGAAAAAAAATAGAGAAAGAAGGATACATTGGATTATTGTAGCCCAGCTCAATATTTACTGATATCGTAAATCGTATATCGTCATCGTTAGTGCTATTGCTACAGTATGCATGTACATATCTGCACACTGACATCATGAAGCTATAGAGGTTGGGACTTTCATAAAAATAAAAATAGAAAGGTGGCGAGAAGTCCAAGTCATACCATCAGTGTATACTTACGATTAGACGAAGGCAGGCGAATATTAATAGAAATGTGACTAGCCATTGCAGTTTCCATTTTCCATCCTGCAATAACAATCACGAGTAACAATGGAGAGGAACAGGGAAGTTTTTTGAATTTATCTCCCAAGTATTTCTGTATTATAAGCTAATGTAAAAACGTAAAACGTAGTATACATGGAAGTAAACAAAGCATATAGAAGTTATATGCTTACTTTTCCCCAGCCAATTGTGCAAGTAAAAAGGAGGCAAAAGGGGGATGAGAAAGACAGGATAAAATATGACTACCAATTACCGATATGAAATCCAAGCCAATCGGTAATTCCTGCAATAACAATAAATAGCATATAATAATAAGAAAATGCCAAATTCCTACCTACATATTATACTATAGCAAACAACAGACAGGGCGATTACTATATAATTTCCAATAATAAAAAGCTGCACATTTTAATAGCGATTGGGATTGATCAGCAAAAATGTACATAATAGTAAAATTCTAACTTTTTCCTTGTTATGTTATTTTGCTAGATTTCTGTATTTTCATATAGGGTAGTTGCAGTATTAAAGGTTGGCAGTAGAACTGAACTAACAATAAGTCGTAGTTTCTTCAGCATTCCTTTTTCTTGTAACACGTTTAAAAAGTTTGAAATTTCTATTTCGAATAATGTTTCTGGATTTTTTAATAGCAAAATTTGACATTTGACATGACACATAATTCTTTTTTCCACGGCGAAGAAGTGGCTCCAGGAATCCTCAATTCGTCCAAAGAAAATAATGGAATCACGGTGTCGATCATGAAATAAATTACCTAATTACAAAAGCATGTTCAATGTGTCCACGTGGATGACTGAAAAAACATGTTAATGACTACCTATATCTCTATTTTCCGCCAAATACACGTGCTTTTTTCCTTGAAAACTTGTCCAAAATTTAATTTCAACAGTTTTGCAAAAACTTATAGGACAGCAGCACAAACTACTTAAGTAAAATTGTACAATTTTTGATATACAAATAATGGACCTTGAAATTGGATAATTTTTATAAAAATTCAAATTACTATCATAATGTGTACACATATAACTTTGGTATCTCTTTTTGAAATTGTGTTAAAGCTAAAAATGTGAATATCTATAAATATGTAATACTTATGTGTGGGCATCACCTGTGAAAGAACAGAACTGGATTGTGAGTAAAGTTTGTTTGTGGGAAATGTGTATTAATTTGGTTTGGTAGTATGCTCAAAGTCGAAGTCGAAGTCGAAACTGAGAGAAACATAAATTATAGCCAATAAAAAGAAAATCACGTGGACGTGAACATGGACTTCGTCCTGTGACTTGGGGAATGTGAATGGAAAAACGATCAACGATCAACAGCGATATAAAGAAAGGTTAGGTTCTTGCAATAATTATATTACTATGATTATAAACTAGCAATCATTCTTGGTTGGCTTCCTTTGCCGTCGTCCATGGTGTCTTTCATATCCACATCCACGAATCAGCACCAGCAAGGGACCAACATCCACAACATTGTTTCATCGATATTTTTGCCGCTCATTCAGGTATGGAAAATTGCAATTGAAAATAATAGTGATAAATATTTAGCTGCCTCGATTCCCTGTGTGGATCAGACTTTGCTATATCCTCGGCTTCATGGATGATATAACGTTTGATCTTTGATGGTTGATGGTAATGGGTTATGGTTGATCTGTCCATGTGTTTATTTAGAGAGTTTACATGTAGCCACATTTATAACTACAAAAGGATCTGATGTATCTTATTGTTTTTATATTTTGTACAGAATTAAAGATTTTTTTACTCTCTTATTCTGTAGAAGAATATGATGAAACTGACTGAGAGGAAAGGAAGGATACACACCAAGTAATTCACCTTTTACAATTAGGAAAATAACAGATTATACTACACTGTCTACCTTGGCGTATATACTATATACGGACCGAGATGCAGTATATGCATGGAGTGTATGATGATAGTGTAATAATGATGAGGGATGATGAGAGAATATTTTATATAGACAGAGTGCATGCTAACTATTGACGGTGTATATGTAATAAGTATCATATAAAATCCCCACAGAGCAGATTGACATTCTAATTTCTGCTCTTTTGCGTGCTCACGAAGGACGATGTGTTCCATTTATATTTTATCTCTATTCTATGCACATTGCATTGCCAAAACGGAGGGTACTTACAAGTCAAAATCCTTATTATTGTCATGATTGAGGGAAAAACGTAGCGTAGTCAGGCATTACACATCGTCGATCTTATTATAGACACCCATTTAAGGAGATTTTATGCACTTTCAAGTCCTGTTTCATGCTTCCAACGCCATCCACAATTCATCTCACATAAGATCGAAACGACCTGTTACTTACTTAAAAGTAAAACTAAAACAAAGCCCACACGTTTATCTCATCCACGTGCTTCAGCATCTGATGCAGTTCAGACACAGTTGACACTATTGGCAGTGGCAGTAAAACGTGTGTTATCAGCTGATGTTTTTTTAAATTCCCTCTTGGAATCGCATTTCAGTTTTATGTTTTTAATTATTTTTACGAAAATTCTACAATCACGTAATATTTTTAAAAGCTCAGAATTTTTTAGATTTCAAAATAATATTACATTAAATCATTCCCAGTGCATAACTTGTAACAACCAGTTGGAATTTGGATTTAAATATATTGGAAGTGGAAGGTTTTAAGGACATTAGTGGGGAGGATTGAAAATTGAAACGTACATAGAAGGTCAAAATAGTATTCCTTGATGATATCGCAAACTAAACACAATCCTAAAAGCAAAATTCCATTCAAGACAAACATTGTTTCAATACACTTGAAGTAATTGCTTCAAGTATGTACATTATCGTTCAAAATAAAAACATTATAAATTTCTTTACCATTGCCAGTTACTAGTTACCACTATAATAGCACCAGTATACCTGTCTTAATTTCATAAGTTGGCGCTTTAGTTGAATGGAAATACTAGCTAATAAAAGAAATATATTGAATATGAGCCAGTCAGTTTTCTTGTAGGTACTTTCGTACATCGTCTGTGAAGAACCAAAATGACCATATCCAATTTAGGCTACAATCAAAATGAGCTCTATGTCATAAAACAAAATGAGAAACATGCGTAAAATGTTAATTAGAAGTTTTTGAAAAGTGTAAAATGTCCTATTTACATGTTTTTGAAAAGGTGAAAAATGTCTAATTCCGTGTTTTTTGAAAAGTGCAAAATATTCTTTTTAAATGCTTACAAGACATTTGAATATTTTTGTAGCTAGTTGATATTGTTTTTAGCTAAAAATGGATATGGGTCATTTTGGTTCTTCACATACGATATGTGCCCCGTCCCCTTCCAGAATAGTCAATGGAATGTGATTAGTCTTGTTTTTGTTTTTATCGATTGATTTTATGTGCTTAATTCATATAAAATAATGTGTGTAATATTTCACGTTAAAAATCATTCATAAAACCTATTTCCCAAGCGTGGAAAATAAAGAAATATTTTTGTCTCCATTAATTTATATACTGATGATAATTGTCAGTTTTATAAATCCTTGAAACTTGATGACGCTTCCCTTCGGTTTTGACATAGGTACATACCTAATTACATACCTAGTTTTCTGATTTGTAATGTTAAAATCTATTAATAATATTACATACTAATTACGTGACTATCTCGATAGTACAAGATGAGTAGTTTTTTTTGTCTCAGGGGAAAATTTGCAAATAATTATTGAGATTAAGAAGACTACAAACAAAAACTAGTTTATTTATTCAAATTAGCAGCTTCCACAGCTTATGATGTCTAGCAGAACTTCGATCATCTAACAACGAACAAAACTGACAACTAACATACATACAAATGAAACAAGTAGTATAAAAATAAATACTGTAAAGTAATAAAATAGTTTATTATGCGAGGATTTATGCTGAACTTGAAAAACATATTATTTGAGCGTCTGTATATGATAGTATATATAGGTATATAAATTCATAATTCAAAGTGTATTCAAACATTCATTTCAATAATTTTTTTTATGACTTTCTAGACGTCCATTATTTTGGTTCATTTGTTGTTTCTTTCCTCCTATGTGTTCAAGGTGTGGCTTGTTTCAGAGGGAGAGTTTGATCAAATCAAAACAATATTATTATTTAACATAGGTAGGTACCTATGTAATAGTTACCTATGTTATTTGATTGAGGGTAATAATGAAGCTCAGTATAAGAACGTATGAGCTATATAGATATATAATTTATGTATAACATCGGCGTGATTTTTACGTTGCCACGTCCAGTCCAATGTCCATGTGCAGCCTCGGTCCATCTTGTTTTTTCTTCCTTACATATTGGTTCCCATTCTCAATCCAGATTATTACAAGGTAAAAACAAAAACAAGTGTCCGATATGTATGAATGATGTTCACAGTGGATTCCCTAATTCTCAAGTAGAACGTATATATAGTATGTATAATTATATGAGCAAATGGACACGGTTTTCTGAATACTAATCATTATTATAGTAAACACAAACCTGTCCTACTTTTTCGCAAAAATACTGCAGAATGTCAGAACTAGAACTTTAATTGGAATTAGACAGAACGGATAATACATATTTATGCATGTGAGTGCATATTTAACCTTCCAATGGCGACAACCATACGGAAGTGTCTGCATAGTAATAATAATAACATGTTTATATTTATACCTCTTATAAGCATAAAATCTTGTAAGTACTATTTAATCGAACAATTTTGATTGCCGAACAAACGTGACGACAGGGAAAACTATGGAGAAAAGTTTGAGCATTAGGGTAAGTGTGGGGGGCTCCGCTCCGTTTCGTTGGGACCGGTTTCGTAGTATGATGGTCGTAGTTCTTCTGTTCGTAGCGTCATGCTAAATGTGTCATAAATGTGTAAGACACGGTTAATGAAATAAAAGAAAACAGTAATTAAATAAGAAACAAGGTTGAAATCCTACGACACATAGTTAGTATTTCCATTATCCGCTTTTCTCTCCAACTTCAAACTCGAAGTCACTTATTTCTAAAGGGGAGTCCATTTTAACGTCATGCTGAGAAACTTACAAACTTCCAAACTACAAGAGCTTAGCTAAAATGCTACGAAACATAGCCCTACGAATGGAATAACGCTAAGAGCAGGGCGGGAAAGGGGAACTACAAATACCACGCCCTACTAAACCTGTCCCAACGAAACAGAAGCGATCCGTGTGGAGAAAATATACTTGATCCTTCAACCGGTTTTTGCAATCCGATCCTGGACCTACAAATAGGTCAGGGCTGACGCTGGCAATGACATGAATATGATGGAATCCCTATATCGTGAGAAAATGGCCCGTATCCAATTTAAGCTAGATTTAAAAAAAAAATTATGTCAAGAAATTCACTGAATGAGATAATAATATTCAGAATATATTGCGTAAAACGTTAATTCCGAACTTTTTAAAAGCTCCAAGATGTTTTACTTGGATATTTTTTAAAAGTGCAAAATGTTTTATTTGCATGTTTGTGAAAAGTGCAAAATGTTTTATTTTCATATTTTTGAATATATTCTGCCAGCACGTTTTTGAAAATTGAAATATTTTCTGATTCCATGCTTTTGAAAAGTACAAAATTTTCTATTTATATGTTTTTGAAAATTACAAAATGTGGTATTTGCATGTTTTTCAAAAGTGCAAAATATAATATTTTTCCCATGTCTCTAGGATCATGTTATTTTAATTTTTTGTTCGTAGATAGTGAAATTTGGTTTTAGCTGAGAATGAATATGGGTCATTTTGCGTCTTCACCAGCGATATGCAATTAGTATGTATCTCTATTAATACAGATTAGAAAAAATCGAAGAAAAACGTGTGTTTCCATAAGTAAAAAGTCCAAAGTACGTAAACATCGTTTAATTATTTTCAACGACAACCTTGAACTTTGGAAATCCTAGAATCCAAGTTCGGGTTGTCGTTGTCGGCAGTACTTAGAGCTCTACAAGTGAACACAATTCGTTATGTTGTTAATGGTGTTTAATTATTAATTGTTCAAAAAATCCATCTACTCCTTTTGTTCCTTGTGTGAAAGGAAATCGAATGAATAATGATGTAACCTGAAACTTAAAAAATAGTAGTGAAACATAATAATTAATGTAATCTCTGACTTTTGACTCATCTAGCTCAATGTATCAGAATTTGTATAACATGATATTGGAGGATAATAAAAAAAATCAAACGTTGGACGCTTGACTTTGAAGCACCTACGTGAGCGCACGACCCACTCACATTCTCATTTTCTTCCTAATAATAATGTCGTCATATTTTAATTTCCTGCCTTGACCATTACCGGACATGAGGAGTCACGATGTCTTCCCAATTCCGATTCCGTGCCTTATTACGTAAATAAAGGTCTACTCTAGCCACAGATAGGTACGGAAACGGGAAGGTAAATGGAAAGGTAGAGAGTACATAGTATTATTATGGTACGGTGCTGCGGTAGTTAACAGGAATTCCTATATAGAACTTAAGCATGTAAAATATGTAGGTAGGGACCTACATAGTATACCTATCATAATTTACAGAAACAAAGCTCGCATTATAATAACTCAGAAAAATCGCCCATGGATGAAATGAAATTGAAGCTATATATTTCTCTATAGTCTTGCCCTCACTGTCTCGCTTTAAATGAGGCAAAAAAACAACAAGGGGCCAAATTCCAACTCGAAGCAAACTCCAATCTGCCAAAGTTCGATGTTACATCGTTAACATGAAAAGTGCACAAGTGACATTGAGATTTAGTTCCTCCACTTCCACTGTCTCTGATCGTGAGTTGTGTTGCGAAGCGACGACGGCCATATTCACCAACTCCAACTCCAACCTAACCACATCAAAGTTCAAAGTATGCAATAAAAATCTTATAAGTAATATATAAAATCAAGAAAATAAAAGTATCAGATAATATGTCTGCGTTTGTGCAAGTATGTAGGAAGATAATATGTTGGTTGATATCAGGGACGGATCCAGGGAGTGGCGGTAACAGGACAGTTGCCTATACCCCAAAATATTTTTTTAACATACGCTAAAACATACGGGCATTTAAACCAACATGGCCGGCTTCTATTGTCAGTGAATATTTAAAATGATGATCCATATATCCATTATTTTTAGCTAGAAACAAAATTACCTGTCTATAAAAACAAATATCAAGATCCTAAAAGCATGTAAATGTAAATAGTAAATAGAACATCTTGCTCGTTTCAAAAATATGTAAATAGAACATGTTGTATGTATATATGTAGAACATATTTAAATGAAACATTTTGAACTTTTTAAAAGTATGTAAGTAAATATTAAATTTTGCACTTTTTAAAAACATTTAAATGGAGCACTTTGCACTTTTTCAAAAACACGTTAATAAAACATTTTGCACATTTTTAATATCACGTTAATAAAACATTTTACACTTTTTAAAAAACACGTAAATAAAACATTTTGAACTTTTTAAAAAACATTTAAATGAAGCACTTTGCTTTTTTTAAAAACACGTAAATAAAACATTTTGGACTTTTCAAAAACTCCCAATAAACATTTTATACATTTATCTCATGTAGTTTTTTTGACCCATTGTAACTCATGCTTTTGGAAATGATCCATTTTAATTCTTCACTCACGCTATGCATTGCCCACCCCACAAAATATTTCTATCTCCGCCCCTGATTGATATTCATATTCTTTTTACCTTTATTAGTTTACAGAGTATATATATCTATGTAAAATTTACGAACATTACATATAGCATTGTTAACAGACAGACGGTCGACACCGTGATCTGTGGTCGTGCATCAGTGCTTACTTGGAATAGCAATCACTTTCAATATCTATGTGGTAGATGAAGAAGTTTGTAGTTTGTACTACCTACCTAGGTAGGTACATACATATTATCCTGCACATGAAGTATCAGCTATGAAAACTTAAAGACAAGGAATCAATGAAGGTTGTACAGGCAACAGCAGCCTCTCAATGTCTCATTATACATTACATTTAGCAAATAAAGGCAAAGAGTGTAAAATGAGTCAAGTGAGTAAGTACATACTTGTGATTTCTTGGTAAATTCATTAGCTCTGTTCTGTATCTGACTGTGGACTGACTGAGGAGTTGTTGTTTAACAAATGAGAATGAAAAAGGAAACTGGGCAGGTCGAGGTCCTCTGCCCTCCGTACACACACACTCAGACAGATAAAGGTTCCTACAAAAAAAATTTAAATCTAGTGTATTTCTTCCGCCACAAGGTTAAAGCTAAATAATAACTACGATTTCATATTATAAATTATCCTATTTAATTTATTCTCATTTTTTTATATTATTTCGTTAGATAATTATTGTAGCTCTTAATTTGAACCCAAACCACCTATGTAATCATAGCTTATTTTCGTACATAGTCCAAATTAACTCCACATTCCACGTAACTACTTAGTTACCTAAATTTTCCATTTAATGCAATTTTAGGCATCCCTTTTCTCCACTGTTCCCCACCGACAAGTATTTATCCCCGGGCTTTTAGTTACTCGACTTATTGGTGAGAATAAGTGCATGAAAAAAAAGTTTAAAAAATAATTTTATGTCTGCTAATTAATAGTGAAGGCTAATTTTTGAGGTCTTCAGACAACATTTGCCTACTTGATATTCAATAATCGAAAGAAAGCAGCTGTAGTACTTAATAGCAATAATACATGCACCTTATATTATGTAAGTACTTATCGTTAGTTGTTGAAGTTGTATTTAATATAAATTCAAATTTTGATTCGCAATGTCACAATCAGCACAAATTGCAGACGTATGTAAGTACCTACTTCTACTTATTTATTTTTTTCCATGGTTGGTGGTCCTTCGATCTCGCTCTCGTTAGAATTGATATTGAAATATAGTAAATATAGGAAAAAATCTTGAACCTCCATCATTAATTACTCGACAATATTCCAAGTGGGAGCAACTAGCTAACCTTAGCTATCAGCTATTTGAGCTAAGGTAAACATTATTTCCAATTTCAACACAAAACTTATATGCACTTTAACGCTTTTGAATACTTTGATTAGCTTTAGCATATTCGCTAGACCAAAAGCAAACAAGTTCTCTAACTGTGTGACGACGGAGGCGGAGGGATAAGTGGTTGTGAGAGTAATTAAATAATTACATTACTTAAGCAAATTATTATGATTTGTGATTTCTGATGAAACTGACAGCAATATTTCGAATACGACGCGCGACTTCGAGACGAAAAGTAATAACGATAACAATGCAATGGCGCGACCTCATCACGCTCACGTAAAGTACGTGTCATCAAGTGAATAATGTAAATTCGAATGACAAAACTGACAAATGACAAACAGGCTCGGCAGTTCAGCTCAGTTCTTGCTTTTCAGTCAACAGTTTATCAGCAAGATCAGTCGCTTCCTCTTTCATTAAATAAGTGTAAGTATTTTTCCGATTAGCGATTGTATGAGTCCCAATAAGTAAGCTGCCTGGCTGGATTGTGAAAAACAAATTGGTAACAGAATGAACTTGAACTTGGATACACAGTTGACATGAAATATAAATCAGTAATCTACAATCTGCTTTCTAGATCTCCTCAACCAAGCCATTCAAGTAAATTGCATTTTGAGTTATTAGTGTTTTAGATCATACAACCTATTTAGTGGTTAGTAATTACATGGGCCAAGCGTGCGTCCTTCCTTTCATTGCTCTGAATGCGGATAAAGGGGCCTTCCTACTTTCGTTTTTTACTCAAATTTAAATGAATGTTCCTCCTTCCTTCTTTACCTTATTTATAATACTGTTATTGTTATTACATCTGCAATCTGCGTTTTATAGCATATTATAATATGTACTTCATGCTTTACCATATGTCCTCGTGTAATTATGCTGACACATGTAATTAGACGCCCATGCAATATACACACATACAATTCACAAGCTATATAATTATATAATTTACATTGTGCACAAATAAAACTCTTATTTTCGGAGAGTACTATATACAGATAGTACTAATATCACTGTAATTAGGGTAGAATATGATCATTTATTTCAGTCCAGTGCCTTAGTACAGTGGCAGAGGGAAAAAATGAACATAAAGAAAATATTTAAAAATAATTTCATTAAATTAAGTGTGTTTTCAAGAATCATTGCTACAGAATTGATAATAATTGGTTGTGGTATGGTAGGATACGAATTAGATTTAAATTTGGAGGTAAGCAACTTTTATTGATTGCCACTTGCCGCTTCCCACTAAATACAATTCTGTAAATCATTTACTATATTGACTACAAATATGTTTCAGATTGTTTTTATTACCAAATTTATTGCATTCCTTGACGAGACAATTCAAACTCAACAATATTCAATACTCTATTTATTTAATTCTGTATAAGACCTCGCAGAAACCATCCAACAATAACAGCGAAACTCGAACAGTTCCACATTCAATTTCATTTACATATACTGCGTACAACATTTTTACATAATTTCAATCATTTTGATTATTACAGGTATTAGATATAAATCACATACTAATAAAAAAAATGGGTAGTTTCATATAGTAGTCGCTTTCAACTCATTTTTCTGGATTCAGGAAAGCTGGTACTGTACCGTCTAAATCGTTTGCAATTTAGCATAACAAAGTCAACCAAGTTGAACTATAGATATACTACGCTACCAGCACTAATATACCTACCGATATACCATATTGGTGGGCCAACCGAAAGTGAGGTCTGGCAAGGATAAAGCTGCCGTTTACTTGCATGCAAAATTTATCGTTGCCAGACCTCACTTTCGGTTGCAGCTACTGTACAATATCAAATAATTAGGGTATGATACCAAACAAATGAATGAGCCCCTCCCTTATATTAAATGAAAACTTTAACACTTTAGCGCACCAAAATTAAACTTGGCAAATTTTTGGTTCATATAATTTAATTAAACTTTAAAATTTCCCATGCCGAATTGAAAATAAAAATACCGTACAGTTCATAGCATGGAATTGTTCACTATAGGGATAATTTAATAATTAACTCGAAAACTCCCCAAGCTTTTGCTTATATTTAACTTAACTATGCATACATATACGCTGTGAATAATTATTTTAATTTTATCCGGTAAAACTATAACTTTTATTATAATACCCATGCAGAACAGAAACTTGCAGTGTCTGTATATCCTGTGATACGGTTACAATAAGTACAGTGTCAGCGCTCAGTATTGTGCAAAAGCTAAATACCTATAATACATTCGTTCGTTCGTTGTATGTTGTAGTGACGAAACTACACCTCTCTCCTTTCCTAATACAATAACTCCATAAATAGAATCCCGCCAGTCCCATAGCACAAAGGGCTATGGCATTTTAGGTAGGCGAGCGAGAAAAAGTAGCACACAGGTAGTTAACATAGACAGTGGAAGTTTTCCAATTGACCATCGCTTGGAACAATGGGAATCCTTTTTATACATACTCAGACAGTAGAAAATTCCAATGCCATCGCTTGATAGCGATGGGATACATACTTAGGTAGCGAGAAGAAAGAAAGAAGTTGAATTCGTGAGTAATAACAGTAACAACAAGGACAGTCTTATTCTAGCTTTTCAAGTAGAACATTCTCCTTTTTACTCGAGCTACGGAAGAGTCATCATTTTCTCACAGTCAATTTCAGATTATTTTCCACGACTTACGTTTTTGAGCTCTGACTACAGTTTTGATTAAAAGTCATTAGTCCTTAAGATACGAAGTTTAGCTTTTCCTTTTCTAAAGTCGTGATAGAAAACTGATCTATTACATGAGATCAGAAGTTAGACGTTGAGGGTAAGATTTACGGATTGAAGTTAGGACCAAGGACTATTTGCCATTCTTTACCGAAGACTCTGAGGTCTCGGAATTCCATCGGACAGTGCCGTGGGACTTTGATAGAAACTACTAATCTCACCGGTAATTCCACGTAACAAATAGCTACTTACCTACCTCTTCACGCTCTTTGTGTTTCTTTTCCTCACTCGTCTCCGTCCGTGAACATATGATGTAATATATACTTACGTGTAGATTGATTTTTATTGAAAGAGGTTATAAAAGTAATTAAAAGTTCTTCCTCTAAATAATTCAAAGTGTTCTCCCGTTTGTTTTGCACAAATCTACCTTTACTTATAACCATATATCTATATATATATATTATTTCACGCAATACATCCATTATCATTTCATTAACTCATAGTCATCAACGAAAATCTACTTCTATGAAATTTGAGCTTCGGATCCGCTCCGTTTCCTCAAAAATCATAGGTGCGGGGTAAATTTTCGTTTTTGTCCCTAATACCGTGAAAATTCTGAAAATTTCGACCCAAAATTTCGAAATTTCGAAAAATTTCGAAAAATTTTTTTATTTTTTATTTCTGTTTCTAAACCTATTTTAGGTTATTTTATGAATATAGTTTATATTTCCGTTGAGATTTTAACCATATTTTAATAACGACAAAAGTCACGAGAGACCAGAGAGAAACCGAAAGACAAAATCTGTTCTGTATTCTATTTTCCTATCATTTTCGGCATCTTTGCATCGGACGATTTGTTTGGTATTGACTGACTTTCATCGAGTGTGTACCCATCTAAATCGTGAATTGTGAAACGTGATCGGTGACAGTTGTGAAGGGACCCGTAACTCACTAGCCAAGAGTAAAAACCCACCCCATAGAGTAGGTACATACTTATGATAGTTGGAATCCTAACATTTTTAATTTTTATAATTATTGTGGCGAGACTTGAACTTCGACGCATCGACATACCAATTGTCGAGTTGATTATTCTCGTGCAGCTCATACGGGATCTCACTAGATTTTTACTTGTATAATCAATGTTATTAATTATATTTTTATTATTATTATTTTCAATTATCCTTCAACTCTGGGAAAACCTGTTGATAGACCACGTACCTATACGCGCTATTTTAATTATTTTAGCCAACCTCATTGACATAATTAAGTACGTCATCGTTAGCTAATGATTCTTGCCCATCACCGTTTATAGCCTGAAAACATTGTTATCCTTGACCAAGTTTTGACATTACAATTTTAATCCTACACTCAGAGTCAACTCTTAGTGTGGAGGGACATTTTTCATACTTTAACATTTTTATAGAGTGACAAAAGCTATCTATTTCTTTTAATTTATTTTTAAATTTTACCACCGAGTACAAAGTCAAAAGTTCGTGTGGAGGCCCAACCTCCAACTTTCTCGAAAGTATATTTTTATATTTTTATTAAACTAAAATTTTGACTATGGCTAATTTGAATGAGGAAGAGCAGGCATTATTCGGTATCGATGCCCCAGCTAATATACATCTATTAGAATCCGATGACGATGACATGACTCAGGAGGAAATTAGGGAACGAGATGCATATATAGCTAGACGAGCCGCAGCTCAAGCCGAGGACAAAAGAGTTTACGAGCTAAAATTAAAAGAGCTCCAAAATAAAGAAGCATTAGACAGGATAGCTAGAGGTCATAGTACCGAGAGTAGCCATTCCCAAGGAAATCCACCACCATCCGTTTCCTCAGCTCCTCAACCTCGAACCTATTTTGGTAAAACTCAACCTTCAGCCCAATTACCTCCAAATCCTTTCAATTCCCAACCTAATAATCCTCTGCCTAATTTGACTAGAGCTCCTGAACAAAATGCATTTGCATCTAGCAGAAGTCTATTAGCTAGATCAGCCGAGGATATAGCAGCCCTGAGGGAAGTTTTCGCTCCACCAAGACCTACTAGTAAGGAAGCAGAATTGACTCGTACTATTCGTAACAACGAGATAATTAAGGACTGGACGAAATATACTGGAGATAGTGAGGTAGCCGCATTTCTAGGCAAATTTAATGAGGACGCATTATATCTCGACATGAACGACTATGACAAATTTGACGCCCTCGATCGCGTACTGGACGGTCAGGCCATGGAATGGTGGAAATCAGAAAGGTCTTCATGGAGACCATCAATTAAGCGACAAACTCCAGGTCATAATAGGGAGCTATGGAAAAAGCTCGAGACAGCATTAGCAGTCAGATTTGATAATGAGTCTTTAGTTAATAAGGCCAAGGCAGATTTACCGAGGACTGCATATAATAAGATTATGGGTAGTTCTGAGTATATTTCAGCTAGATTAAGCGTATTGAGACGCATCGACTATAATATGAGCGCCAATGACCTGATAACTGGTCTATTAAAAGGTTTACCTAAGCGAATGCGTAGCCATATGATCGGTTGTACTACCATTGACCATTTTCGGACCACTTTAGACAAAGCCATAAGTACGGGCGTTATTAATGATTGGTTAGATCCTCCAGTAGCTGCACAGAATACCTATTCAGGCCCAAAACCTGAGGAACGTACATATGCCCGAGCATTCCACACTAATGCTCCATACCAACATCAACAAAATGTTGGGATTCGGGTTGAACCACAACGCGAACTCGTAGCTCAGGTTGCCCCAGGTGCCCCTGTTAACCAAGGTACTCCTCGATACCCGCCGAATCCAGTAAATGGAGCTCCTTATGAGGCTCCTCCTGACCCGATTGTCCCACGTGGGGCCAATGATGACCCTGCGATGGTAAAATACCCTTACTACAACGAGCGCCGTCGAGCATATTGTGTAGCTGCAGAAGGTACCAGGTCAGCATGTTGGCAATGTGGAAGAATGACACATAATTTTAGGACTTGTCATGTTTTATTTCGAGCTCAGGGAATCCCAATTCCACTCAGACAACCTAGGCAAGTTAGACGACAAGATGCACCTCAGGGAGACCAAGCACCACAAGGAAATGGTAATTTAAACTAGAAGGGGTGGATATTTCAAATATATCCAGACCCAAGCCTCCTGCTTCTGAGCATTCTTTCAAATCTGTATCTATTAAATATACTAAAGTCTATTTTAAGTCACCTAAACCGGCCAGAGTGTACAAAACCATAGCCAAAGCCGACGCCGCTTTGCGAAGCTTTGGAATAAAGCAGAACAAAGTGCCCGACGTTTTGGGGCATAAACCAGGTCATCTATTATTAGAAGCAGGTCAGGAACTTGACGATTTCGACTCCGAAAAACCAATTGGTATCCTTTTTGATTTTCCGTCCGAGCACGAAGTGCATTATGCGCGGAAATTCAGTGATGAGTCTACAGAGATAAGACGTGAAATGAAGTTCCGTACTAATGTAAATTGTGTAAATATTTTGGAAGTTCTCGTGGACACTGGAGCCACCGTATGTACCGTTAGCTTAAAAACTTTAAAAGAATTAAAAATTGAAAATAAAATAAAAAGGTGTAAACCACTCACGGTATACTTGTCAATAGATGATAATAATGCACATACTATCGATAGAATTATTTACTTACAATTTTTCGTGAATGAGTATAAGGAGTGGATCCAGTGGGGATTTTTCGTGGTCGAGAAAGCTCAAGATCCTATTGTATTTGGATGTGATATGCTTAAGACATACAATGTAAATATCGAATGTGGGTTAGGTACAATTATTTTTAGACCAGCTCAAGAAAGGACTCATAAATCAATGAGGTCAGACGCCGAAAGATTATGTAGATTGAAGGCTTTTCCTAGCAAAGGTGCACTCAAACGCATGAAAACACAGTCTGCATACCTACGTAAACACAAGGCACTTCAACATAGTATGATCACTGCATGTAATCCTCTTCGAAAGGATGATTTACATAAGGTATTGGATGGGATACAGGATGACGACGATATGCAGGTTGAAGGTAATAATGACTTCGGTCATATTGAGGTCACTATCGATGACATTGAGTCTATAGGTACTACCACTATCAGACGAGTCCATAGTACAACTTCGTCCTTACTGGAGGAGGTTCGTTCGGTACAATCTAGCGACGCATCAAGCCGAGCCGTCCAATATTACAAACAATTTAAATTGCGACTATTTACCGTTCGGCCCTCCCTCATTAAGGATGACACGGCAACGGAGGTTCCCTTTTACACAGAGGACCCCGAGTATTCAGGTCAAATAGCCATTCATCCAAATTACAATTTGTTTGAAAAATTAGGGATCATGGTGTTACAAGACACAGTTAAGGTTACCAAGGGAAAAGGTGTTTTGCATGTAGCTAATTCTCAACAGTCAGGAGATTTGATTTTACCACCGCAACCGACCCTTTCCAGTTATGAAACCATGCCAACGGAGCATCTCCGTGCCACTAGGATAGTTCAAGAAAATTCCCATAATATACACGTTAATGATCAGGAGTATACAGATGCAGTTGACACTGCACCGGTACCAGAAAGTGTTGAAGGAAGTCAACCATTAACTGATGACGAATTTTTACAATTTAAGATTTTTAAAGGCCTTACCGGTCCTCAAAAGATTAAGGTTAGGGATTTACTGAGTAAATATTATAAAGCTTTTGGTTGGACTGAGAACGATTTTCTGGAACCGATGCGTGATCCTAAGACTGGTAAGACATTACAAGCCACAGTGGAACTACTCGATAAGACTCCCCAGATAGTCAAACCTAGACCCATGAGCTACGAACATCAGCAGTTACATAAGGATATAACTGAAGCTAATATTAGGAAAGGAATGGTAGAGAGGTCTAACAGTCAATATTTATCCCAAGTGCAGATGGCTAAGAAAGGTAAAACCGGAAATGATTGGCGTCCAGTAATAGGTTATAGAAAAACGAATACGAAGATTAAACCCGAACCTGCCCCTATTCCTCCTTTACAAGAAGCATTCACCCTATTTAGAGGTTGTACCATGTTTTGCCAGTTAGACATGGCAGACTCTTTCCAACAAATCGAAATACATCCAGATAGTAGAGATTACTTAGCATACATCACCTATGAAGGTCAATTTCGCCCCACACGCCTCCCTTTCGGTTACATCAATTCGGGAACGATTTTCCAGAAAACAATGAATAAAGTTTGGCAACCATATAATCGAAAATTTCTAAGTAATTATGTTGACGACAATTGTTTCGGTGGAAAAGACTTCGAGGAATTGATGGAGCGACTGGAAAAAGTTTTGTGGTTATGCGTTCAGGCTAGAATGAAACTAAAACCCAAGAAGTGTTATATAGGGCAACCCAAACTCATCTTTTTAGGCCACAAAATTAGTAGCCAGGGTATTGCAGTCGATCCCGATCAAGCCAACGTACTTATGAATTTTCCCGATCCTCAGGATACCACCGACGTACGTCGATGGCTAGGGTTAAGCGGATTCTTTAGGAGATTAATTTTTGGGTATTCGAAATTTGCTCGACCTTTATATAACCTACTAAAGAAAGACGCAGTTTTCATCTTCAATGCTGCATGTCAGAGAGCGGTGAAGGAAATGAAAACAGCCATATGTACCGCTCCAGCATTAGCGTTCCCGGATCCTACTGCCATTTTGGAATTATGGGCTGATGCTAGCGACTACGAAGTCGCTGCTGCTCTTATCCAGGTCATCACGAATGGTACTCATAAGGATCGACAACCCCTGGGTTTCGATTCTCATACCTTATCACCAACTGAGAGTAAGTGGACGGTCACGGAGAAAGAGTGTTACGCTATTGTTCATGCCTTCCAGAAATTCCATAATTTACTTTTCGGAAGGGAAGTTCTAGTATACACTGACCACCAAGCACTAGTCAACATTCTGCGTACTCCTCAGGTAACTGGTAAATTAGTGCGATGGAGTCTCAAATTGAGTTCATACCGCCTTCGGATTATGTATGTACCGGGTAAACAAAATGAGATGGCTGACTGTCTCAGTCGCCCTCCTCGAGCGGATAATCTTCCTGTAGCCATTCTGAGAGGCATGACAGCGGAGACTGAACATCCTAGGGAACCTGAGGACGAAGAGTACATAATACATTGTAACGATACGGATAAATCAGTCGTCAACTTAAAAGACATGCAGGCTAGAGATAAAGATTTAGCAGACATCATTCATTCACTGCAGGTAGATGAGGAGAATAATTGTAGAGGTAAAAATAAATACCGTAACGACTTCCGCCTCAACACAGACGGCATCCTTCAGCACGTAAACTATGAGCCACTGGGACCATTGTGGGTAAATGTATTACCAGTAGCCGAGGGAAAACGCATAGCACGTCAACTGCATAATAAATCTCATTTTGGCTTCCGTAAAATCTACTACTCCATGGTAGACAAGTACTGGTTCTTACAGATGTGGGATAACGTCACCAAGGCATGTCGAGCATGTGACACTTGCCAAAGATTTAATGTACCACGAGTTAAGAAATCTGGTCCTATGCATGCTATGATTACGCCTACTACTCCTTATGCTAAAGTTTCCGTGGACTACCTTGGTCCCCTTAATACTACTTCTAGTAAAAATACATATATCTTGGCCGTGATAGACCAATGCACACGTTTCCTGCATCTCATCCCAACTACAGGCACAACAGTGGCTGAAACGATAAAGGTATTAGAACCATTAATAGCTAAGCATAAAATTAGAAGTATTGTATCTGATAACGGTCCAGCTTTCACAGGTCATAAGTTCAATGAGATGTGCACTCGTCATAATGTTGTCTCGATTCATAGTTCTCCACATCATCCTAGCAGCAATGCCTATGTAGAGAGAGTTAATTCAACATTTGGTAGCATTATGAAAAAGTTGAAATATGAAAATAATAATATTGAGTGGGATATCATGTTACCGCATATAGAGAACGAATACAACGCCGTAAAACATGTTAGCACTGGCTATAGTCCATATTTCTTAATGTTTGGTAGAAGTCTTCATTTTTGTTACGTAACAGGAAAACCTCTCGACGATGATTATGATTCCAATGACCCAGAAATGCAGCAGGTTAGAGTTCATGAACTTCATAAGGCACGACTGCTTGCGCATGAAAACTCCTGTCATAATCAGCTCAAAAGAAAAATGGCTTTTGATAAGACTCATCCAACAGTCCTATACAATGAAGGCGATTTAGTATTGAAGAAAAATTATTATAAGGCACCAGGTACAGCAGCGAAATTCACAGTTAAATACACCGGCCCATATAAGGTATATAGTACAGCCACGAATCAGCATATGTATTTATTATGTGATAAAGACACTGACTTACAAAAATACATCGATGAAACTGTCCTTGAGATTGTGCATGGTCACAACCTAAAACCTTACCTACAAGACGAAATTCCTTTAATAAGTAATTATACTGAACCTGCTATAGGTGATCAGACGTGGTTGAATAATCATGTTTACACTCCTGACGACACAATTTTTCAGATTGAACCTTGGGCAGATCCAGAACTTAAAGATTTCGATGGGGATACGGCGGCACAAATCAATGTAGTCCCCCGCGGAATATTCAACGAGGAATATTCGTTTGATCCAAATAACGAATTAAAACTAAGAAATAGAGTGATTCAGAGAAACCCAACTACTCATAATTCTAAACTTTATAAGAAAATCACTGGTAACTACTCTATTCATGCACCTACTCATGTCCCAGAGTTCGAAACACCTCTGGCAGATACTCAAACTCAAATTGTTAACATTGAAAATAATGACTTAGATTTATCAAATAATTTACCACCACCATTAATACCGTCGGTCGCGGAGCAATTTCCCACGCCGGCGGGACCCAGTAAGGTAGACATATCAAACAAGGTAAATTCTGAAAATTCTCCGACTGCTAGACGATATTTTGACGTAGAAACTTTGGATAGGTATCCTGCACGAATGACTACCACTATCGCTGATGACCCTTTTGCTAGAGAATCTCGTTGTAATAGCCATAATATGAACCACTTAGGTTCTCAGGGTTCTTTTATTGAAAAGGACGATTGGAATCTTATTCAGGGAATTGATGTTACTACTGGGAAACGATATGCAGATTTTGATTATGATAAAACTAAAACTTATTTTAATTCTTTCCGAAACCCAAGCAAAGACATTCCCATGTCTCAGATTTCAAACGTAGCACAACCTACGGAAGCGCCCACTCACAAAGCAAATTCCATAGATACTTCAGATCACTCCATTTATAGTTGTCACATAAATATTAAGAAAGGATGCTCCGAGTTAGGTGACGTATCCCATAATAAGCGAAATAACCCAATAGAAATTCCCGTAGCACCAAAAAGTTGGAATGGAGAGCGGATTGATAATTCCGCCCTTCAGCCCAAAATTCAGACCAAATTAATAGTCACTGAACTTTTAAATAAGAAAATTATTAAGATGGTCAATATAAATGATGAAACACATGTACTCGAGGAACTCGAAATCGACACAGCACCAAAAGAATCAATCACTCATAACACCACCGATATTGATCCAGCTGGAAGCGATCTCGAATTCTTGGAAGAAAATGAAACTGAAACTCCCACTCTCCCAACCATAGAGCCTATAGCGGTCATTGAAAATCATACCGTCACGTTCACACCTGCAAAGGGAAATAATAGTCCTAAGGTCATTTTCAAAAATAAAAAGTCAGAGTCAATAACTCAACCTACTGAATTACGAAGGTCAACCAGACCTAAAAAGACAGTCATACCTTGGGATCCGTCCGATGTTGAGATTCCGAAAACCAGGAAACGTAAAGAGGGAGGTTCAGTACACAAAAATCGAAAGAAAAAGAAAGTAGTTAAATTAAAAAGATGTCACGTAAAACCTACTGATGCCATGGCCGAGCTGGTCAAAGCCATGGGTAACATAGGGCAAATGATGGCATGCCAGTACCAGAGACCAACTTCTAATAACTCTTCTACTAGTACCTCAGACTTTTCATCTGAGGAATCAGATTAATTTTGCACGTTTAGTTTATGCATGCATAAATTAAGAGACTTACAATAATCTCATCCTTAGAAATTTTCACTTTGGGAAAAAGCACTACCGATCCCATCACCTACTTAAGTAGTGATGGAAATTTTCTTTCTTTTTTTATTTTCCGGGTAAAAATTAGAAATCCTTGAAAATGGCCAATCCTTCACCTAATCCGAACCCTAACAAACCACCTCACGGACCACCGCAAATTCCAGAAGACCATTTAGACCCAGAAAATGAGTTCGCCAACCACGGAATTGAATCTGATGACGAAGATTGGGATCATAAGTACGTCTACAATCAAGACCGATCCCGCCGTGTTATGTTACACCAATTACGCAACCGCATACCTGGCCGACGTGAAGATCCCCGATACGCAATGAGAATGACCAGGGAGAATACTCCCCATCCAGATGACATTCAGGTCAGACAACCAGACGGGACTTACGTATCCATGATCCCACAACCTGCAGATCCCCGCCCAATTACTCAGAATACTCCACCAGCTTCCCCACGTCGCCAGCAATTCATCCAGCAAATTCCTACACCAGCTAGAAACCCTCCGAAGTCTCCGATTATAAATCAAGCCGTTGCACTGGATAATGACTCTGAGGATGAGCCTTTCGACAACATCGACATCGAAGATCCAGTCCCATACGACCACGAGACTTTTGAACCATTAGAAGGACTACCTGCTCAAAATATGAAACGCTCCACGAGCACTGCAGATTTCAAACCCGAAAATGTCCGGAAGAAGCAGAAAAGTGGATCTCCTCCGAGAATTCCAGAACCACAGCCTGGGACTTCACAACAATTGGAGCCCATACCAGACGAGATCAGGCAACTTCAACAACAACTGGATGAAGCAAATCGTAGATCCGCCGAGATCGACCAACAACTACAGCGTTTTAGACTGAATTCTGGTACTCCATCATCGACACCACCCAGAACTAATGGCGTATTCAGCCCACCAAATAGACCTACGGGAAACTTACTAATGGGCCCAGCTCCACCACGCATCGCTGTCGGCCTCCCGAGATTTATAATGAGAGGAAGAGGACCCAACAGAGTTCCTCCCACGGTAGAAGTTAGTCCGAATGCAGCTCAGCCTATGGATACCATTACTCCAGCTCCAGCTCCCATTCAGACGGAACAAGTTCCAGCTCCAGTCCAAAGAGCATCAACACCGACACCACCAGCACCGGCTCCGACTGCTCCGACTGCTCCTACTTTTGATCAACTTCCGGATCAAGTCACTACAGCTCCTCGCTATGCAATTTACACTCCCACACCACGGGCTCCGATTCCACCCACTCCACCATCTCAACAAAGCTCAGCACCACGGCCACCCGCCCAACAACAGCAGCAGCAGAGATACCGACCACGGGCTCCGGCTCCACCGCGAAACACTCCTCCAACACCACAGGCATCGTTTCGCCAGCCAACCCGTTTCGGACCAAGACAGATTCCCCAGCAATGGAGACCCAGAGCTCAACCACCAAGCTCCAATTTCTCGAAGAATCGACAACCGGATGGTCGTTCAAAAGATCAATCCATAGATGATATTCGAGGATACTCATGGCCAAAAGGCCGTCCATGGAGAGCTCAGGCGCCACCACAACATCGTCGGTCCCGATCTCCAACCCCTCCTCGAAAATCTTCCAGATCCCGAGACTCCTCCAAACATGATGGATACCGAGCTCCTTCAAAATCTCGATCAGATGCGCCACCGCGCCACCAAGCTAGAAATGCTCCAGATCCACCAGCTCCACAGCAACAGCAACCTCAGATCGCTCAACAACCAGCAGCTGTTCCGAACGGATTTTATTACCAAGCCCCAGGACTTCCTCAGCTTATTCCACTTTTCGGTGCACCTCTACAACAACCACAGATAGTTCATATCCCTATTCCTCCAGTCCAACCATTTCCTCCTTTACCTGAAGTCGAGAACCACTTTGTTGGAACACCATGGGACTGCGTACTCTGCCGTCGTAGACACCAACGGGGAGATATTCGACATTACTGGCAACGATGCCCTCACCGCCGAATCAGTTACGCAAAGTTTGCCCGAATCATGGAGTTAGCTCAGCGATGTTTCTTCTGCGGCGGACACCACCCTACCTATGCCTGTCCCCACTTCCAAGATTTCCATGGCCACGGCTATTAGACCGATTTAATTCTTTTACTACTCTGGATTGGGAAACATGGCATGAACATCGTGTAGATATATTCTTATTCAATTCCTTCAGGGATTACCTGCAAGGAAAAACTCAAAAATTTTCTTTAATAATTTTACATTTCATAATTTTTGACACTACGTAGATTTTAAGTTTTTATTTCTTTAATTCATGCACCATTGAATCAGTGATTTCTGAAGCACCATTAACTTACCGTCAATTTTTCTCATTCTTAATATTATACCCAACTAATTTCTTGGGATTCCTTCAATAATTATTTATCATTAAAATCCTAAATGAATGAAAAACACAAACTCAGTTTTTGCATGTTTTCAACACAATCACTTCCTTTCATTGGCACGAATATGGTCATTTAAAACTTATTTAGATTATGACTCCACCTCAAAGGAGGAAAGGAGCACCTACTAATAATAAAGTCATTAGATTAAGTACATGCAATATACTTCCATGAACGACATCCATGGGATAGCATACCAGGCCTTATAAGACCTGGGAAATCAAGCAAACTTGATTTAAGAATTAATTTTAGATACCACATTCCCGAGACCTACCACCGCATTGGTACGGTACAAAGTAAAGTAACTTGGAAAAGGGTGTTTTGTTCCCTTACTCTATTTAGACTTACCATAATGGACGGAGATCATGCCAGAGATATTCCTGAGGAACCAACTCTCCCACCGGCAGTAGAAGTTTCACCTCATCTACCGATCCAAGTGGACACAGACAGCGAGGATGACGAACCCATAAACCTCCTCGAGCCAGATGACTATCAACCTTACGATCCATCAGACTACTACATTGACGATTTATATCATTCCCCCATGGAGGCTGAACAAGTCGAAGAGGAGGAAGATGATGAAGATGACAATATGGATCCTCCAGATACGACTACTGATGATGACGATGATAATAATAATGACGACGAGGATCCCCCAGCCCCTGATGTCAACATGATCCAATCAGAGGATTCGGAGGACCCCTTCGAAACAGCTTGTACCCATTTTGACGAGACAACTATTTCTCAGCCAGAACCATCAACGAATGATAGGAGGTCGGATCCTACGCTAAACGTCCGCGGGTTTGCTCCAGCGTCGGAAGACGAGATACTGGGAATACAGCAACGCCTGGGAAAGTGGATCAAGGGATTTCCGCCTCACACAGTTGTCCACGACAAAGAGACCTGGACTCCAGCAGCACTATTACTGGAGGATGATTCTGAGAACGATATGCCACCACTCATGGAAGAAAAAGCAATTCGCCAGGATAATTTGGAGATCCTACAAATACAGCGGCAACATGACGACTTGATTTTTGACCTTCGACGTTGCCACGGTCAGACTATACCAACACCTGAGAAGGGGATTGACACTGAGGAGGAGAGCAGACCTGAGACACCACTTTCGAATTCTGAAATGGAGTCTACTCCAAACAACACCATAGTCCCTCCTATCCTCACTCCTGAAACTTTCAATAAAACTTCCCGCAAACGTTCCCGCGACGATACTCCCTGTACCCTCCATCCCCCTTACACCCACCACAATTTCGATTACCGTCGAGGTAGCTTATCCACCACACAACTCCAAGAGGTGATGGAAGAGCGAAGAATGCGCCAATACCGGAGCCCTTCACCGAAACACGGTTACCAACTTCAACCGATGTTACCTATTATCCAAATTCCTACCCGAGAGAGATCCGCAAATACCCTTCTCGAGCAGCTTCGTCAACGTCGCGAAACCCACCACGAGATGCGCTTGGCACGATGGCGTGCGGAACAGATGATCTTCGATCCACGCTATCGCCCCGGCCCTGACGAACCAAGACATCAAGCTCAATCCTCCAGAAACTTTACCAACCAACTCCCTCGCGATAGAGTCACCCGAACCCCTCCCAGCTCCGACACCAGTGACGGCGACTGCAGTTACATCGACACTCGAAACTCCACATACCTAGCCCACCAAGACCTTCCCTCCACTGAGGACTCTGAAGAAGATTCCTTCATCTGCGAATAGCCTCGTCACGGAACACACCATTATAAATATATGTATATGTTAATGTTGATATGTTGATGTTGATTTGCTCACCATTTATACATATATATTTCTGCTGTTGATATCCATTGCTAGTTTAACTTATGATTTTATATTTGTTAATATTTGAACTATTTTATATTTATCATTATTTTTATTTAATATGTGTCAATATTTGAGCTATTGATATCCATCGCTAGTTTATTAATTTCATGAATTTTGAGTTGATAATATATTCCTGTGTCTGTAAACATAGACCTACGTATTTATCTCCCAAACTATGTACATATGTTGGTAATAATAGTTTCTGTCCACGAGATTGATTTATCCTCCATTTCGGAGTCACAAGTAAGATCTAATTCTAAATTCCCTTCTAGACCAACGGTGAAGGGTAGATTTTATTTTGAAACTTGAAATTTTTCCAGAAACTTGAAACATCAAATTTTAGTTGGCCTGGACCAACATTTTGTAACATTGTGAAATAGAAAACAATTTTTTTCCTTTTCCAACAAAATAGTTTTATTAAAAGGTCCTACCGTACATATTTTATTCTTTTGGACATCAAAAACATTAAGATAAAATTTTATGAAACCACTAAAAAACTGTTGCACAACCTGTAGATAGTTCAAATCATTTAATTCTGTATTTTGTTGATTTCCGATTTTTTTTTAATAGTCAAAAATTAGTGTGGAGGTAAAACCTCCAGTACTTTTTGATCAATAATCAAATTTTCAAATTTTTGACTTCTCACGTCCAAAATTAGTGTGGAGGTAAAACCTCCAATCATTTTTTGTTGTTCCTTTTGCACGATAGTCAGGTGACACAGCAGTCACCAGTTAAATTTTTCTCGAGACTACACTCAGTACCTACATAGGTACATATCCCAACATATACTTACCATGACACGGATTTATAGATACTTACCTGTAACTTCATTTGAAGTATGATGTTTTCCAATGTAACACAACCAATGAGACTGGAATTGGAATGATCTCATGATACATAATTATGGATAAATATTTTGAATGAATGTATGTCAAAACTTAATTTTAAGTACACTAAACTCTGTACACGGTAGACGAGACATACCTTAGACACTAAATGTACATCCTGGAATGGATAATTTCTGAATGAAAATACCTGAATGTAACTAGACACTACTCTCGCACACAATCCCGCACGCTTACCTAGACCGCCGATGGGTCTCGGCTGATATCGTGTGGAGGGATTTGTAGTGACGAAACTACACCTCTCTCCTTTCCTAATACAATAACTCCATAAATAGAATCCCGCCAGTCCCATAGCACAAAGGGCTATGGCATTTTAGGTAGGCGAGCGAGAAAAAGTAGCACACAGGTAGTTAACATAGACAGTGGAAGTTTTCCAATTGACCATCGCTTGGAACAATGGGAATCCTTTTTATACATACTCAGACAGTAGAAAATTCCAATGCCATCGCTTGATAGCGATGGGATACATACTTAGGTAGCGAGAAGAAAGAAAGAAGTTGAATTCGTGAGTAATAACAGTAACAACAAGGACAGTCTTATTCTAGCTTTTCAAGTAGAACATTCTCCTTTTTACTCGAGCTACGGAAGAGTCATCATTTTCTCACAGTCAATTTCAGATTATTTTCCACGACTTACGTTTTTGAGCTCTGACTACAGTTTTGATTAAAAGTCATTAGTCCTTAAGATACGAAGTTTAGCTTTTCCTTTTCTAAAGTCGTGATAGAAAACTGATCTATTACATGAGATCAGAAGTTAGACGTTGAGGGTAAGATTTACGGATTGAAGTTAGGACCAAGGACTATTTGCCATTCTTTACCGAAGACTCTGAGGTCTCGGAATTCCATCGGACAGTGCCGTGGGACTTTGATAGAAACTACTAATCTCACCGGTAATTCCACGTAACAAATAGCTACTTACCTACCTCTTCACGCTCTTTGTGTTTCTTTTCCTCACTCGTCTCCGTCCGTGAACATATGATGTAATATATACTTACGTGTAGATTGATTTTTATTGAAAGAGGTTATAAAAGTAATTAAAAGTTCTTCCTCTAAATAATTCAAAGTGTTCTCCCGTTTGTTTTGCACAAATCTACCTTTACTTATAACCATATATCTATATATATATATTATTTCACGCAATACATCCATTATCATTTCATTAACTCATAGTCATCAACGAAAATCTACTTCTATGAAATTTGAGCTTCGGATCCGCTCCGTTTCCTCAATGTAGTTGTACTACATAAACAAATACTACTTTAGAAACTTAGTTTAGAGATTTGGATTGTGTGGTGCGCTTCTGATTCTAATTACTATGCTTCACAGTGCATAGATTCATCCGTGCCTTTTTCAATTTTTTTTAATTGATTTAAAGTTTAAAATTGATGTGTTAAAACATTGTTCTTATTAATTTCGTTAGCTTTGTACAATGTAAAACACGTAGTGTAGCGCTGACTCTAGAAGTCTAGAACTAAATGGAAAATATGCATTCCTAATATTTTACAAATCAGATCAAAACATCATTTACCCAAAATATTTAAACATACAGAATGTTAAATATGATTATCACGTAAGTACATCAAGACCGGACGAAAGAATTAGTTTTAGGCAGCAATTTGTTTCCATACAAAAACCATCATTTTGATTTTGTTGATGGTTTTCTTTGGTAAACTGAAGTGTTGTATTTACATGTTTTAGGAAATTGAAACATGTTCTATTTACATTTTTTGAGAAAGGTGTTAAATATTATGTTTTTGAAATGTACCAAAATTTATATTTTGCATGTTTTTGAAAAGTCAAAATATTCTTTTAACGTATTTTTAAAAACTGCAAAATGCTCCATTTACACGTTTTTTGAAAATTTAAGTAACGGGGGCTGCCTGCGCTGGCCGCATAATCCGGCCATGAAGTACATATACACTATCTTGCGTAGGAACCATAAAAACAATTCCACGTTTTCACTCCTTCCCTTGCACAATAAAATCATTTAAGTAATGTAATAGTAAATCATCATGGTGTCTACATAGATAAATTAAATTACAGCTTCTAAAAGCACTAAAAATACTACACTGCACTACAGCTATTTTCCTTGTCTGTGTTTTCATTAAAAGGAATTGAAGTTTTTACGAGAACGAGTGACAAAGATAAATGACAAACATAGGCAGACAATCTTGCAGACTTGGGCAGTACACATAAGTAAAAAGTCAATTAGCAGATCGAGTTTGCCAAATTTTTGCAGTTTTATTCGCTGCAGTATGATTTTTGGCATTATTTGTGCGACATTTTGTCGAATAAAATCGTAGCAGTAGAGTGCGTATATGTGATCATGCCTTAAGTGTGATCAGTGGCTGGTGCTAAAGCACAAGCTGCATCAGAAATCCTTTACTAGCCGGTAATGATAGCTTGTACTCTTAACTAACGACAGTATAATTTAGGGTGCGAAACTTTGAAAACCTGGGCAGAGTAAAATCGTCGAAGTCCGAATATCAGAATAACTCTTATTCCGAATTTTTTTCCGAGTTTTCAAATTTCAAAATTTCTAGTGTTGTACATTTTAGAATTAAACAACGTGTGCAACGTGATAGATACATTCATTACCAACTAGTTGAAGATACTGTTTGAGATTTTCGTACGGAGAGTTCCCACTAAAATAGATGAAAGGTCAAAGTGTCAAATCCGGGAGTTGTGCTATAATGTGATCATTCTATGAGCTCTAAATGTGATCAGAGCTGCAGATGGCTAAAAGCATCGAATCAACTCAGTTTATCAAACAGCTTATTACAATAAGTTGACAATGCTGTTTTACATCATTAGGGATCGTCCATAAATGATGTCGTCCGGATGGGTGTGGGTCCAGTCAGATTTTGAAGGCATATTACATATAGCGGTTTAAGTAATGTTGATGTCATGACAATCATGACATAGAGGTGAATGGGTTATGTCCTAATAAAGTTTTAATTTGGGTGACATTATTTATGAACCATCCCTTACAGCAAATTTTGATTTTTTGTAAATTAGAAAAATGGGTGGGTATTAAAATTCAGTGTATCGTTAGCATTATTGGGGTGTGTAGCTCAAGATAAATCCACTAGTTCAGGAATTCCTCGATCATTTACGCAATTGCTGTTATCACATGTTACAGATGCCGAATTATCGTTTATTTTATTTTTACCCACCAAGATTTTGACATCATTTATGGGTAACCCCTTAAAACTCGTCCTTAAAGAATGTCATCGTTCGGGTCAGCTGGTCTAGCCAGATATTGATGACTGATGACATTCCATTTTAAAATAGTCGCTTACTCAATGGTAAGAGATCATCCGTAAATGATGTCAGGGGCAGGGGTACGGTAAGTGGGTCAGCTAGGATCTTGATGACAACGTATGTTAAAGATATCCATCTATTCTACACAATGGTTCGGTTGATGACAGGGTAATCATAGGGTAGTAGAAATGGAGAAATTTCGATGACATCATTTATGGGCAACCCTTAAAATGATAAAATAGTGGTGGGACAAAATGTCATTAATTTTGTGACGCCATTTGCAGACCACCCCAAAACATGTGATTTTGTATTTTACGCATGTAGTGTTATTTAAACTCTCATAAATGGAACCTAATATCGCATTATCTTTCATTTTCCATCTTATCTGAAAGTTTTCTAGAGTGATCACATAAAAGGCACTAACTTTCACTGTAATATTAATGCAATTTTAACATGATATCATTTTGGGACACGGTGATCACATTTACAGCATTTTTGTAATATCGAAAATTATCGAAGATATTTCATACAATTCGGTATAAGTCTTCGAATTTTCAGTTTATCGGTTTGATATTTTAAGGGTACATAGAGAATGAACTGGCTAGTATTTGAGTACATAAACAGTGAATTTGGAGGAAGTACAAAAAAAGTTACAGATTTTCAAAGTTGAAAAAAAATGAACCCGATCACACATACGCACTCCCCTACTACTACTATTTGACTGTTATTTAGAGGATGTCCTCGTTTTCCTCAATAGTCAAAATTCCTTTTAAATTAGACTTACATGAATTGAGATATTTTACAATCTATACTGCCTCCATGTCATCTGTCTATATGCATTGCATATTAAATATATTGGAATAAGATGGTGTTGAACTGGGACACTTGATACTTTGTATTTTGTATTATGGCAGATTTTAATGCATATGTTTGTGATTTGAATAATTTACTATTTAATATTAGTCATATAATATTATGGATGCTTTCACACTTTGCACTGCTTAACTGTTTTTTGTTTTCTTCATGAAATTAAATTTATTGAGCGCGCGTTTACGTTCGAATTCGAATTTGACTTAAAATTTGACAAGTTACCATAAAATAATACAAAGAATAAAAAATGATAATCACTTCATATTTAGTATAGGACGTAATTATATGAATCTACCATTTGGAGGTAGGTATGTTATAGGCACTTGGAGAAAAATGTGTTGTTTTAGTTTTGGTTAAAGAGATGCTTAACGATCACAGATTTAGATAAAGTGTCTGCCATAAATATACTATATATATACAATATGAACATGTACAAGATTGAATTATTTTCGCACATTAAAGTCATCATAATTTGTTGCGTGGAAGTAGTAGAAAAGGTTGTTACAAAAAACTTTTCCAATTTTTTTGTAAATTACAAATTACTACAAACATTTATCACTGTTATATCTATAGTATAAGTACACTATAATGTATGTATCCTTTATTAATAGGTAGTATAGTGGTATAGGAAAGTACTTATACTAGTTAGACACAGGGCGTTGTAATGTTATATGTGCATGTGAGAAGATTCTGAATAACAGCTTCTCTCACTCTCCGTCTCCTGTTCTACTGTGTTAGTCATGCATAATGTAATTTAACAAAATCCTAATAGTAAAATGAGGAGCAATCTTTGAGGATTTTATAGGAATAGAAGTCAAACCGAAAAATATTATATAGACATATGAATATAAATAGCTATATAATTGTAACTGTACAATAAATAAGCATTCACAGAAAACGTGAAGGGAGTATGTATACCTTTATATAGTACAAATACACCTACCTAATTATAGTAATTTATATAGTTGTATGTATGTTTGGAATAAGAGTAGGAAAATTATAAATTGGTGAAGGTAAGTAATCGTAACGCGTGTGTGTGTGTGTGTGTGTAGATATTTCTGCTCACGATTAGCCATGGGCATGGACATTAGTTTTTTCCTTTTCTATAGGATCTTAAATTGTGACGACTGACGATAGGAATTATTATATAGGCTAATATAGTAATATAGCTCTTGTGATAGTTGATGAGCACGAAATACATATAAGTAATATGTAAGTGATGGGATATTGTTACCAAATGGTACATTAGCGCTCAAGTAAGAGCAAAGCATTTGTAATCTATAATTTTACAAAATTTCATTTCCATAAGAAAGTACCTACATTGATTTGATTGTCTGCGTGTCTCATCTATCTGTAATATAGTCTCTTTAGTACATATTTTTGCGTTTCTGTTCCGGCCGGACCAATTCCAATAGTACTTATACTTGTTTAAACATTAAATTGTAATAATAATAACAATAACAATAAGGGGTTTTTAATTATTGTAATTTATAGATCAAACAAAAACAGGGCTTCACTTTGATTTTCCATCTATTGAAGCATTTTTATCTCGTCGTTTCTTGTAAATTACAGTGTATTTAACAGTTAACATCATTTTAAAAATAGTAGGATGATTAATGGAGTTCGAGTTTTGGAGCGAAGGAAAAGACTCTTATTGTGTTAACATATTTGTCAAATGTCTCACAAATAGGATTTAAATCTTAATGACTAGTACATTGTACAGCCCCATAATGAGTTTATCCTTTATTGTATTTGTATACACTTCTTGGGTTTTCAGCTTTACAACATGTGCTTCCAAAAATTCAACCAAAATTTATTACACCTTTTGTTTATTTTTATTTTTCTTACTTCGTGCTATGACCATTGTGTCTATGCATCGGGAAATGGAACATCGACTCCATCGCGTAAATCAAAGTTGAAACTTGAATTGTTGTCTCCTACATCTACTTAAGCACTTTGGATGCTGAGATTACAGTGGACGTAGGTAGATAAGTAGGTATAGGTATAGAAATGTGGTGTTTAAAACTTAGAACTTAGAAGCTGATGTATTTAAGGATCAACTTTGTAGACACTTTCCCTATTCTTATAGCCAGTGGGAAGTGCTGGTGGTCCACTGTTCGTGGAGTCCCCATCCTCTCCGTCATCTGTCTCCTCATTCTCTTTGAGCATCTCGGCAACTTGGCCGGGAGTCTCATGAGGATATGCATTGTCCTCATCGTACTTGGGTGGTGGGACGTTGAAGAGAGCGGGTAAGGCCGGGAGAGCGTTATTATTGTTATTCATTGTGCTGATGGAGCCATTGTGAGGGTTCACGCTGAATACGTCCATGGGTGATCCTAGTGCAGTAGCTGGTTGTGTCACACTCTGTTAGAAGTGTGAATTTTAGTTAATTTATTTTTAACATTTATTGTTTAAATTATTTCTGTACCAATATTGAATAAACACTTGCTATCAATACGCATAATGTGAAGAGTTGCTTCACAAAATGCGACAAGTCCATCGAAGCTAATTTTACGAACAACGAACATAGTGAACAAAAAGGGGGACAGGATTATTTTTTTGAATTCAATTTTTTCTACAGGTACTGTAACTGACGAAGTGTTATTACAAGTACTGTAGAAAACTGACTCTGGAATTTTTTAGAAATTGCTTTGCAAAACAACTCTTCATATCGTCTGTAAAGAACCCCCGTATCCATTTTTAGCTAAAAACCAATATCCACTATCTACAAAAATACTGAAATATCTCTTGTAAGCATTTAAATAGAAAATTTTGCACTTTTCAAAAATATGTAAATACAAAATTTTGCGCTTTTCAAAAACTTGTAAATAGGACATTTTCACTTTTCAAAAATATGTGAATCGAACATATGACAATTTTCAAAAACTTGTAAATAGAACATTTTACTTTTTTTTAAACATGGAAATGGAGCATTTTGCACATTTCAAAAAACATGTAAATATAGAACATTTTAATTTTTTTGAAACATGTAAATAGAACATTTAAAGCTTTTCAAAAACTCTTAATTAACATTTTACGCCTGCTTCTTATTTTGTTTTTATGGCATAACTAATTTTGATTCCAGCTTAAATTGGATATGGGTAAAGGTTCTAAACAGACGATATATATATAATGTTATTGCTCTAAAAATAAATCAGTGAGAACCTTTTTTGCTTGTTATTTTTGCGCCCATATTGAAGATATATCACTATATAGTCAACATAGTCACAAGGGCACAATTGTGCAAACCTTGCGAACTCATTTTCTAAAATTTTCTGCTCAAAGGATTATATAAAGAATTGTAAACTCAATGACCGTGTACGCTTTTTGTATTTTCTATATTAATCTATATTAATCAGGGTCAATAATTTCATTAGTATTATTGTTATTTATATGCCCTTTTACTCTTTTTTTTACAGGATTGACCAAGAAAACTAAAGCCAATACGTAATATAATTAAAATGTCATCTCGTATATTATTAAACAAGTGGTATATTTTATATTGTCTGCATATTATGCTCATGCCAAAAAATGTGCGATAAAACGATAACTACAAACTATCAAAGATTAGGATTGTACCTGTAGAACTCCCGTGACAGTGAAGATGTCAATAGTTCGACCGGTTGCATCTATGTATGAGGGTGCATAGGAATGAGAATCATTCCGGTCCATGGGATATCCGTTAGAGTTGTATCCGTAGGCAGACGCAGCTCCCACCTGTGTTGTTCGTACATGATATGGAAAACTTTTATTTGCAGCTGAAGGTCTTGTGAGAGCCTTTAAATAAAAAAGAGATATTTTTAGAGTAAATATTTCCAAATTAACTACATACATATTTTATATTTTGTTCCTTGATGTACACAGAACTGTAGAGTATATCTTTAAATATATAATTAAGCATACACGTAGATTATCAAAACTGCTGCTGCGTAGACATACAGAATTGTAAAACGTAAAGGTTGTTTGTGCGTTAACATGAACTCTCAGTGACATCAGAACAAATCATGATTACCTGTCAACTCTTGGCGTGTTACCTTACATATTATGTTTATTTTTAACGAAATAAAAGTGAAAGTAAAAATATGTAGAATTTTGTGATGGAAGGTTCAATACCAGCCCGGCAAACTCCAATTTTAAAGGAGACAAATTCTTCTCGAACGTTTTAAAACATTTGTAAAAGGCGCGTTACATGATTTATCTTTAAAAACGTAAAATTTCAACTTAACGTTAACCGAGACCGAGTCTCAAATATTCTAACTACAAATTTTCTTACTATCACATGTTATTGTTTACTTCAGTTTCTTAAAAGAGAGACACGAAAATACTACAAAAGAAAAGTGCATAATATAATGTAATGCATTTACCAAAAATACTACATGGCCAATGAACATAATGAAATGCTCCACACCCACGGACACCATCTCACGAACCCATTTGTCAATCACATGATTAAAAATTATTATCATCACCGGACCAGAAATAAACCTGTAAATAGGGAAAAGGAAAATTCGCATCAACATCATTTTTTGCAGTCTCATATTTTTTTAAGCATTACTGTCAAACAGATTAGTATTTATTGTATTTTTAAACCGTACCACAGAGAGTAGATGGCAAAGAAAGGAATGTAGAAACTTGCTTTCTCTGGATAGTGTTTCAGAGTGAAGAAAATAGCGTACACGAACTCAAGCCATCCAATTATTCTCAGAACAAGGAGGCAGTACCCTGCGGGTGACTCATAGATGTACAACACCCAGCCCGGGTCAAAGTGCTAAAATAAAACAAAATGACCAACAACACGAAAAGATAAATTCAAATCGTTAACATAATTTGACATGACACTTTACACTGCAGTGCTGCAGTTGCAGTTATTTCTAAAATTATTATCATTATTGGTTCATTTTAGTAAAAACATTGACACCCTATATTCTTTAATAGTAACCCTAAGTACTTTTCCAATGGATACCTCTCACTAGTCAGAGCCGCGAGCTACTTACGATTAGTATTTCAAGTCGGCGCTTCATTGTAGAATATACGGTGGGTATAGGTACGCATAATATAATAAACTAGCAGGTTAGCAACCCGATGGGTTGCGTTAAAAAATGTAATATACATTTTTCACTTTTATTTGGGATGGTTAATAAGGTTGTGGTCAAATCGACTTTAGGGTTGCCTTGTATAAGCTTAAACTAAAGGTTCTACTGGGTTGGACTGCGCAAGTTTTGACCGGATACTTGCCCGGGGTAAGCTTTAACCTCAACTTTGCATGGGTTAAGTTTTTCCCATAGACGTGGTAGGAGAGTAGGTTTTAACCAGAGCCTTTTCCGGGTTAAAGTATGGAATCCGACTTGCTCTGGGTAAGTACTGATCAGGTACTTGCCCAGGTAACGCAATAGTATAAGACTTCGATCAGAGGCTGGAACGGGATAAGTTACACTGTAGCGTTGGCTGGCTTAAGCATTCACCACAGACTTGCCCAAAATTAATGATTTGCCTCACCGGTCGCATGCTATTAAATTTGTTGAGCCCACAGGCTTTCTCGGGGTAAGTTTTTCCCAGGGATTTGCCCGTTTGCGCTATGGTTACGGACGTGCCCAGGGTAAGCTTCAATCACATCCTTGCCCGGGCTAAGCTTTGATTAAATGGGCCATCCATACATTTTGTTTGAGCTTTTTGTGCAAAACCCCCTCCCCCCTTTCAAATTGTCACTACTCTATCATTTCTCGATAGCCCCCTCTCCACTATAAACGTTTCAACTTTTTAAATAGTTGCTTAAAGAATTTTTATATTTTCTAAAGGTTAATATATAAATTTTTGCGAAAAATGAATTACATACTACATATTATATTTTATCAATATAATGTATCTGCTTTGATTTGCCGTAATCAAAAATTTAAAATTTACAAAAATTGCCTGAAACGTCATTTTCCTGAACCCCCCACCCCCTTAAAACCTGAAACGTAATGCATGGATGGTCCCAAAGGCTTAACTGGGGCATGGTTTTGCCGCAGGCGCAATCCGGGTATGTTTTGATCAGAAACTTAACCTAATTACGCTATGGTCACCGACATGGCTGGGCTCAGTTTTGATTTCAGGTTAGCTCGGAATTAAGGCTTTAAATTAATAAGAGTTTAATAAGTCGTATTACATTCAGTCATTTATTGTTGTTTACGCATTGGATAGGTGAAACCTGATCGTGAGTCTTTTGTGCGATGTAAAATTCACCCTATTTTGTTCAACATAATCTTTTACTTCCGGCTACAGCATATGCAATTTTATTGGATCACAGGCTTTGAAGGGAAAGGACACTAATAATAACCTTGACTTGCCGACGCGTCAAGCGGTACCATTAAAAGTGCAAATAGTTGAAAACTGAAGCGCACACAACGTGTAGTGGCATTTAACAGGGACAATCCCAAACCTCATTATTATGCAATTTTAATTAAGAGATTAAAAAAATAAATTATTACTGTTAGGGAATTATTATTACGAAGCATGCAGCGAAGCGTGCAGTAATGCATAAGTAGTAGACATGGATACGATGCAGTTGTAAGTTAGACAATAGTAAACTTTAGTTAAATAAAATAATAAAATTAGATTAGTAATTTTGTTGCCAAGTTCAATCTTTTTTTATCGGCTTGCATTTTTTTTCTTAAATTTTATGGCGTTCAAGTTAGAGGTATTTGCAATTGCTAATCTAGCTCTGTACCAATCAGGACCCTGGAATTTTTAAAAATTCGAATTTACAGGCTGTGATTGGTGCAGAGCTAAAAAGTTAAAACGGGAATAATTCAAAAAAGTGTCAAAACACTAAATTTTCCGAGACAATACCGGCATCCGCTTGACCAAGGGCTATCTAATGACACCCCAATAAGGGGTAAATTCCTAAAACTGTAGGAGGAGTACACTGTATAAGCTGGCAACCCCCCGTAACACTGCACGCGTTAATTAAGAGATAATATATTTGAAATGACATACGTATTGCTGGTAGAAGAAAAGAAAACAGTAGGAAAAGAAGTAGAAGTGAAGGAAGACAGTCAATTTAATGGCGCTCGCGACACGCAATCTTCCTCTGGTCACCGTGTAACCTTTGGCTAATAGTAGCAACAAAAAAATGAAGACAAACTCACAGAGTCCTTCAAACATTCGTCCTAGACCAAGTTCATCAAAAAATCAAAATGATGAGCATTACATTACATGTAACTTATTAACCATATAGTCACATATTATATTATTTGTCTTTGTATTCTCCCAAGGTTACCTCATATATACTACAAATGACATTACAGCTGTCATTATAAATTTGCAAATATTTTAATACATACATATGAGAAGTGAACATGCTAATTTATTATGTTAGTGACTGTCAATTTTTTTTCTTTGTTTCGTTTAAAAAAAAGTGTATATAGAAACAAAATTCACCAATTAATTTAAGTGTTGGGAGACCCTTTCCATTTGTAGCATAGCGACCATAGGAAAGACAGAGGCAGATGATGCCAATGTTGTGGAAGCCAAGTGACAGAAGGAACAATTTGTACGTCATGTGAAGAAGCTGCCTACACTTAAGTTCCACTATTAACAAACAAAAACAAAGAGGGAAAGACCACCCCAATATACAAATATTATTGTCAATTGAATTAATTACTTGAGAGATCATCATCAGATTCATAGCTACATCTACAGTTCACTTCAGACACTTTACACGGAGCATCCAAGAAGGCGCTCAATATTATTGTACAAGGGAATATAGTAATTTATAACACATTTAAACTATCAAGTTCAGAACCTGCGAAGAGAAGTGCAGAAAATAGGAGAAACAGGTAGATGAAGCAGTATGCCGTCAGAATAGGGAGTATATCTAATTAAGAAACAAAATATTTATTACCATTATGTTAAACATGGAAACGTTTTAACTGATATAATTGCCCCCATTCCAATTTACTACCTTATTATGTCTCATTCAGAGTGATTAAAACAAGACTAACAATAAGCCAGACATTTGAAACCACATACAGTAATAAAATTACTTACAAAATTCATCTGCAGAGAAGTGTTCGTACCAGTAATCTCCGGGGAGGCCATTGGTCATACGAAATTTGTATCGTAGATTTAGACCCTATGCAAAAAGTCAACAAGTCATAGTATGTACATATATAGTCAAAATTCGATTTCAAATTAACCGTGTAGCATATCGTCTGTGAAGAACCAAAATGACCCATGTCCTTTTATAGGAAAAAACTATATCAACTGTCTACAAAAATATTCAAATATGTCTTGAGAGCATTTAAATAGAATAGTTTGCACTTTTCAAAAATATTCAATTCAACATTTCACACTTTTCAAACACATGGAATTAAAATATTTTGCACTTTTTCAAAAACATTGAATTAGAACATTTTGCACCTTTTCAAAAACGTGGAATTATAACGTTTTGAACCTTTTCAAAAACATGTAAATAGGACATTTTACGCTTTTCAAAAACTCTTAATTAACATTTCACGCATGTTTCTCATTTTGCTTTTATGACATAGCTCATTTTGATTGTAGCTTAAATTGAATATGGGTCATTTTGGTTCTTCACAAACGGACGATATTAAGCATGTCGTTATACTTTTAGCATCATGGCTAGAGGAACTTAAGTAATACTTATTGCTTGTTAATGTCGCAAAGCGAGGAAGCGGGTACTAAAGCACATTATGTACAGAGGTAATTTATAATAGCGTTTAAATAAATAAATAAATAAATAAATAAAAAGAAACCTCTGATCCATTGCATCGCGCCACACCGATGAACCACCACCTTTCCCTCGCCGAACGGAAAGATCGTGCATTGCGACAAACGACTTTTGTTGTAAAATTTTGAACTCCATCGTTCCCCACGGGACGTGGATACTTAGGACGATGAATATACTCACAACCCGAGTCATCCATATCCACTTCTAACCTCACCATTTGCCGTTTGTCAAAGTCTAGAGCATTCACTTTGTCCTCACACGTCTTTTGAGGATTGACAATAAAATTAGGATTAATCCTTACACCCCATAATATGAAAATCTTTATAAATATTAATGGATTTTAAATTCATTAGTGGGAGTGCGAGTCAGAAATAGGCACTATATAGAAGCCATACACAATCATCATGATTATGGATTTGCCTATTGACGCATTTAAAATTACTGCTATCGTAAACTGTAAGGGAATTAGTGATTTTAAACATTGATTAATATTTCTAATTATATAATTTTAATTGTATAATTTAATATGTACTAAGCTCAATACTACTTTTTCAACGAGTAGATTAGCGACAATAAGGTAGAGTTTTACTACCTTCGTTTTTGGATTGTGGTAGGCATTTGCCCACTGTAGGTCTGGATACATGAGAAGGCTTATGTTACCCCCACTCTAGAATTGATTGGAAACATAATATAGTATGAGCAAAACTTTTAATATTTTTCCTTATATTAAGGGTCGTCCACAAATTATGTCATCGGTAGGGTCAATGGGTCTCTTTTGATACTGATGACATCCCATAATATGTTAAAGATATCCATTTACGCAATGCTTAATCTGATGTCAAGGGGGGGGGATATGATCCTAAAACTTGGGATATTCCGATGGCATCATTTATAAATACGACCCCTTATGCATGTATTATTTATGTATGCGTTAAGGTGCACAATTAAATCTCGTAATTACCTGATCATACTCAATATCGTATTGAAAAGCTCCTTGAATGGATAAGAAGCAGAATCTGTCTAAGAACGCCCATTTCTATTTTAATTACAAACAATTTACTATAAGGTATATTTTTTGTTTGAACGAAATGAGATCTTTCTTGAGATTTTACTTGGGATAGTTTATATTTCCTATAAATAGTTTTCAATTTAATGTATATATTTAGGGAGGAGAACAATACTAATTAATACAATTATCTCACCTCATGAGTTTGAAGAGTCCCCTCCACAACCTTTCCATGACACACCGTCAGGTTGTAGGCAAATATTGTGAGAAATATGAGTGAAAAACTGACCTCATTGTTGATGTGATTCTTCCGATTAGTGACCTGCATATTGTACAGTGAGCAGTGCATCGGAATCGGGAATAAATGACCGTCGGACCATTAAAAAATAGTTCAGTAAACAGATAATATTTGGTTAACTTTGAAAACTACAAAACAATGGGAGAGCAGTGATAAGAGGCACACACAAGACTGAAGAGAAACTACTTCTTGTAATTCAGAGGCGGAAAATATACTTAATGAGAATTCTGACGTGCATAGTGATGGACTTGCAAATATTCCCGTTCTGGATCGATAGACGGCAAAATAAAAATTCTCTCTCTGAATTCAACGTACACCTCACATTTTTCTGAGTATGTATTGATTCCTTTAAAGTATCTACTTTTCACTACACTAAATTACTATCACTTTGATAGTAGAATTGATGACTCGAGCTGAGAAATTCATTGAGACGGCTAACCCCGTCAATCCCCAATGCCAAAAAATGTGTTTACTTTAATTTTGAATTTAGGTACTACTGATATTTGAGTACTATTGTATAACATATGTAATTTTTTTTTGACTCGCAGTCAGTTAATCCACATCGGACTGCTGATAATAATACACTGCCTATAGTTGCTATGTTCTATTCACGATCACGACTGTTCAGTTCTCCGTTCTTTCCGATTTCCGTGTCCAGTGTACAATAACTCCGGATCTCCTATGGACTACTGGAACTAACTGGAGCTGAAACACTTGTGAATTTCAATTTCAATCGGTCATATCACAACTATTTTTTAAATATGTCTATACACAGGCGCCTACCAATACTACCTTTTAATACCTGACTGAATGAATACCTCTACATATGGACACAGTCAAACCAGGTCCAAATAGGTTTTCTCAAAAATTCTATATGTGATTTAATTATGACAATGGCTATATCTACATAGCTATATGCACCTCCTACCTATCCGGGTAGGTACGTGTACAATATTACCCTGTCCAATGCAATACAATCCATCTTATGCTCTCTCGGGAATTTTCGTATGTATGTCTGTGAGACCAACAGATGTACCACCCCGCTCGAACGAAATTCTTCAAGGAGTATGTATCGAATTAATATTGAACTAGTCACGGATAAATAATACCTTAAAACCCATTTTCGGCGTATCCAGGCTCCATATATAGGTATGTAGGTGAGTAAATCGTACGTAGTAAATGACAGCATGTAATTATATCGTGGCTATGCTGAATAAGAATAATGGTGCTGGTGCTAGTACAATAAACGAAATGAATTTATGAACTGGACTGGTACTGGACTTTCTTACCAAATACTTTATATCAAAACTCTATACATATGCAAAAATTATTAGAAAATGCTACTGGACTATGCAGCTATGTTGAAGCATGCAACTATGCAAGTACAGACTACAGACATATATAGCTATGGCTATATCACATTAGGTGAGTTAGTTGAGTTCTTGAGGCACGAACTGAAATATGTATACGAAAACGAAAAACGAATACGGCTCATGAACGAATATGAACTTCCTTATTGCACATGTCATGTCATGCTAAATCTTCTAGATTTAACTATAGGGCAGGCAGGCAGTAGGCAGCGTACGGGTATTTTTTAGTCATGTAAGTTGGTTGCTATCGAGACGACGATAGTAAACAAAATAATTCTTTCAGTAAAAGTAAGTAGGAGCCGAAAGCGGGCCGGGTTTAGAAGCCCGAGACATAGACAATTTTACACCGTTACCAGTCACTATATTTGAGTAGCTGGAGCTGGACCATTCGATTGTTCGGTTTCGGTGCTGGTCCTTTAGCTTCACAGTCTGACAGTCTCAAGAATTTTGCTGCATACTCGCATATTCGTATGATGATGTATGATAGAAAAGAAACATCTGTAAGCACATTCCAAAATTACAATAATATGTCAATATGTGCACTCGTTTTATTTTGGTCCCAGCAGCAGACAGGGAATATATCGTCTGTAGTCTGTGAAGAACCAAAATGACCCATATCCAATTTAATCTAGAATCAAAATGAGTTATGTCATAAAAACAAAATGAGAAACATACGTAAAATGTTAATTAGGAGTTTTTGAAAAGTGTAAATTGTTCTATTTACATGTTTCAAAAAAAGTAAAATGTTCTATATTTACATTTTTTTTTGAAAAGTGTAAAATGTTCTACTTACATATTTTTGAAAAGTGAAAATGTTCTATTTACAAGTTTTTGATAAGTGCAAAATGTTCGATTTACATATTCTTGAAAATTGCTTAATGTTCTATTTAAATGCTTACTACAAGACATATTTCAGTATTTTTGTAGATAGTGGATATTGTTTTTAGCTAACAATGGAAATGGGTCATTTTGGTTCTTCACGGACGACATATTTAATATATACTGCCCGGTATAGGTACTTATGCTAGATAAGAAATATAGTATTTGGAGAGGAACTTCGTTTTAGTTCGATTTGGTTATTGTCATATTAGATAGCTTAGTAGTTAAACTTGTGTGTCCCTGCTGCGTATATTTGACTATCGTGTAATGGATAATGAACATACTACACTTAAAGACTACAGTGCAGTTAGCTTTGATACGTTAGAGATAAATTCATTGGAGGTAATTTCCGTTAATTACAATATGGCATTTCTGCGACTATAATATATCTCTGACGAGGATATGAATCAGATCAAGGCGATGCGATGCGCGATCGCGATGGAATCAAAATCCAGTACAAACCTAAACCTACTTTGGTTCATTTCAGTTTTATTTATGGATGGTGATATGGATGAAAATTGCAAGAGTACATCAGTATTTAGCCAGCATGGAAATATTGATAAAATAAATACAACGGGGTTTTTTACGATTTCGATTTAAGTAGCTGAGCCTCAAACTTAACATGGACGGTTCCATCAGCATCAGCCATGCTCACCCTTTTCCTTTTGATACGATAATTTTCTCATTCAGTATTCATGCTATCTCATTTATGTTCCTTTCAATGCGATTTCTAGGCGTTGAATATTGCATGTTAGGTATGAACAAAGAATTCAGCAGCAAACACGCAAACTTCTATCTTATATACTTACTTACATTTGCATACAATCCGACTTTAATTCCACATTTCCCGTTCTTTCTAGTGAGATCTATGTGTGTACTTCGTAGATGGGTGTATTATCTTCCAATAATTTTGTCCGCCCGGCATGCGTTCCATTCAAGCCATTGTAAATTGTCCAGAATGTGTGTGAGAGAAAGGGGAAAAATAAATGTTTTGGTATTGAATTTTTGAAGTTGTATTTCAGTGTCAAGGAGAGATGACATGTATACTGTTTACTCTTTCTGGAATTATGAGACACGCTTGTTACTTGTTACTCCTTATGCCTTATGCAGTATATAGCTAGTGCAGTAACTTCGACTTTATTTCCCCTCTTTTAGCTCAAGTGATAATTAAAGATCTGCTTTATCGAAATTATTTGTGCGAGAAAGCAAAAACTTTGTTTACGTTGGTCAGTACATATAAGCAGTTGTAATTGCTCAACGGACACAGTAGCAGAGATAATCTAAAAATAATTACATTAGTCATTATACATACTATAATGCATAATGGTTTAAAAAATAAGAGCGATTAGTAGAATAAAGATAAAAATTATTATACTAAATTCTATTTGATCCTTATCGGACTGCCACCAAAATACATACATAACTTACCGTGCCATCGAATGCCATCGATTCAAGAAACTGATTATGTGTGACTCGGGTTCAGTTGACAGTAAAATGAAGTCCACCCTCATGAATTCCTAATCCTGGTTCTGATCCTCGTTACCCGTAATCCATAACCCTCTTCCCCTATCCTCCAAGTTTTGACTTGAGATTTTCTGCAACGGATTGGTTTTTATCAGGATTGCCTTGCCGTTACTGCGAGGTTCGTTTTCGTTTGGTAGAAAATCAATAGAAATATAAGAATGTAATCTAAAATCGGCTTCTTCATTGGTTAGTTTATAGTTTATGACATGAGAATAAGAATTTTTAAATATTTTCCTGAAGGTTTGGCAATGAATTTTTAATTTTCTAAAAGAGATCTGTATCTCAGCTGTAAATGTATGTTGTGCCTTATACTATATACCACTATTTGCAACTGCATAATTCTGTCGTATTATTCATATTGTATTGTACTACTGCAGTAGCTATATAGTTAATTAGAATAATTCATTCCTAAGCATTTAGTACAGCTGCGGTTTTAACGGAACATGGCAGATAGATAAATGTGCAAAATGTAATCGTTACTACAATTTTTGTAAATCTAAAACCAAAGATAAAAATAGCATGTACTGTATACTGAGTCGTTTGGCTACTGTAATTGTACAACAGTGACGAAATAAAGTTTATATATACGTTTTTAATTTTCAAAGAATGCTTTAAGCGCCAACAAAAGCATTATAATACACTAAGTACCTACACCAACTATAAATCTATCCTATTTAAGATACGACACACTAATTAATTAATTACGTTAAGTAATTACGAAGACTCTTTCAGGCTTATATTATTCAATATTAAATTTGTAGGTTCTCTCTTTTAAATATATTATGTAATGATTTCAAGAAGAGATAATTATTACGCGTAGACTTAGATTTTAACACGTTAGAGATCGTCTGTAAATGATGTAAGTGGCAGGATTAATGGGTTCAGTCGGATATTAATGACATCCCATTTTAAAGACAGACATTTACGCAATGGTTAAGCTGATGACAGGGGTGTCGTGGGTCATAAAAATTATGGTGTTCTGAAGACATCATTTATGGACGATCCCTTAGTACTTGGTAGACTGCTTTAATGATATCGAATTGAAAATTGGTTCTGCAATACATTCTCAGTTTAGTGCTGGCCGGCCATCTATGATTGTGGGAAGGTAGTTGGTGCCGGTGGAAGTAGCGCTGAAACGCAGTGGATTTGGAGTAAACCTGCCTTTCAGTTCTGATAGCCATTCATTTCGTTGGAGTAAGAGCGTGGTGTGGTTGCAGACTCTCACATTTCTTCTCAAAGTTAAAAGCAGTTAAAAATAAAGGTAAGACTTAAAATTTTATAATGGGATTGTGTAAAACTTAAATATTGCATTGTATGTGAATACTTTGTACATTGAAAGAAATTCATCGGTTTAGTGATTAGAAATATAATATATTTCTAATCCACAAGAAACCCATGCTGCATATTATGCAGTATGGGTTTCTTGTGGATAAAGCGGCTAGTTCGAAAGTGCTAATTTTTCTTTTAATTATTTCAATTTTCAGATGGCTACGCATTTTAAGTACCCTTCGTCTGTAAAGGACGTAGACCAACACAAGTTTGTCAGGGCTTTCGCAGCTTTTCTGAAAAAGTAAGTTCGCATTTTGATAATCTTATAGAGTACACGTTATGGTAAATAAAAGTACTGGAGTGGTTGAGGAAAGTACCTACCAGCCTACCAGTACTTATGTAGTTTCGTATGGTTGAGAAATAATCTATGAATGATGTGAAATTTTTACGTAGTTATTGAGTCCGTCACACTAAGAATTAATTTTCTGAATTCTATAGGTCCGGAAAGGTTAAGATCCCAGAATGGGTGGACTTGGTTAAAACATCTAAAGCTAAAGAACTTGCTCCTTATGACGAAGATTGGTTCTACATCCGTTGTGCCGCCATCGCGAGACATTTATACATCCGATCCCCAATTGGAACCCAAACAGTTACTAAACTGTTTGGAAGTAAGTCAAGATCATTTGTTATTGCATATGTTTTGATAAAGTATAGTTGTAAAAATATTTTGGTTTTAAAGATTTTAATTCGCTCTTACTTCCGAAGCTTGAATTATCAAGAAGGACAGTATTCAGCGTGTTCTACTAGTATTGTTACTTTAAATTTAATTTGGATTTAAAGATTTCAGCTATAAAGTTCACTTAGTATATTAGTAACTTAAAGTAATGTAAAAAAACTTTTATGAGGCCTCTGCCTCATCTGTGAGAACTAAGCGCGAATTGGTTGTATATGGATGATACTTTTTTGGATTTGCATTTTTGTTTATAAAATTCGGCAGCTATTTTTAACTATATATTATTTTTTTCAAAAAGTTAGTTTATTCAAAAATTTGTTTTGCAAAAATTTAAATATTACTTGCATTATCTCTAATATGTCCTAATTATTTCTTGTAATTTTAGCGCGTAAACGTAATGGAGCCACTCCAAGCCACTTCTGTAGAAGCTCCGGTAACGTTGCCCGGAAAGCCCTTCAAGCTTTGGAATCCGTGAAATTGGTTGAGAAAGTTCCAGACTCCGTAGGAAGACGACTCACCAGCCAAGGAAGACGAGATTTAGATCGTATTGCTTCTCAGATGAACAAGACCAAGAAGCAAGCTGCGTAAATTACGCTTATTCATCAACATCAAGATGTTTTCAATAAAGATACATTATAAGAAGCTTGTTTAAAATCTGTCGTTTGTATTTTCATTCTTTCATCTCACACGTGTAATTCACTCTTTTCAAGGTCACCTTTATTTAAGTTAATGAGACGTAATTTCATAAGTGGGCATATTACACTATTATCTGGCGTCTTTATTTTTGTGAAATACATTTATATAAATGCTGATAAACTATCACTTGTTTCATGGGGAAATCATCTGAATAATTGAACTATAAATGGACACGTGGAGTCTTAAGGTGGCCATTATCTTCGTTTTCAAAACATAATTACCGCAACTGCGAAGTACTCAATAATAACAGGTCTTATAATGTTGCTTTATGAATATATCTGCACCCTCAGAACCTACAAAGAGAAAACACCGGCAGCTTTTGACAATTCGGATGTATCTACCCCCCATTTAGGTACAGTTAAGCACAAAGATGTACATCGTAGCTAGTAGGTCATTATAAATTGGCAAACAGAGAGGACGTAAATATTTATTTACTACTGACACTACGATAGCATTTGCCATACAGACACAGTAAGAACGTAATTCAATTTATAAAAATATTAAATAAAGTTTAGGAGAATTTATCAATTGTGTTTTGTATGAAATCAAAACAAACTAAACTAGCTATGTAATAAATTCATATTATATAGGTGATTATGAGCTATTCGACATGAGCCCCGAATGGTTGCAATCACTATTTCCTCCAGCAATTTAGAAGGTAGACGCATCTTCTGACGAATCTTCTGTGATGTTTTACTTTCACCAAAACATTTAATTACACCTGTTCCTGGTAACATTAATGTCGCGGGCCTTTCCAAAACGGTGAAATTTCAGTGCCAGTGCCAATAGGAATTTCTACTCATTGGAGTATTTCTTTCTGACACTAACTACGGTACTTATTTAATAGTTTAGCGGGTCCACTGATTATTATAGACATACCTAAATAAACCCAGACCGTAGTATATACCGAGGTCTTCATTGAAAATTTGAAATCGCCTACAAACTCAGAATTACGAACGAGTTGAGCTGGACATTGTATGGAGTCGGTGTCGGCACGTATTGGACTGGAACAACAGGTACCTACATAATTACTACAGTACTTACAAACATAACATCCACATTTTAGAGACTCGAAGGGAAATCAGTTTCTTACAATTTGCATAATTTTTTCATTAAATAATTAGTATTGTCTGGATACAAAGTCGAGATACCTGGGCAAGGTGTCCAAACAGTTTCATATCCATGCAATCAAATGGAAGCGGCAGGGTTTGGACACCTTGCCCAGGTATCTCGACTTTGTATCCCAACAATAAGTCAACTAGTGTTTTTCCTAAATTTTGTACACTGGTTGCGATAATTTTGGAAAAGGCCGCTACGTCTACTTACGTAAAAGTACTTCCAGTGAAATTGTATTGGAATAGGCCTAAATATATGATACATATTCCTTGAAGCAAGAAAAAGCAAGTTGCTTTTTCTCAGACATGAGTTAAGTCACGGCGGCTGGCTGTGAAGAGATGAGAGTATCGAGCAATGTAAGCAAAGGCAATGCAATACTTTATTACTACGCAATGGTGGTAAAAGTTTACTAAACAACGTTCACTAATGACGTCCTCAAATTTGGTTAATTTTCTGACATACCGGCCTCTCGTGACCAATGTTAAGCGTAGGGTAAAACGCCACTGTGAGAAACCCACCTACTTACCCAAATAACGACGTTATTAGTGAACGCCCCCGTGGAATAGGAATTTAGTGTACTGTTGGCCTTTAGTCGCAGTGGAAGTTTGGGTGGAGGGTATGCAGAAGAATCTTTATTACGGAGTGAAGAAGAAGGAGCCCCAGCAGCCCAGCACCATCACGGCCACGAGTTTTAGAATTTGAGAACGTCGGGCCCGTCTGCCTCTCCTGTGTGCAGTACTTTTTTGACAGGGCTTGGAATTTCGTCGATGGAGCTGACTGAGGGCTGAGGGAGCGCTAAATGGGAAACTCGTACATAATGGCCTATATACGTCTTCTCCGGAAGCTTGCATAAATCACACTAGCTTTCTCGGAGAGGAGGTGTGATGATGAACTAGTGTCCTATCTCTCCATTGCATATAATATGAAGCTCACCAGGAGAAAACGGACACTGGGGGGAGAACTGGAGCAGTGAGGTAGTTTGTGGACGCTCCCCGGAGCATATAGGAGCAGATAGGTATGGAAAGAGGAGGAAGGAAGAATGGGTGCGCAGGCGTGATTGAACCAAGGTTGTTGCTCTCACGAGCGGAGCAAACGAACTGGCTTTTTTGGGGGGTGCATAGGTAGGTAGTAGGACGACGGGCTGGTTGCGCGAGGATCCCGACTGCAGACACAAAACTACAGTCTCTGTCTCTCTCTCTCTTTGCGAAACCATTTTGAAGAGTGAAGTTGTAGTTGAATTTTCTTCTCAATTTTAAATTTATTCAAGTGAATTATGAGTTATGCAGGTCACAATGGAGCCGGTCTAGAGCAGCAGGTACGTACCATTTTCTAATTTTAACAAAATATAAAGTTTTAATATAAATAGGTTCCGATTTTCATTGTAGATTAGGGTTAAAAGTTTAGTGAGATTTTTCTTTCTTCCGTCTCCGTCCATGTCGTGTACCCGTGTCTCATATATAATCATCCATCCACTTTTTGATACAGTGTGGCTGACTAAAGAGGGCTTCATATTCTCTTTTACGCTAACATACTCCATTCACCATTCGTATTCATACTTTTGGTCCTAGTTGTAATCTCGTATGCTTTTAGACATTTATTTTTATTTATTTTAACTTTCTTTACGTGGAGATAGTCTTTTAGCTCGTCAGTTTAAAAAAACTTCTCATTAAACATGTATGTGTAGTTCGAATTCACAGTGACATCTGATCGTTGTCGTTCGTGAGTCATGTTCATGTTGCATGTCTTATAATACAGCAGAACGTTTAGCTGGAGTTTGCAAAAATTATACAAAAATTTCTGCCTATCCCCACATTTGTTAGTTGTGTATTGTACGTGTATACTTTCCAATATCTGAGGTTTTTGTTAATTTTTGCTATTAATTTGAAAGAAAAAAGAGCTCAACTGTCCGAAGGGACAGGACGTCATTTTTGAAAGCCTCCCCCTCCCCCAAACGCATGACGTAATTTTTGCAAGCTCCCAGTCTGCAGTCTGCGCAAGAGCAATGTCAAACTGTCTATCTATAGATGGATGGTACAAAGCATGGCCCCTTACTATGACTCAACATTCTGCTTTTTCTACGTGTGAAAAAAAACCATGATGAGTCAAGAGCTCAAAAGTTCATTAGTGAACAATAGTTAATAAGTGAAACAATGCTTAAGTAGTAGTATATTTTTATACATTTTATTGTAGCGCAATCGCTCATAATTTTAGTCTCATTAGTAGTCTTTTGAATGTAGGGTAGCCAGTGGATAAATGCCATTATATTTAGAAATCATATCTGACAAGGGCTGGGGCAGAGTAAGAACATCCATGTTAAGGTTTTTATAACTGCATTTTTATACTTGAGAAATGATTACAAGTACCTAAGTAGGTAAAGTACGTGTCATACTTTTGTGGAGCGTAATAATACACTTTAAGTCTGAATGCAAGGGCCCGTAATATAGGAAATAAAAACAAACCAAGGTTCAAGTACCAAATTTAATAGTTTGATTTAGGATATTTGGAAGCAACATAATTACATATACTCTATATGGCAGTAAATACGATAGGTCCTGCTTAATTAGGTAATATTAAGCCCGTTAGTCAAGCATAATGTTTCTTAACAACACTTTGGTAGAAGGACTCCGCAGGATATTTGTAAGGCAATATTATTTGTAACTTTTGTGGCCATATGCAATACTCACTTTCCGGTTAAAATATCACCGTTTATATGAACGTTGTTCATTAGGCAGGTTGTTTTATTATGAAGGTTCTTCCGAAGCGGTCGCAGAAAATTCAGAGGAACTCACAAATAGAATTTTTAATGCATGGCTTGAATTTATGATTTCATATTATGTCAGTATGACGTATGATAGCTGGGTTTGCTGATATTGTAGTTTTATTACTACGACGTCTTTTTTTGCGAGACGGAAAAGGCCGATGCTCGTTGGTGTTGGTCCTATGCCTATACCTATATCCTTGTCTTGTGGATTTTGTATAGGTATATAACGTAGTATTGCGGTACCGTCATTATGGCTCGCTCTTGTGCTCGTTTAAAATAGGAAAAATCTTGGTTGGGGTTCATCCCTGCGTAGGAGCCTGGTACTTTTCCACTCGTTTCCATTCTCTGGGTCGTAAAAGCCACTCACTAAAGCCCTCATTCTCACAACCTACATCACATTCATAACACATGCAATAGGGTTATCCGTGTGTGCAGTATTGAAGGAATTAATTTTTTGTTAATAATAAATGCGTGTGAGTTATTTTATTTCTTATATTTTATATTGATGGGAATTGAAATCATGGAAAAATATTTCCGTCTTTTAATTACTTAAGATTATAGTTTTATTTCTGTGATGGTGTTGTGTAGATCTCTGTATTGATTTCTATTGACTATTGAAGGAGGCAGATCAGATAAATCAGCTGTCGTAATTATTGTAATAATACTGCGGATTTTAAGTACCACGATAATTCTGATTTCACTGGTGTCATTGGAAAGTGGGTTAAAATTTAAAATCAGCAATATTGTGATATTAAGTAAAACGTAAAATAATTTTGGGACAAGTTGCAAGTTAGTTTATTATTAGAAAACAGGTATAATGACATAGTACATCATGATTTCTAAAATCATCTTGATTTCCTAGGGGATTAATCAGCTGTTTTCGATCTTAATAATTACGATATTCAAAATTAAGTAAACTCGGTTTAAACTAAACGAGAATTTTAAATTTTGTATTTATAGTTCGCTGCACTAGACATTACTCAGGGTGGCGCAGTGGTCCACGCCGGTCCAGGTGGTCAAGCTAGGTACGTACCACCTCATATGAGAAATGGCATTGCCCCAACTGGAGCAGGTGACTTCGCGAAAGAAGGTTTCAATGTGCAGGCAGTAGCGTACCTGCAACAAGCCCCACCACCTCCTCAACAGTTTATTCCTCCACCAAATTATGTACCACCTCAGCGAGGCGGTATCGCTGCAGGTCCACGAAGGGGTGATGGTGGAAACAATTCCATGACTCGAGTCTACAATGGACGAGGTGGTGGCTATGCAGCTCAGGGTGGCAATTTCCCAGAACCAAATTCTCAGTGGAATGGGGGTCAATATAATGGGTAAGTTGAAAATAATGCAATTATTGCCATCTTTTTTCAACTTAATCTGGGAAGAGCGCTACTGCCAAAATATTAGATGTTGTAATTAATGGAATTTTTTATGGTTCCCAGAGGTGGGGGTCGAGGCGGCGGCAGAGGCGGAGGACGTGGCGGATCCAATGGTTATCACAATGGCTCAGCCGGAGGATGGAGCAACGGCTATGGAGGTCAGCCTCAGCAAAATGCAGGGCAAGCACCTGCCAGAAATAATCGGTGGCAAGAGGATTCAGCCACAAATGGTGGCGGATCTTATGGAAACCGTGGTCAGTCGCGTGGCTCCTTTAATTACGCAGGGTATAACAATACAAATGGTATTGGATATTCTGAGAACGCAGAAGACTGGAAAGTTCCATTATCCAGAGATGAAAGAACAGAGTCAGAGTTGTTTGCCACTGGTAACACAGGCATCAATTTTGACAAGTACGAGGACATCCCTGTCGATGCCACAGGTGAAGATGTACCAGCTAATATATCATCGGTGAGTTAATATAATGAGACTTTTAGTTACTCTTAAATAACTTTTTAAATTTTGCATTGAGAATGGCATTCAAATCTGTGAGCTTACATGTTTTTATGATTATATATATGCTAATTCTAAATGGTTATTTCCAACTTCCAGTTCGACGAAATTCAGATGACGGAAATCATTCAGAGCAATATACAGTTGGCTCGTTATACACGCCCTACTCCTGTTCAGGTAAACGCATGACTAAAAAATGATTTCGACATTAGCTTTGTTTGTTGATTACCTAAACTAATCAAATACTTTTATTAACAAATTTTCTTTTAGAAATTCGCGATTCCTATTATCATGGGTGGCAGGGATGTGATGGCTTGTGCCCAAACAGGATCTGGAAAAACAGCTGCATTCTTGGTTCCCATTTTAAACAATATATTTGCCCGTGGTCCGGAACTTTTTAGTTTCAAGGTAAAATTTTATTGAATTAATAGTTTATTAATGTGTAGTTCGATTTTTATTTTCTATTAATTAATTTGTTCTAATCTTTTTATTTATGTAGCCCCGCACTTATTCGAGAAAACCTAAACAATACCCGGTTGCGTTGGTATTGGCTCCCACACGTGAGTTGGCAACACAAATATACATTGAAGCGCGGAAGTTTGCTTATCGTTCTCGTGTTCGGCCTTGCGTAGTCTACGGTGGAGCGCCTGTAAGTCAAGTTTAATCGTTAAAAAAATTCAAGTATCATGGTAATTTTTGCACGGTTTGTTAGACAAGGATTCGCAATTCAGAATTATTAAATATTATCAACTGGATTTCAGGTTGAAGAGCAACTAAGAGACTTGGAGCGAGGATGTCATTTGTTAGTGGCTACTCCTGGTAGACTTACAGATATGTTAAAGCGAGATCGAGTAGGTCTGGACAACTGTCGGTTTCTAGTTTTGGACGAAGCCGATCGTATGTTAGACATGGGATTTGAACCTCAAATTCGTGAAATCGTGGAGAGTAATACAATGCCTAAAACCGGGGATCGCCAAACATTGATGTTCTCTGCTACTTTCCCTAAGGAAATCCAGATGCTTGCTCGTGACTTTTTAGAAAGGTATATTTTCTTAGCTGTTGGACGTGTTGGCTCTACTTCAGAAAATATTACGCAAAAAGTTTATTGGGTTGAAGAACATGAGAAGCGAAATCACTTATTGGATTTGCTCAACGCTGCAGGTAAGACATAGTAGACATTCCTTTTTGTAATATCTATTGCAAGGCGATATTAGAAATAGTGAGCATTAACTGCTCAGAGTGAGCACACTCAGTATGCGGTTAAATATACTTGCACGAACCCATGCAAATAGTCCTTTAGTTAAGACGATGACCGTAAAGACCTGCGATCAAAGTCCTTTGTAGAAACCAGTCATTCACATATTTTTATTTTTGCAGAATCCTTCGACGCAGAGAATCTAACGCTAATATTCGTGGAGACTAAGAGAGGAGTTGATCAACTTGCGGACTACCTTCATTCACAAGGATTCCCAGCCACTTCGATTCATGGTGATCGCACCCAGCGTGACCGAGAAGAAGCTCTACGTTTCTTCCGATCAGGAAGACTCCCTATTTTAGTTGCAACAGCTGTAAGCGCACTCATTCTTTTGAATTTCGGTGTATTATCCAAAACTATATTCATTCTATGATGAGATAATTGACACTTGAAACCCGATTTTTTGTGGTGATAAACTTGTCGTCTGAGAATTCTTTTCTTTCGTTCCGTCCCCTTTACTGGTCTTTTACCCGTAACGGGTCCCTTACTAAGTAAACCTATATTACAGAAAAGATGTCGGTGCGTAAATATAGTTATATTCATATTCTGTTCTATTTGATTGATTTTCAGGTTGCCGCTCGTGGTTTAGACATTCCGAACATCAAGCACGTCATCAATTTCGACCTACCCTCAGACATCGAAGAGTATGTCCATCGCATTGGTCGTACCGGCAGGATGGGAAATCTTGGAGTCGCGACTTCATTCTTCAACGAAAAAAATCGTAATTTGGTACGAGATCTAGTTGAGCTAATTTTAGAAACCAAACAGGATATGCCAATGTGGCTTGAAAGCTTTAACAATGAGCAACGTTCAAGCTATGCACCCCATCGTCAACGTGGTGGTGGAGCGAAGCGGTGAGTATAACTTTTGTAACTGTTACTGTTGTACCCTTTCTAGTATCGAAAACGAGTGTCGTTTTCTTAAGGTGCCACTGGATCCTTTCAGGGTTTCTGTTGATATAATTATTATTCAGGACTAAAGAATGCTTTTCTTGGTTGACAATAGGTACGGAGGAAGTAGTGCATTCTCTTCAAGAGATTATCGTCAGTCAGGAGGTCGGCCAGCGGCACAAGGAAACACTCGTAATTACAACGGATATCCTCCGCGTAAGTTTCTAATAAAAGTATTTTAGTTGACTTAATACAGTAATGAGTGGAAATTATAACATTACTTTGTCATCGTAGAAGCGGGCGGCTATACAATGTATGCTCCGACTGCTGGATATGGCGGATCATATGCTGCACAAGGCTCAGGGGCAACGGACTGGTGGGACCACTAATGGAGACTTCACTCTTCTCAAAAATCGGTTATACACAAAAAAAACAGCAATTAGAGTAGACAACGGAGCACGTAAATTTTGTCTTAAGTCTTATTGTAAATATATTGTATTGTTCTATTACATAGTGTGCTTATGAATTTAGACCTAGAAGTAGTGTTATTGTTCTCTATAAAACAAGTTTGCCGTCCCAGTTGAACTATTTGCATGACAACTTTACACAGATAGTTATGCTAACTTAAAGAAAGAGGTGTATTTGCGATCCACCAAGTAAAAAAACAATTTTGCCTAAATACGAAAAAATGAACTGCGACTGCTACGTTTGGGTATTAATACAACATTGTGTGTCACATTGCATACCTCTCTATACACAACCTTAGCCTACGTAAACTACTACTATATATTATTAATATATTTATATGTTATATGATTTGCCCGAAAATTTACGAGATCATCACTTGACGAGTAGACAATACACTTACAAGTTGAAGTAGACATGGTACTCTAGTAGACGGTACACTTAACATACTGTTAATACACTCTAGGCATCCAAAACAAATCAAGGGTTAAATTATTACAATTTCTCTATAAGAATTCCATTATTAATTTGAAAAAGAAAAAATGCAGAGAGATATATTGATGAGAATTGATTAGCACTTGTTGTTTAAAAAGTGGAAAGGAGTAATCAAAATCGAGTATGTGGTCATTCCATATAAACGAATTTTGAAAACAAAATTAAAAGTTTCATTGGACTGAGCAATAAAGGGTGCGCGCAAATAAGAGCGCCAAAGCAGAAGGGGGTTCTACTTGAGTTCTGTGTTCACATTAGTAATTGAAGTATTAAAAAATGATTCGCCAAGGTAGTTGCATCATTTTCAGTTTAATTCAGTTCATAAGCAATGATATTATATATATTGTAGGATTCTTGCTTCGTAAAATTACTAAATTAAATGTCACCACATTAAGCGATTAAAAACCAAGTAGAGATGTGAGACTGATAAGAAGTGAGAAGCTCACCATTTCTATTTAAAAGCAGGGTTTCCAGTTTTACTTTTTGTCGTCGTTGTCAAAGTATTAGGAATAAAATATTTAAGTACTTACTACACAACGCCGCCGTCTTTTTATACACTGAATACTATATAGATTATTAACTGGAAAGTCACGGTCACACGCGTTTGTGAAGGATATTGTAGGGTTAAAATACTAGGAAACTTCGCTGGCTTTGACAGTTGTTTTACAAAAAATTCTATCTCCAAGTTTAATACTGTGATGAAGACAGGATTTTTTATGAGAAACTTCGTGTGAACTTATAAGTGGGACTGTATATATAATTATACGGTTAGTATTCGGTGTATTCTAAAACAAAAGTAATGCGATTACCTGTATTTAAAAAATGCATAATATGGGTAATATTTGAACAATTAATGAAAGAAATGTATGTATAATTAATTCAAATCAAGTTTGTGATAATAATAATTAGGTGCGACCAAAGCAAAGCGAAAGCAAGCAGTTGAAATTCCTCTTGTACCTAAAAGTAATGTTTAAGTGCTATAACAGTGTAAGCTAACCGGCAAAAAGAAATCCATACGCATTTATACATATGTGAGTTGTAGTATTTTATAAAGTTACTCTTTCTCACTATTATGAGTCCAACTGATTACTGATACTGACTTTTTAAATGATAAAAGGAAAACATAACTGCCATTAAAGGTACTGTGATTCAGCACTTGTTAATATTTTTTATTTTACAACCAGGTTTTCCATTATTACTTAATACTTATTTATTCTTAGCTTACTATAACATAATGCCTACATTTAAATGTAGGCTCTTTAACTTTTCATCCAGTCCTATAATAAACTACATAATTGGTCTGGTCAGAGTCAGTCCTATTATATCGATGAATATTACTTCTTCGTTTTTTTGTTACATTATTAGTCTAGAAATTTCATTTTTATTATCGCGTATTAGTTTTCAGTGTGTACTTTTTTAATGTATTCTGTAGTAAGCTCGCAAGTGCACAATGACTAAAGCAAGCTGTAATGGTTATATCCAACCTATTCATGTTGGTCTCATTGAGAAAGATATAAAAGAAATGTGTATGTGGATAAATTTCTGTTGTTTGTCTTGAAGTACAAGATAATTTCCTGACTGCTTTTGAGGTAATAGACAATATTGGATTATTTTACGGTTACATTATGATATGATTAGTTATTTATTGATATTGAATTGATGGATTAGGTATAGAGTATTATATTGTTATAGTTTATCAAGTATTACAGACTATAAAAAAAATAGATGGAAGAACAGGCAGTCAAGAAATTGAGTATAGGTATAATAGGGAATAGAGCATATAGATTCTGATCATTATTGTCTCGCGGAATGCATTATCAATATCAACGACTGAATGTGTGTAACATAATATAATTACATATATAAAAAACGAAGTTTAAAGTACACATGTTGAGTAATATATGTGAAAAACAAAGAAAGAAACAAATTATAGCTGAATACATACAACTCTAGTGACCCTTTCTACGAAACTCTATAATTCCATAATAGTTGGGGAAAGTGGGGCAATGACTGATTAATTCTCTGTGATTCTCTCTGCATTTAATTATCTGTACAAAATATTTACAAATTACAATGTATTAATTACTTAAAATATATAAAAATATCAAATATAGATGTTAGTCAATACGGAATCAAAGCAATGAAGGAATCTCTATTCAAAGATTACCAAAAAATATTATTGTATTTGTAGAGAGTAATAACTTGCATAATAATTATTATTATTCTGTATTCATATATATATATATATAACATTTTTATTACTCATTATATCTTGTGTAACATTTATTATTACACGTATGAAACAAAAAAGACATCGTCAAGATGTTCAAATAAGTATGTCATCATGTACATAAACGCTCTACATGTTGATATGCTGTATTTTGTTAACTAATAATTATTATAATAGTTGTTGTAGTTAGTATACTACTACTGCAAATTTTTTTTTGTCGTTTTCTTTTTGGTAATCTCGTTGGAGGCTGCGATTGTTCTTCATTGACGAAAACTCTCTTCTCTCTCTCTCTCTCTCTCTCTCTCTCTCTCTCTCTCTCTCTCTCGTTCTAAATCTCTCATCTCCCTTGTTATTGTTGTTTGTTGTTACCTCAGACAAGATAAAAGTTGGATTCAATTAATATTGAAAACGAGGAAGTATTATTTTCTGAACCTCAAAACGTGTAGAGTTTTTATAGGAGATTAATGGAAATGATAGTAAAAATAAGTCAGAAGACAAGATTTTTTTTTCTGAAGATAATAAGGGAGGTGGGAAACGATTACTACATTTTACTCGGCGTTTAAAAAGAAAAATATTGAAATAATAGTATTGGACGCCTACTTATAATTTTATTGTTATAATTACCTTACCTTGATAATCGTGCGTTATTAATAATTACACTAGAATGTTATTAACCTTTAATTGTTTCACTAGGACACAGTGAAAAGGGTCGAGAAGCTATTATTTATTACTATTTTTTTGAAAGAAAATCGCAGAACTTTTTATTCCCCACGACATAATATTATTGTTATTATATCGCAGTCATACTACGAAACGAATCTATTGATTATGATTATTATTACAAAAAATTTTTAGGAAGCGTAAAAAAAATTAATGACTGTGTACCTGTGTAAAACTAATAATTAAAAAATTAGCACTGGTCGATCGATACATAAGTATATTTAAAAAAAGGAATTAGAAAGAAACCGAGAATAGTGAATGAGAGTTATCCAATTTAAATAATTTAAATTCTGTGATGTCAACAAAGGAAAAAAGAGAAACAATTTACACATTACCTATTAATAATAGTGAGAGCTGATTGATAAATAATACTTGAGAAAAATGAGGATGATGAAAAATATTGTAAGTGTAATGAAAATGATGATGAGTGAACAGATCTCGTAATAATTTAATAAATTCGCGCATACATACTGTAATAATATATATTATTATCAGTACATACTATACATTTTAAAGTACAGTGATGTCCTCCAATGCTTCATATTATACATATATATATGAGGTCTAAAACAAAACCTTCAACTAAAACGATATAGTTATACCTTAAATGTTAAAATATTCTGTTTCTATTTCGAGAAAGAAAAAACAGAAAACAATCCATGATAATGAGCTACACTGATAAAGTCTGAACACACAAAAAAAGAACTCAGCTGTTCAGATAAACGTAAAGTTCAGTAGTATTTCATACAAAACTTGAGGTTTTGTAGTCGTATTATATATCATTAATCTTAGCGATATAATAAGACAGTATTCAAAGATTCAATAAAAAACGATAATTACATAAAATTAAATCAGCAGGAATTTATTGAATCTTAGAATTGAGAGAGGACGCTTTGTACTTTTCAAGAATATTTAAAAGAAAAAAAAGAGCAAAACTTCATACATAATATATACAAAATGCTAAATTTCGGAAATCGAAAACTTTCATTTCGGTTCTCTATCGAATTACGATTAATTACTTACGTCTATATGGTAGTTTTAAAAAAGAAAAATTTAAATTATATGCAACGTACATAAGCAGATATAATAATAGCAATCGAGTCATTAATTGAAATATCGTATGTGTGCACACGTTTTAACGCATGCTCAAGCTTTAATGATTATTTATAAAAAAACGTCAAGTTAAATCGTGAAAGCGTTTTTGAAAATATAATTATACATATTATTATTATAAGCTTGATATCCAGAACCGGAATTATACCAAAATTCATAAGTAAAAAAAAAGTAAACGGTGAGTGCAATCACGCATCTTCTATTTTATAAATTACTTACTAATTTCGTTTTTGTTATTATTATAAGTAATACATTATTTGTTGTACGTATTCGTGATTGTTCTGAGACCGTGTACGTTTAATAGGGAGGGTGGAAAGAATACTACTAATAAAACCAGTGTAGAAGAAAAAGAAGCGTACAAAATTATATATAATATTTATATAGTCCATTCTTGTTTAAGTGAAAAAAACTAAGTTCAAGTTTGAAGTTTCGTTTTCAATATAATTATCATTATTATAATAAATTATTGTTTCATGTGTAAGTGTCCATGCAATATTATTAGTGGCATCGTCAGCGTATATATGATTACACGCTACATGTGTATTAGTAGACATGTAGGGTTGATATACGGTTTTTTAAAAGTACTATATAATTAACAATATTACTAAACTCGGTTTTAACTATTACTATATATATTTTGTACGATGGAAATAATAGAAGCGATCTTAAATAGTAGGATGATGAAGAAAAAAATTAACGCTCTGGTCGCTGCTAAAAGTACAGCTGCTATCTAATAAATCAACGAACGTTACTACTACATTATTAATTAATTCTCTAATTATTACCGACATTAAATTTATTTGGTTCGTTTTCCTATTTTCGGAAATATTCTATATATATACCATGCATTAGTGTACATATACCTGTATAATTTCATTTATCTAGAAAAAAAGGAACTTGGCGCACTGTACTCATGCTTTCATTGAGTACTAATTTGTACTGAATTTAAATTAAAAAAGAAAGTAATAGTAAATAATAGTGATATTGATTATTTAATATTTATTAACGCTTCAGGAAATATAAATTAAACCCAGTGGTTCAGTATAGGTAAAAAAAAAATAAATACGACGGAAAATATACAAACTCAGAGGCAGTATGTATACAATTTACTACAATCACACAGGAGTGTGTTGAACGTGCACACACGTGAGATTGTAAATTGATAGCAAATTTTCACTATGACTACAAAATCAAATCTGTGCGCCTAAATAATATAATATGGTAAAAAAAAGTGCGTACGGGGTACACATGTCCAAAAATACTAAAATTGAACGTAGGAAATGGGATGGCAAATAAAATTCTATTTAGAAGTTTTTTAATCGGCATTGTAAAATGATTGTACTTCTCTCATTATTAATGAATTATTGTTATTACTACTACTACTACTATTACTATATTATAATTCCTTACGTGTTAAAAAGCTATTATGCAAACAATAATTGTACTAGTACTGTAAACTAAAATTAATATTACTCATTATTATCATAAACACGCCATTTTTTTCGCAATGTGGTGTGTTGTATTTAACTTTAACCTAAACAGTAAAGTAACAAAATATAGGGAGATGAAATTGAAGTTGACATTTCAATTTTCGATGTTACTACTACACAAATTGAAACACTATTTATCTACTAAAATACTCCATATTTAGATAAAGTTGCTGTTCTGTGAGTAACAACACCATCAATATCATCTCAGTTAAGTAAGGAAGACGTGCAACAATGTAGAGACGTAAACTATAAAAAAACAATGTTATTCATTACTTGTAACCAGTATCTATTTCTATAGTGGTTCATAGAAGGATACGGCGGTATAATATTGTATTTAAATATTTGAATTAGTAATTGCTGTAAAGATGAAGAAAAAAAATATGAAAAAGAATCTTTCTTCACAAATGTTCACACGTAAAGTTTTAAGACAAGTCATTATACAAGAAAAATAGTTATTACTTATTACTATTATTATAGGTAATAATATTATTATTACAGTCCATATAGACAGAGATACTATGTGGAGGAATAAGTTAATAATATATATTACATTATGGTTAAGACATTCAAGTGAAGTTGGGACATAATATTTACTTGAGTCGTCCCATAAATATATATATTGTCTCCATGTATTATTAAGTATCTTAACATAATTACGCTCGCATTCATATGGATTGTACACATTTTAAAAAAAATAACCGTACAATATAGAGATATAGGTTTTCGAGAACAGAATATAGAGGAAAGGAAAGTATTTTGTTCTAGAAAAATAAATAATTTGTGAACAAAAGGGAAAAGAAGAGAATAAGTAAGATAAGTATCCGAAATATTATTGAAGAGATACTTATTAGCTTAAAAAGATATTGTACCGTTGATGAAAAAAAATGATTTGTCGGTGTATTTGTTTTGTTTGCTTTACTCATGTATGAAATGATGAAGAAAACTGAAGAAATTTGAAAAACATTTACACAAATGATTATGAGAGAAAGAAAAAAAACGTGAATAAAATGCGTGAAAAAATCTTCACGGTTACGTTTGTGTGGAAAAACAAAAAAAAACGAGAATAGTAGCTTTATTTCCATTTTTTACCTCAATTTGTCACTAGCATATAGCACCATCAACAAACCAATCATTCAAATATAGTAGTTGTATGTCATAAATAATTATGGTAATCTTCGTGTTATAAAAATACATGGATTAGTGCACACACGGGGTTCATGCTCATAGTCTGCAAATAGTTAGATTAAGGGGAAATTAGCACATTCCTTTAATAAACTTGATTTTTTGATCATTTTTGATCATTTATTCAGCAACTGGTGTAAATTCTTGTATTTCATTTCATATTTGCCAACATTTATTATAAATACATTTAATTATATATAATTATATTATAAATCACTCTTTATCTTTATGCCTTCGATTTTGACTTGAGCTGGGTTAAAGCGATAAGAAATATTGGGCTCCCATACTTTTTAAATGTAGGTACATACGTTAGCCTGACGTCGTCTATTAAAGAGTAACATTATGACGGGCTACGGGTGTCATTAGAGTGGCTAAGTGGGCTCTCTAGTCTCCACTTTCCTCAAGATTCCGATGCTGCTTTGGGTGGTAAGCTTGTCGTTATTCGAAGGCCATGCATGTTCTTGATTTCTTCTTTCAACGTCTACGGTAAAAAAAAATACAAGGTGGATTAGACTGAATTGAAATGAGATTCTAGAGCATTTATCTGGAAGGAACATGCTAAAATAGCACCAAACCAAGAGTGGTGTTCTACTTTATTTGTATGCGTGTTCCCATTATAATGCTATACATTAGAAAGATGCTTTCAACATTACACATTGATCGCTGCGAACGGCTCAATTACTGTATAGACAACTTAACTAAAAAATAATGAATGGCTAAAAAATACATAATAAAACTTCTGTATTTTAAAACTGAGTTGGTATCGAGTCAGAGGTACAGTATACCCTCTGAACCATTAATCGACTGCACAAAGTGTTGAAATACTTAAACAGTATAATGGGGAAAATCCAAGACGACATACATGATGAATTTGTCAAATTAAGTAAACGGTTAGCACTAAAATTGTGCATTAAACTCTAACTTCAGCTTATCCCAATCCACAAGAAATGGAAAGAGTCGATCCTCATTTAGCTTGGGACTACTTGTCCAACAGTACTGTTGTTTAGTTTATAAATAACTTTAAAAAAATTGCTTGTGTTATAGCGGTCAAATCATCCGTAAGATTAAACTATTGGCCTGCTTTCTTTTTCAGTCACCTCGTTCGTAGACACCGAAACATTTGCAGCATTGGCTCTCTAGAACAGTCATCGGGCAGTAATAACTATAACCGAAGTTCATCACGTTTTCGTTTTTTTTAGCATTAGGTAAAATTTCTATATTAAATATAAAAAATGCAGATTGGCTTGTCTGTAAAAGTTAAAGTTGCTTTGAACATTGTTGGCGATATCTGGTGTTAAGTAGTGTGCAGTATAATCTTTGAATTCAGAAAGTATTTAAAGTGCTCACTTGAGTTATTAGTTGGTGCTGCTTTACTGTATTAAGCCCTTTAAATTCAGTTGTTTCTACGTGAATTTGGTACATGGAGCCGCATCCACCTGTTATACATAGTCGCAATTATGTTTCATTTCCTAAATCATATTAGAAATATATAAATACTAATACATTATTATATCTAAAAATCAAATCAGTGCCTCAAAATCAAGTACTCGACAATTATAATTTACTATACGGAATTCAAAAGTACAGCCTGTTAATGCTGTCCCGATATAAACTTAACTGTTTAATTGTATATTGACATTGGCAGTAAGTATTTACCTGAAATATCATCTACTTGTATTAATGACGCGGAAGGAAATCTGACGCTCAGCTTTTCTTTAAGAAGTACCTCCGCAGGATTTGGTTTGGACGCAAAAAGACGAGATAAATATGAATTCAGGTAAGAATATCGTTGAAAAGCTTTTAGTACAAGATTTCGACTCATCTTGACGACGAGTACCAGCACTTCAGACAGCTACTGCAGAAACAAAGAAAAAATCCAGAATTAAAATGTTAATATAAAATACGCCGTATCGTACATTGTAAGTATTTTAAGTGGAGTTGGCATGTAATACACATAAATGATCTAGGCGTAAAAGTATTTTATTATTGTCCAGTATTAAAGACTTTTTCAGCGACTGGCATATACGATTTAGGCCCCTGGACTCGCCCAAGCCAACTACAAACGCACGTCCTCATTTAATACCCATCATTTACCCATCATTTAATAATTTTTATAAATCAGAAAATCAGTCTTCAATCTTAGCATGACGGCGACATTTGCCGGTGCAGTGCTTAGTCATAAAATAAGGTTAAAAAATTAGGCCTCTTCTGTGATGAATACGCACTATTCTGCTTTTTATTATCAGGCATATTAAATAAAAAATTTGAATGCAGTTTCTATTCGAATCTGACCTCTATTAAAGGAACAAACGATTTATAATAGAAGTAGGCATTATTATCACCATCACCATATTCACTTACGCCGGCTGAGAGCCCACTTAAAGTGACAGGCTGACAGATGACACCGTATCCCGTAACGGTTTAGTTATGTATTTTTAGTGTAAGCATAAAAATCATCTTGCGGAAAGGTTAAAAAACGATATACCTAGGTAACTAGATACTAGAATAATATTAAAACATAATCTACAGAATACTAAAACGCCTCCTTAAGTCACATTCTCTTTTACAAATGTTAAATAATCTCCAAAAATTGTATTCTATTTCCTATGATGAATATATGAGAACAGAGAACAAGTTACATGTCTGTGCTCGGCTTGGGATATTTCCTGATATCGACATTGAAGCAAAGTCAATAATATTATTTAATTTGGGCTACTAGCTGTGGTCGATATGATTAATGCATTCACGTGCACTTACACACAAGAAAAAATTATGAATCGAAAAGTATTACTCACTCACAGCTAAGTAGGGGAAGTTGACTAGTAAAATTAAGTTACATTTCTTGGGATAGTTGATAGCTAAAGCTATACAATGCGCTACAAGGATCTTCAATTCGATTTCGATACTTTTAATTTTCTCTTATATTCTGTACATTGCATTGCCTGATTTGATTAACATGCATAAGCCAGCATAGCATTGACAGCGGTAGCGTGTTATTACGTAAAGCACACACATTCTATTTCTACTCTGCCAGGCATATGCAGTAAAACATTAATCTCATGTCTACATCTGCAGTAGTGTTCTGTTTTAACTGCAATATGAGCTAAATACAACAAAACCTTTTGGCCTTAGCAACGTAAACGTATATAGCCTCAACGTATGCGTCATTCTTTATACAATATTGTCATTATAAGGGAATACTGACAAATTAATTATATCTAAGCCTGTAGAAAATGTGTTAACCTTTAACCAAGTTCAAGCAACACGTATTCTAATAAGTAAAAGTAGAATGGGGCGTCAATCTAATACATAACATATTATATTATAATCATCCAGGACTCACTCTTCTTGAGTATAGAACCAGATTAATTTCATCTCGTTTGTTCCTTGTTTACACCCTCAATTTGAATAAATTAATGAAATACTGTGACAGTGTCAGTGATAATTTTTAAGCTAAAAATTCAAGGGCTGTGAATTGTACATGTACAAAATAAATGTTAATCGAAGTAGAATTCGTGTAGGGATAGTAGGAAATAGGCAGGTTAAAAAAGGTCAAACCAGCACGGGAAAACTTTTGTTCTACATCATGTAGTTTGACTTTTGGATACCTAATGCTTAGGTCTGTCTCAAATAAATCTCAAACACAAATATTGCTCAATCCTAATAATTCTTTTAAACACCCGTATCTACAAACAATTGAGTGCAAAGTTTGACTCTGTCTCTGTATGAGATAAAAGTTACACAAATGATAAATTGTATACATAGCAATTCATAGCATGTAAATCCATCCACAGTCGAAGTTCGTGTCAGTGTCATAGAGTATTATTTTTTACATGATTTATTCGGTATCGGTATCAGGTACGATGTTTCGGCTTCGAATTTATTTAGAATTTTACCATGTAACGATGTAACACAGACAGTCGTGCGCTCAATTATAATAATCAACATAAAAGTGAAGTCGTAGTAGTATTAGTGTATCGTTTCTGTACTGCCAACTGCAGTAATTGGCAATTTTCAGATTGCATTAACTTTTAATTTATCCAACTATCAAACGAGGTAATTATTAAGTAACAAGTACCAGTCATGGAGGCACTACCAGTATCAGTACCTGGAGTTGCAGCGGAGAGTAGTAGTGACGGGGACTTGGCCGAGACGGACGACTATAGTGTCGCAGTGTCAACGAGTAGACCCTTAGTGATAAATAATACTGATTTAGATGATAATTATGCAGACAATAGCGGGTCACCTCCGGTGCCAGTTGGACTACGACAAGTTCCCGAAGGAATTGGATGGTTTACAACGTCGATGCTTATCGTTAACACAGCTCTAGGAGGTGGATTACTTAATTTTCCAAGAGCTTTCCACGAAGCCGGGGGAGTTGTTATAGCTTGTGTAGTTCAGGGGGTAAGTCCGTTTTAATATTTAACTAATTTAGTAAAGCTGCGTAGCCTTATAAAAATTTCGAATTTTCGAATCGTCTTTTTTTAGTTCTTACTTTCAAAAATCACTTTAACTTCACGTGCGTTTTCACAAAATTGTATTATTGTTTATTTTCCCACACGCACATTATTACTATTAAATTTTGTTTTTATGCTGAGGACGAGGAGAATAAAATATATATAATTAACTCGTGTTGACTGCTTAAACCTCTACTGACTCTAATGGTTCACAATAAAATAAAATATCTCACCTCTCGTATCTCTTAATATTTCTCACAATTTTTCTTCGGCAGATTTATTTGCTATTTGCCACTTGCCACAGAGAGATCTGAGAGATCGAGATCACGTATACTCACGTACTACGTACTACGTACAGTACGTCGTACGTAAAAACTTCTCAATTTAACACAGCACAGCACACATGAGTAGATAACCTTTTCGTATTTAGACGCGGGAAAAATGTTTGTTGGTTGTATTTTTAGCATGGTTTAGTTTTCTTGGTCTAGTCTAATTTTTATCTTGGGGGCGCAAATCAATGCTGTGTAGATTTAGAGAAGGGAGGGGGAAATGGCCTATGTAAACTTCGTATGAAGCTATATTGTGGAAATGTTAAACTAAGGGAGAAAGGGGGTAAACTATTTGTCTTTTTTGTTAACGTCATTGGTGGACGACTCCCAATGCTTTTATTCTATTTAATTTTACTCGATACTTAAGTACGTAAGTACTTTTACTCGCTGCTAATGAAATATATCATATCAATTAATTTTTGATGGTTGGATTTTAATAATTTAGCTACTATTTCATTTCATTAGTACTAGCACTATTTTATTTTTCAAGAAACAAATCGAATTTTGATTTCGGATAGAAATTACACTATTTACTTCGAATACGTAATTTATGAACCTTTTGAAATACTTCGCGAAATCCGACGTATTACAGTATATACTGTCAATATATTGACACACCAATTTTAAAGCTCTTGAAAACCAAAGAATATGCAAAATTCCACACTCAGATTAAAATTCAATGTTCCTACAGTAGTGTTTCGAGTTTCCGTAAACAAATCCTGTATTTTGAAATTCTTCAAAAACTTGTGAATCTGTAGGCGACTCATGGCCGGATAATGCGGTCAGCGCAGGCAGCTTCCGCTGCTTGAATTTGAAAAAAACATGTAATTTGAACACTTTGCAGTTTTCATAAACATGTAAAAAGATTATTTTGACTTTTCAAAAGCATGCAAATACAATTTTTTGTACATTTCTAAAACATGCAATTAATACTTTTTGTACATTTCAAAAACATGCAAATACAATTTTTTGTACATTTCTAAAACATGCAATTAATACTTTTTGTACATTTCAAAAACATGCAATTAATACTTTTTGTACATTTCAAAAACATGCAAGTAAAACATGTAAGTAACACTTGTCTCAAAACATGTAAATAGAACATTTTGCTTTACCAAATAAAACCATCAATAAAATCAAAATAGTGGTTTTTTTATGGGAGCACATTGTTGCTTAAAACAATTCCCTCGTCCGGCCATGAGGCGACCTTTGGGCATATTTATGTAGTAAGAATTCACCAGGGATTTCAATTCCACTTTCAATGAGGGTGCGATTTTGAACTTATACTTAAGATTTCAATTACGAGTTGGAATTCGATTTCTAAATCCCAAATCGTAAGATTTCGTGAAATCCCACGGCGATTTATGCTTAAGAATACGAATTGGGAATTGCGATTTCAATTTCAGTAGTTAGACTTCAAGATTTCACTTTGCATTTCCCTTTTGATTTCGATTTGTTGGATTTGAGGAACGCTCAACTTTAAATTCTTAAGATTTCGTTGATAAGCATATATCTCATGTTGGGGAGTGCACATGTTAATGCTTACATATCGTTTCACCGTCTCTGCAGTCCTGCAGTGGTCGCATATTTTATTTTAAATACATTTTATATATGTCCAGGAAAAACAAGCTTGCTATAGTTGTGATCATAAAACATTTAATTTGTTAAAAGGATTTCAAATTAAAGTTCCGCAAGGTTACGGAGAAAATCTCACGCGGAAAAAGAAGAGTTTTTTCACAATTTTGATTCAAATCCGTTGACATCATTCACATTACAATTTTATGAGGCGAGATGACGAAATATGTTATGAGATACAATAAAAACGCAAAAAATACTTTTGAATTTGTAAAAGTGCACATACAAAACTTTTTACTTTGTGTGAATTAATTAAATTAATCCATAGTCTGATTTCAATTCCGATTCCGAATTCACAAATTCCAAATTACGAATACTTATAATTGAGGAATTCCAACAATTGAAAGTGAAATCCCAAAGGGAATTCCAAATTGTATTCTTTTGTATAGTATACGAGCTTCATCAAATTCTACTACCATAGTCATTAACAGTTGTATCTATCTGTAAGCAACTGGCACAGTGCACAGTGTACACGCAGTTACAAGGCCAAAAGGTTGCAAGAATGAAATTCGATTTTGAAATTTGTTAATTTAGGTTCTAGTGCTGTTCATAGTACCTGCTCTGCTCATCCTAGCGTATTGCTCCGACTTCAATGAGTCCAGAACGATGCAAGATGTTTTATTTTTTACTTGGGGTAAATTCGGACAACGGCTAACAGCGATTTGTATGGCATTGTACTGCTTTGGGACCAGTATAACCTATATGATCATCATCGGGGACCAACTTGATCAGGGTATTTTAAGTATTTTTCTTGAATTTATCATAACCTCGTCTGTGATTTACTTATTGATTGTGGATGAGCCATTTTACTATGATTATGTTAAATTCAACCTTGCGTCGTGCAGCGTGCACTGCACTGGTAGAGATATTTTTAATAGTTGGCGATTTCCTTCTTTGATTTGGTGTAAAATTTACAGTATTTGCAGCCATGTACGGGGATACGTTTTGTCATCACTGGTACTTGAACAGAAATTTTACCATGGTTCTAACCTGTATATGCTTCATAATGCCAATGATCTATCCCAAAAAGATTGATTTCTTGAAGCATGCCAGGTATGGGAACTGGGAACCATACCCAAGTTATATTTAATACTAAAAATATTTTAAAGCTAACCATTCAAAATGAATGCACTACAAATTATAAACGTTGTAATTTAAAAAAAATAATAATTTTTTCCCTTTAATAATTTATTATAGCTCTGTTGGGGTTATCGCTATAATATATGTGGTATTCCTCATAATTGGGGAATATTACACGGGCGATTATGTTCCTGGCCCAATTAAAACTGAACCGGATGCTTGGACAGATGTATTTCTAGTCGTTCCTACTCTTTGTTTTGGATATCAGGTAATTAGTGATAATGTTTTTATATAGCTTGTATTGTAATGTATCGGAAGTACAAGAAAGCACCATTGCATTGCATTTCTAATTCGACATTGCATGAATAATTTTATGTATGATACCTACATCTGATATTTTTGTATAATTAATGTTTTTTAATCTGTTGTAGTGCCATGTGAGCATAATTCCTATTTATGCCTGTCTTAAGAAACGCACTGTCAAGAACTTCAGTGTGTCTGTTTACCTAGCCATTTTCATCTGTGTCTTTACTTACTCAGTAGCAGCCGCTTACGGCTACCTCACTTTTGGGGCAAATATTCAGAGTGATGTTCTGAAATCTTATAATCCAAACTATCCCGCAGTCCTAGTAGCCAACATTGCTGTGGCCATCAAAACATATGCCAGTTATCCAGTGAATCTTTTTTGTGGGCGGTGAGTAGTACCCGTGTGGATTTGCAGTTTCTAATGTTCCCAAGAATAATTATGTTTTACTTCTATTGCTAATTTGTGACGAAGGACCATGTAAAATGTTTTTGTGATTTGTTTTTTTTTGACACAGAGAAGCATTAAGTGACTTATGGCTGGAATTTAGTCTGTCCAGAAGAATCCATGAGGAAGAAAATCATCCAAGCCATCCTTCTGAGGAGAAATTTCGCAGAGTATCTATTGCAACAGTTTGGTTCGTGGCATCCCTAATTTTGGCAGTGCTATTGCCAAATATTGGAGCTGTCATAAAATTACTTGGAAGTCTCGCAGCAATTTTTATTTTTGTATTACCAGGTTAGTAGTGTTGAGGTTTTTGTTTTTGTATTCTAAAACAACTTTTTAAAATGAGTAGAGTTAAATGATATTTATAATAACTTCGATATAAACAATTGTTACAGGTTTGTGCCTTCTCCGAATTTCATTGTCCGAAGATAGCTGTGATGATGCTTCAAGCAATAAAAATATGTGGCTAACTATAGTCGCTGGAATGTACCTAGCACTGGGTGCCTTTATATTTGGCTGCGTGTTTACTCAAGGGATTTATTTCGATTTTGTCTATGATCGTGAATCCGAGGTCTCTATTTGCCAGTATGAGAGTATCACCTCGGCCTTAACAAATTCTTCGAGACTTTATTAACATTATACTTGCCTTAAATTATTTAGATAAATTGTATATACTTAATCAATTTGAGAATACTTTTTTATATAGTAAATCCTAGAGACTCTGAGACTCAATATAATGTCTTTTTTTTAAAACGGATACTTCCTGAATTTGTTTTTACTTTCTCTTTTTACTAGGGGCACTTTACATATTTATTATGAAACTTGTTTATGGATTTAGTTACTGTAGACCCTTTCAAATTTTATTTTGCTTGATATTGTCAGTGCGTGAAGCTGATCCGATATTACTTTGCTTTCATAACAAGTGATATTGTTCATTTCATAACATTGCATCATTTGCATCGTCGAGGATTGACTTATTATTATGTATAGTTATGGATTCACTATAGGAAAATAAATTTTTAAATATCTTTCCCTAATAAAATTCCTTCTATTTGATTCAAAAGATATCTATTGATATTTTATTCAATAAAAAAAATAATCTTGAAAATTAATAAAATCCCTTGAAATTCGTACAGCATTTGCTTTTAATTTTCATAATACTTTTTGTCAAATTTTATGCGGGATGTTATTATTGTGTAATCAACTATTTCATGCTCTCAGCCACTTACAACTTACTTTACCTTCCACAATGCTTAAGTACTTTTAGTATTTTTTGTAGGTAATTTTGCTTTACTTGTTGTTCTCGACGATTGCCGACTTTTACCTGTTGTCTGACCTGTCTGGCTTGCCTCTGGACTGTCTATTCTACTTCTACTTTTTATGGTAGTGGAAAACCGTTCGAAAACATACAAAGGAGGCTTCTTTATAGTTTGAGTGCTTTTAGCCGATGATACGTAATCATGTCCTTTCTCTGTTAAATTAAATTTAATTTTTTTAATTGATTTGGTCTGCATTTCTGCATTACTCAGGTTCATAGAGGTTATAATACTCTGCGTCCCAGGGGCTAGGGCTAGGTAACTTTTATCCTGTCGAGAGAAAAAGCAAAACAAGGAAATTCAATTATTTAATATTTAAAGTGGGATTATATTATGTAATGGTAAATATGACTGAGGACCTGTGGATTTTTACATCGCCGGGAGTGTGTTCACCGGTCATTGGATTCACCGAGCGTGTTGTAGAAAAATCGGATTAACCGAGAACCGGGTAGCACGGATAAAATAGGGAAAATCACGATTTTTTTAGGAATTACGAGTTTAAAGTAATCAAGTGTATGCCATGTAAATACCCAACAAAAAATATGAGATAAGCAGAATTTTTAACTACACTCTGTTTTAAATATTAAATAAACGTTTTGCGATTCACCCTGGTATAACGGAACATACCCCCGGTGAATGCACTAATGCACACCTGGGAAATTCAATGCCCAGTGAATTTTTTCCAGGTACAACAAGATATTAGTACAGCAGTTTCTTCTATTGACTGTTTGGACTCACAATCCTTGAATATAATGGCACGGCCGCAGTACCGGTGGAATAATCATTTATTGAGGCGAACGCATCGTTGGCTTTGTCCACAACTGCCACAACACGTGGTTTTTGACCAATTGACGATGAAACAGAGGACACTGCTTCAACTTTAGTTGTTCCGGCCAGCGAATAATTGGAGCCTTGCGATGGACCAGTTGGAATTGCTGGAGGAGTTACTCCAGTCATAACACGAATTACAGCAAGCTCCGGACCCGGAGAATACTGTATGAATTTTCGGTTGCGATTCAGATTGCTGCTACTACCAGTGATAGCAATAGGTCCACCCGCCGTTAGGCCCAGGGTTTGTGTTTTTATACTCCGAGGAAGTGGAGACCTATTTAACTGATTGAATGGGGAATCCATAGGCTGCTGATCTGAACGAGGACAGCAAATGATGGGCTGGCCTGGACAGCAGCCATTAGCATTACAGCAAGGAGTGACAGGCTGGAAAAGGTATTCATCGCGAGACTTCATCCCTGGTACTGTAATTACGATATACTATATACAATTGCAGAGCATTACACGGGCTGGCGCCAATTCGACAAAGTGAAATAAATTATTAATTATAATAATTATTAATTAAATTAAATTGCATTCTTAAAATGTAAGGATACAAAATGTATTTTTAAAAGTCAAATAGTTAATTAATATACTATGAGTAAGTAAACAAACAAACTTTTCAAATTCACTTTGTTACTCACTGCGTAGACGAAGTTGAGTAGTGGATGGAAAACAGCCATTAATTCCAAATCCCCGTAGACCACGCTCTTTTTGCCGTGGGCGTTTTTTGAGCCCAGAAACGAACGATGAGAGTTTACGAGCTTTTCCTTGTGGTGCACCTGCGTTGCTAGCAATATTTCAATTACAATTATTCCAAAATTAAATTCGAATAAATAGTTCCCTATTAATGGAGTTGCTGGGTTGGTTGCAAAATACCCGAAAATAAGTACCGTACCGTAAATTTTCGACTGTGCACCGGCACTTTTAACTAATAAGAGTTGGTGTTCCAATAAGCGCAGGGGTTAGAGGAAACTATTTTGTAATAAACGGTATCGACATATACTTTTTACGTAATTATTGATCACGGTCATTTTAGATACAGCATTGTTAAAAGCAATTCAAATTGAGTAAGAAATATAGAATAAAAAATAATTCCTAAAAATTTGTAACAGTATATAAACATAAACAAGCGCCGGGCGCCAATAACCTCCTTAGCTTCAATAAGCGCCCGCTGGCGGCTATTAGAACACTACAGTATTTTAATTTCACACTCGTATATTATAAATGACTGCAAAGCTAACCATGGTTCTTGATAGGACGAAGCATAAATAATCTTTCCATTAGGATTAGCTTGTTTCAGGTGGCTTTTCAAAACATTCTTACGAGGTTTACTGCTACTACTACAAGCTGGACATGGGCAGGGGAAAGGGTACATGCACACTGGTCCTGGTCCAGAAGGCTGTTGATGTTGTTGAACCATCGGAATCAAGGGGACTGGACTTGGACACTGGCATAGGTAAATGGGAGGAGAAGGACATTCTTTGCTCCTCTTTAGTCTTTTCCTTGGGTGTCCACCGATTCTAGACGGCTGTTTGAAATTTACGGGACACATCATTGGAGACATTGGAGACATACCTTGGAAGCCCATTGAGGCTACATCGAACATAGTATTATTATTGGAGAAATTGTGAAAAGGCGAAGGACTCAACCTCAGCGGAGGGGTGAGGGGCATAGAGGCTGGGAATTGAATCTGAAGAGGCGATGAGGTAAAAGGATCAGCCGGAACAACGCTACTAGGGTTTTCCGTTGAATCGGTCATTGTTGGTGGCAGCTGATTCTGGGAAGACGTAGCTAAAACTTCGGGAGGATTCTGTGGATCTCCGAATTCAGGTGGTGGCGTAACTACCGGAATTAATTCATTATTGGTATCTTGCTGTTGGCGGGCATTACCAGTTATTGGTACTCTCTGCTGGTCCTGGGCTCCAGAGACTTTCTCTAATTGGGAGAAATGACTATCATCATCTGAGCTGGCGGAAGAGATTTGTGAAAATGGTACGGGACTTGGATTGGGAATAGTATTGGGATTATTAGTAACAGCATTCAGTCCTTGTTCTTTCTGTACCAAGTATTGCATATTTGCTGTTGGCATACCAGGAAGAAGCGGACGTATTAGATTTCCAGCCCATGCACTATTAAAATCATTCCCGGCTCCGGATATACATACATCCTGTGACAGGTGCATGCTCATTGCAAATCTACCTTTCCCAGCACTACTTGTTCTTTGTTGGTCTACATCCGCGTGAGTCCTTCTTTGAGCTCCTGAGGCATTATTGGTGCTCGTCGGACTTAAATTTGAATTCGGAATCATGTTGCATTTACTACGTTTACTGGCGGTCTTATTATTACAACCTTAGTCCGGCGGATTAAGCGCCCGCGTGGGCTCTTGATTCCGAGGCCGTCTTTCACATTTTTATGGTTAATTAAGTATTGTATACGCGGCGGAGGGGTGAATTTTGAATTTTGAAAATATAGCAAAAGAAATAATGATGATATATGATCCAATATGCCTACCAATATTGTTAGCAGTGCTTCCAGCGTTTGCATACCCTCGAAGGTCTTATTCCATTCATACCCGTGGGACCCCTCTGCAAAGTCCCGGGAGGGGACCCAAGGTTAGGAAAAGGGATATCACACTCACACGGGTAGGGTACAGACACCCTTCGACCCTTTCCGTGCCAGGCCAAAGCCTTGGCACAGGGAGGGTGTCTGTAACTCTATCCGTCCGGCTCATACACCTTGCTCAGGTTGTAAAAGGAGGGTAGAAGATGTGTAACCAGACGGGTAGGGCACGGACACTCTCTTATTATTAGTCTAACAAGGAGAGGGTACCTGGTACCATACCCGTGTAGTTATGCATCATATACCCACCCTTTACTACTGTGTAGTAGCCTTCCAGACGGGACGTTGTGTCGACCGCACGACCGTACGGGCTGCGCAGGAGACATTTCCCCTGGGTAGCAGCAACCTTCGCCGCCAAAGAACCCAGGCAGCAGAAAGAAACAGAGGAGGATATCTCCTTCGAAGGCACTGCCGGCGCGCAACCTAATTTTTATTTAATTTTTGTAAAACTATCATGAAATGCAATAATTGGAAAAATTAAAGAAAAAAAACTACTATAACATAGAGACAAAAAAAATTAAAAAATTTTTTTTAAATTTTTTTTGTTTGTGTTTTAATATTTTTTTCTAAATTATTACATTTCATTATAATTTTTAAAAAATTAAATAAAAAACAAGGGGCTGCGCCCCTTGTTTAATGGCAGCTTTAACAGTAATATGGGGCAGTAGTGTATAGTATATATATGGTTTTGTATTTGGTTTTCTTACGATTAATTTAAAGCATTCTTTATTGTTTGTGCATATTTGCATAATTGAGTACGCTTTTAAACTAATAGACCGATTTTATTTCTGCCTATTTACATAATCTGAAAGCCTTTAGAAATACTCGACCGATTTTCACGAAAACATAAAATTTTGAAGTCCTTCAGCCAACTTTAGCATATTTTAAACACCCCCCCCCCCACCACCCACCTACTGCGTCACCTTCTTAAACATAACATCAAAAATGGCAATGTGTATGATAGGGTGTTATTTATTTCCAGCTGACCAACCCTCAATGTGATGTGTATTCAATCCCTTAAAATCAGCCGTATGAAATGAAGAAGTTTGAATTTCCCGCAAAAGTGTTGTCGAAATGTAAAATTTGATTTTTGGACCGGTAACTCACAGAATTTGCATACAAATGATACATCACTGGAACCGCAATCAATAGTAGAATCTAATTATGTTCAAGTTCACCGTGATATCTTAACAGTTTCAGAATGTGCCTGAAAAAACCGTTTTTTTTTCTCGAAAAATGGCTATAAAAAGTGTTGTATGGGCTAGAAGTGAAAATAAAAAGTCTTTTTTTTCATTTTTCAAGGGCTTTAAAATGAGCTATCACTCGACTAATTCGGTCAAGTATTTCAAAAGTGTTATAAATTATGTAAATAGGTAGAAATTAGGGGGACGCGCGCCGGCTGTTCCTTTAAAGGAGATATCCTCCTCTGGCTCCTCTGCTTCGGTTTTTCGGCGGCGGGCGAAGGTTGCTGCCTCCCGGAGGAAAAGTCTCCTGAGCAACCCGTACCATCGTCCAGCTGAGCTGACATCCTGTCTGGAAGGGTACTCCAGTAGCAGGGAACCAATTTATGACGGGATCCCATATAAACGCTGCAAAATATAATTAAAATTAAACAAGGGCTGCAGCCCTTGTTTAATGGCAGCCTTAACAGCAATATTAAGCAGTTTGATTTAGTTGAATGTGCCATTAAATCTTGTATAAATTTTTCCCACGTAAACTTCAAACAAAAAAATACTTTAAATTCAGGTAACATTAACGTTAGTTAACATTGACGCAAAATTTTTAAAGTTTAATTTTAAAATTGCAAATTTAAATTTAATTGCAATTAAAAAATAGATGTACTAATTTTCAATTTTAAAGGCATGTTTTAGTTTTTAAAATGATGTATTGTATATGTTATTCTGTTGAGTAACTCAAACGTCAATCAAATCATGTAGATAGGTAGGAATAGGGGAATAATGAAAATTTGAATTTCCCGCCAAACCTAAAATGTCAAATTTCGACCGGTAACTCTCTGCAACTATGGACAAGTGATAGATCAAAATGACGGCAATCAAGAGTAGAATAATATGTATTATGATTGACGCGCAAATTATCAAAGCTTTAATTTAATATTGCAGATTTAAAGTTAATTTATAATTAAAACAAATAGTAAATTAAATAATTTTAAATTTTCAAAGAATTTTATATTTTTTATTTTTTACGAGCTTCAAAATGACATATTGCATGTCTAATTCGGTTGAGAATTGCCAAAGGTTGCTAAATTATGTAGATAGGTAGGAAAAAAAGTTTTAAAACATGTAATAAAAAAACTTATAAAGTATTAAAAAAGATGACCAGTGACCAGTATCAATGATTGCTCCTGCTTAGACCGCTTTCCCTACCGCTTTAACCCAATTCCACATTGTTCGATTTCTAAAAAGTTTTAATCTATAAAAAGAAAAAGTATTTGGAATATTGTAATTATACCAAGTGCAAGTGACTGAAATAATATGTATTTTTTATTGTTGCATGTAAAGTTACAATAAAGGATACAAACTAGTTCAGTTACTTGTACCTTGTATAATTGCGATATTCCAAATACTTTGTATTTTTATAGATTGAAAATTTTGATAATGCTAATAGTGCTATTCAGTGTTTAAGACAAACCACCGTTAACGAAGGGGTTTTTTAAGAAATTTTGCACTCTCAGGGCTGCAAGTCCTTTGTTTTTTGTTGAATTATGTCTTCTACCGGTCCTATTAGAACTGTGTATGCTCCCCGGTATAGTATGAGAATGATAAAGGAAGAAAGACTCACCAATTTGGCTTGCTTGAACTTTCCCGAACTTTTTTTAAAAGTAGAATTTTTTTGAAATACAAAAATAACGCGACGTTTCGGACTATTCCTTCTTCAGGCGTTTAAAATCAAAGAGTAATGAAGTTCCAAACCAAATGAAATGAATGTCGAATAAAATAAACACTAACACTTCAATCGTAGATGTTAGTGGTCTGTTTCATGTTTAAAACTTAGTGCGAAGAAACGGATGAAAATGAGGGAGCGAATGGCATGGAGAGCTGTGTCGGGCACACAGCCAGTAGTATATCATACCAGTACTCTACTCCGTCATGTAGATTGATATAGTACTAAGGTGCGTAAATGTGATCACCCCTTAAACGTGATCAGTGGCCGCTGTTCAAATATTACCGCCTTTAAAATTCTGTGCAACTCATATTCATACAGCTTATAGTCTCAGCTACCATCACTAGTGATTTCTGATTTTTTTTTCAAAAACTCTGGCTATGTAAAATTATGAAAGTTTTGAACGCTTTTTTGAATTTTTTCATGCCGATCACATTAAAGACCCTACTTTTCCATTACCTTTAAATGTATTTAAACTAACTGATCACATTAAGGGCACTTGGGGCGTTGTAAGACTTTTCGAAATTGTTTCGTACAATGACCTGTATCTCTTGCAACTTTTAATTTTCGACACTGAGTATTTTTTTGTACATAAAGGATTAAAAGAGAAGTATAATGATAACTTTTTCTTCATTGTGCGTTGGCTGGGTAAAAAGTTATAGATTTTCAAAGTTGAAAAAAAATGAACCCGATCACATTAACGCACTCTACTGCTACATGGTTCTAATAGGGCTATTAGCATAATGTAAATCTACTTATTAACACTAACAATGTCAGACTGCAGCAACATCGTAAATACCAAAAATAGTACAAATGGTGCACAAAAATTAACTTAACAGTGCCAAACACATTACCAAATTGTACTGTTGATATCGTATTATTTGTTTTACATTTACAACGTTTTTGAAAATTCCGACTTCCCTAGTATTTAAATCTTGGCCGTGCGTAGGTACTAGGACATTACACAGATCCTTTTATGCACCTGCATAGATCTTGATAAGTTTAAAAACACTTTTTAAAGGGCTGCTGCAATCCGCTTGTGTTACGGTATTCGCCTCGGCGGTGGCTAGTCTTCCTCGACCGGCGTGGTACCGGGAGTTCGCCTCGCGATGCAGTTCAACGGGTCCGTGCCTCTTCTGCAGTTCACATACTCTCAACCGTGCTACCCAAGTCTGACTCCTAAGCACTCGGGGTTCCGGTTGCGGCTTTGTGGTGCTAGTTAGGATGCACTAACAAGGGAATGACGCGACATGCAACACCCAGATTTCACAGAGACCCATTTAACAAAATTGGGCTACTTTTAAATAGCACAGATCCAAAGTAACTCGAGAGTATTTTGCGTTGTTTGGTCACAGCGGCCCACCAAAGTTTAAAAACAATTCAAATGTTAAAAATTTGCCGCCCTATAACTTCTACAGTTTTCATCCGATTGATGAAATTTGATTTTTTGTGATCCTCAGTCTGCATTCTATAAAGAAATTTTCGAAAATTTTAATTTTTTTGAAAAAAAGGGTTTAAAAATTGGGCCTCAAATATACACATTTTCTGTAATTTTTTTAAGAAAAATGAAAGAAAATTTATGAATTTTTCAAAATCTTAAAATTTCTTTATAGAATGCAGACTGAGGATCACAAAAAATCAAATTTCATCAAAATCGGATGAAAACTGTAGAAGTAATAGTAATAGAGCGGCGAAGTTTTAAAATTTGAATTTGTTTTAAACTTTGGTGGGCCGCCGTGACTAAACAACGCAAAATGCCCTCGAGTTACGTTGGATCTGTGCTATTCAAATGTAGCCCCATTGTTTGAAATGGGTCTCTGTGAAATCTGAGTGTTGTATGTCGCGTTATTCCCTTGCTATAAAAGGTGTGCCAGTACCGGTATTACCCTTCGATACCAACACCTAGAATCTATCAATGACCGTTAAATTCCAGTTTCAAATTATGCTATGCTCCACAACTTAATCGTGCCAGCTTCCACTTGACAAGATAATAGCTACGAAATCAACTAGTTCCAACAAAAACTGTTATGGAAATTTTCACTGAACTCTATTTAATTGTTTAGTATCTGGTTCAAGTTCTCTTACACAATTTATGAGCCGTAATTTGGCTAAATACATGGTAGACGTACAATAATTACACACATGACAGAGGTAAAATAAATAATAAAGTAAGAGCGATTCGCTAGCTCAAATAAATAATACAACGGCGCAGGTAAACTTCTTCAGCTCTACAGAACAGGACAACCTCTTTCAGGTCGTGCGTGTAAGGAAGCGGTTTTGCCTGCTCCTGCTCTGGACAAGAAAAATCACCTCCTGATTGGCTAATCGCACATCATACGATACTTGCCGTTCCATTCTCCTTTTCTCTCTGCCTACTATCCTGCTCTCGCTGCCTTTACCTACATTTTCCATTTGCTATAGGCGATGGTGAACGACTGACTGCACTGAAGACTCCGCTACCCTGTCGTTTCCTTTCCCTGCGTAATGTTCCCCTGCTGCTTACTGTTCCCGCACACCACATTGATATTTTGCCAATTAGTGCACCTGTGCGTCGCCGCGCATGCTCTTTACGAACGGCCTGCCCACCGTATAACAGTATACTTTCACATTGTTGAATATTCAACCAAGCTTCGATTCTTCCTTGAATTCAAATTATTTGAATTGCCGGTTTATTCAAGGAAGAATCGAAGCTTGGTTGAATATTCAACAATGTGAAATTTGTATACTGTTATACGGTGGGCAGGCCGTTCGTAAAGAGCATGCGCGGCGACGCACAGGTGCACTAATTGGCAAAATATCAATGTGGTGTGCGGGAACAGTATTTATTTATTTATTTATTTGCTGGGGTGACTAAAGGATTACGTTTGGATATGCATACGCAACACCATCACTCGGAAGTATTGATGGCATTTGATGGCATTGAAAATAGCACCGTAATCATGAAGGAGGAAGAAAGGTTGTAATATAGGAAAGTGTGGTAGAGGCAGGCTACAAGCGGATTTATACGCGAACCCAGGGATAAGGAAAGGGGTAACAAACTACATAGGAAAGACTATTGCTTACTCGATGGTATTGTGTTAAGGTATGGATCAGGGAAGGATAGTGGGAATTTCAAAGTATTGGAATGAGCTTCCAGGGATTCTCATCCAACACCTCTCCACTCCCACTCTTTCTCTGTCCACCAGTGGGTGACTCCAGAGAGTGTAGATACTGTGTGCAATGTATCTACAGCCCGACCCGTACATCTACAGAGCCGATCAGGACTAGCCTACCAGAGCTGGCGATCGAACTCTGGTCCTGAGCCTGAAGTCGTCAAACTCCAAACTGCAGTCCCCTAGCCTCTCAACCAACTTGGCAGGATTGCTTTTAATATATGACCCAGTAACTTTCCTACGACATTTCTCTTACACTGTCTCCCCACCGTTTTCAACTAGGTAGTACTCTAACAGCATAGAAGCATGCCTTTCGAGTACGTGGCCGTGGAAAAACAGGTGTTAAAAAGAGCCCCTTGGTCCCTGCAGCTTGTCTGTAACAGTGTGTACGAAATCTTGGCCTCACACTGCCTTATCACCGATCCCCCGGTACCTTAATCCGGTATCCCGGTCCTACCTGTCTTTCCTACACAACCATTATCCACCCGGCATTCCATTACACCTCAATAAGCTTTAACTACAATGTCACACACTAAACTCCCATCCTAGAAATACGGAGTCATACATAAATTGACCGCATTGCGGTATAAGCTACATCCATGATACATAAATACTACAGTAAAAATGAGCGCATTGCGGTATGATTTAAGTCCACGGTTCCTAGACATAGTGCACAAATACTATAACCTAATAACCTTTTTGCAGACCGCATCATTGTCCGAGCTCAATACACAGCACTTAATAATAAAACTTTAAAAATCACCGTATTGCGAGTATCCGTAACTGAACAAATGCACAAAAATGCTTAAAACTATATAAATATTTGTAGAAATAAGGTACAAAAATACATAGTAGTGTAAATCCCTGACTAGCATTGATACGAAGGTCTCTGGGATCAGTTTTTTGTTGCTTTAGATTCGCTAACAGCTTGGGCCTAGCCCGATTCTTTTGGTGTCCCCTAAACTAGCATAGCTATGATGCTCTCCGGGGTTGTGATGTTTAACTCCGGCAGGCTTATACTACTCCCGCAGCTTTAAACCCTAGCATTTTGCTCACATTGACTTCCTTGCTCGTTGAAAGTTCAAGACCTTCAAAGTTTTTGGGTTTAGATCTTACTATCTATACCCGTCCCCTACGGTGGTATTGGGACGAGCGTGCGGCGCAGTTTAACGTCATACACGCCATAGGACGTCATGGAGAATAAGGTTTTGTGCCCGCTAAACCAACCTAACTCTTCCCACATTAACCTTAACACACTTTTAAAAAAAAATTTTAAAGATATTGTTCTATTTTTCTCATGCGGTTTTTGTAAACCTTTTACACACTCATGCTCTAAGATTTTTAAAAGACTATACAATTTTTAAATTTTAAGAATGAAATTCAAAAGATTTTTTATGTAAAAAGATAAAAAAAGTGTATTAATGTGACATTCCAAATGTTCCTGTTTGTCTTTGCGTAATTGAATCTCAAGCCTTGGTGGTGGTGGGTTTCAATTTTCACGTTATATTAATCGGAAATGTTAAGAGGTCCCTATACCTCCTCTCCAACCCGAAGTTTAGTCGGTAATACCTTCCGTAGTCACATCCCTAATCTGGTTTACGTTAGGCAAATTTGGTGGGAGTTCGGTATCCGCTATTATTTGGGTAGTAGGTTCAGGGTATCGCATCTATCTGGTCCCTAGTGTCCAGTACCTCAGCTCACGTGCTTACCGACTGTCAGTCCTCCTCTGGTTGTTCTTCATCGTTTTCCTGTACGTAGATAGGTAGCTTAAGGGACGTATAATATCTAGATGGATTTTTGTTAGGATTAACCAGTGTGTTGTATTCTGTATGACCAGTCCGAATGGACTTTTACTATTTTTCACCGTCCTGTATACTGAAAACCTAACAATATTTCGTATATTTTTGAAAATTTAAAAGAAAAACTGTAAAAACTGTTGTATTTTTTTTTAATCTATAAAATTGAACAAAAAGGGCGTGTAAGAAATGTCACGGCAACTAAATGCTTAGATTAATATATCTTATCTGGAAATCTGACGCAAATAGAGAATACAGATGTATTATGTCACACATAAATGTGTTAAATGGGTAGGAATCTGCCTTGCCAGACACTTGGAATGACCATATTAGCTAGTTAGATTAGGAAAACATTGGCTCACATATTTAGATTGTTTCGTTAATTAAAGTTAACTCAACGTTTCGGATTATTTCATCCTCGTGCGTTTAAAATATCGAAGATTAGTAAACACTTATAAATAGACGCACTCGTGAATCTCTATACTTTGAAATGTTTAGTTTAGGTTTATATTTTTATATTGTTTGAAATTGGTGGGAAGACTAGGAAGAAACTTGCTGTGGAAAATCGTGTCGTGCGACACGACCGAGATTTACAAGTGCGTTTTTTTATAAGTGTTTATTAATTTTCAATACTTTAAACGCCTGAAGAAGGAATAATCCACATCGTTGCGTTAACTCCATTTAAGGAAACAAACCTAATCTAAATTGGTGAGCCAATGTTTCCCTAATCTAACTTGCAATTATATATCCTCACCTTATGCACCCACAATCTTGTATCATGAGCAAATTAGCTAACCTACTAAAAATAAATCAGGAATTTGAAATCCTGCGTTAATCATACGAGACTTATTTTGAGCTTCGAAACTAGGTGATAACATTTTTTAACGGGCATTGTTTCAATTTAAACGAACATGAAATGAGTTTATTTTCGTATTAGTGTATAGGCTTGGAAAGAAAGCAAGGAAAGTGTTCATACCCAAGCCGCACAGCAGACATAAGTAGGTAACCTCCACAAAAAGCCTAGCTAGGTGCTGTGCGGAGAGCCGTACCTAAGCCTAAGTGGGCGTCGTTTTCTCTAACTCCTTACCTACGTAAAATGCGTTAGGTAAGACCTAAATACCTACGTAAGTAGGTGAGACGAGCTGTGCGGGTCTTACCTAACTTAAGGTCCTGCTTTTAACACACTTTATTTTTCCCTCCCCCAACCAAGGATATCTTTGACACTTTCGTTCATTGGCTCTAAGCAAACATGCACCCGGGAGTTGAATTAACCAATCACCTTCGCTCTTCTTAATTTAAGTAAGGCTGTGCGGGGTATCTCTTCGTTTAGGTTACCTACAAGAGATGACTGTGCGGAAAGCTTGAACTAACTATGCTACCTTCGTAGTTTACCTAAATAAATTGCTGTGCGGCTTGGGTATTTATACATCCTATAAAATTTTATTTCATGTAAAATCTTAACCATGTAAAAATGGTGAAAATATTTTCCAGAATGTATAGACGCGTACAACTATACTGACTATAATTAGGACCATAAGCAACAACAACAACAAGCATCAAGTAAACAATGATTGCATATTAGATTCTGATTCTGGCAACTACTACTTGTTTGAGGAATTATGGGTGGCACTACGTTAGAAAGGTGACTTGTCGTGTCCACGTTCGACGGAAGGTAGGAAGAACTAATTTTAATTTCCGGAAAAATTTGCATGTATTCTTTCGAGCCAAGATTTTCTCTCGAATTTAGCATTTTGGACTTCCAAACTTTGATGTTCCTCATTTCCCACGAGTACTTTCCCAAAGGGACCCAAAAGAAGTTCTCCTGTGGACTGTTTAAATCTATAGGAGTCTCTACTTCGATGTCCAAGTAACTCTTTCTCTTCTTATTGTCCATCAAGTACTTATCATAGGATACAGACTCGGAGGGAAAGGCACGTGGAATCCTTCGACTTGCTCCCAATGACCTCATATAAGAAGAATCTCTTCTCCCAACGTGACCGTGTCTCACTTGATCCGGGAGTCTCGTACCACTGTATCTATTCATCGGGTCGAGTCGACTGTCACCGCCCGCACCGCCACCACTACCTCCACTACGAAGATTGGTACGCTCTCCAGGAGGTCTTGCATCTACTACAGAAGAGTTAAAGTGCCTTGACCTGGACCCAACTTCACTCCAGGACTGAGTGTGTCTCGAGTCACGATGCTCTTTTCTTGGGGCATCCACACCAGACCCAGCTGAGTATATCCTTGGAAATGCGATTTTTACAGGGCTTTTGGGGATATCATCTGAAGGAAGAAAAATTACACCATTCCAGTCTGGGTCTTGGGGAGTGGTTTTACGAAGTCCGTTCCGAGACATATACACATGGTGAATTCGGTGTTTTTCATTCATGTCCCGTATCATCTTTCCACCACCACCACCAGCTTTCCCATCATCCGCATTCTCCCAACCAACTCTCTTTGAGCTCTCACTGTCATACATTCCTCTCCATGTAATTGACTCGTTCTTCATCGGCTTCGGTTTCACATATCCCCATAGAAGTTTGTTTTTGAGGTGTGGAAATCTGACTTTAGACTTCTTCTCACCGTTCTTTCCGGAGCCTTTGTCATTACCCGTCCGTTTACGAGCGGAAGTGGATCTACGTGAATCGCTCCCTTGTAAGTGAGAAGTTGTTGCATGTTTCCACTGAAGCTCTGCTGGGGATTTTCCACGGCCCTTATCCGCCCCAGTTTTGTCTAAGTCTCCATCTTCATTTGCTGAGCTGCCGGCATCGGTACCCATTCGATTGTTATTTTGGTTTCTTCTGGCGTCGTCATTACTCGAGCTTGGAGATGTTCCCTGGCCACGTCTGGTATTGTTTGGTGTCCGTCCTTGGTTACGGGTTTTCGTCCCGTATCCTCGAGTAGAATTAGACCCCCCTCCAAATGAAGAGCTTTTTATAGATGAGTCCGGCGTGGAACGACTTGGAATTCGATTCTTAAATTTTGGAGCTCCACGCAAAGGGGCTTCTGAAGAATGAGGTAAAAAATGACTTACGCGGATCATTGATTTATTTCTAACCACGGCCTTATCATCAGTACCAGTATTATTATAGTCTTTGAATCGACTCTTTGCATTTTTAGATCCCGGGATGCCCATAGCAGAAATTGAAGCATCGGGTTTTTTACCTAAACGATTGATTGGAGGGCGAGACCTATCTGAATTATTTCTGCTTGGAGAAACGGCAGGAATTTTATAATTTGTTTGGCTGTCCATGTTTTTACTACCAGGAGGGTGTTTGAGTTTCCCTTTAGAATCAGTCATCCTATTGTTTTTGTTTGAGCTCCCAGATTTCCCAGATTTTTCTTGCCCGGATCTTGCATTGGGATTTTTCTGGCCCTTTACTTTAGTGTTACTAGTAGCACCTTTTTGCAGAGTATTATCTTGACTTCCAGGAGATCTAGATTTTGATGGTTCATTGTCATCTTCGGTTTCAGTAAAGGAGTCCATTTTGTCCCCACCCTTGCCCCTTGTTGAGCTTGAGACGCTTCCTTTCCCACCACGACTCCCAGTTTCACTGTTATTATCAATGTCGTTGCGATTCTCCCCAGAGGTTTGTGAACTCTTACTAAGCTTCAATTTTTGATTTTTCCCTCCCTTGCCATCTTTACTATCCTTAGTAGTATATAATTGGGAATCTTTATCTTTGTTCTTGCCATTTTGTTTTGAGTTTGACTTACCTCCGTTTTTATTATCTTTATCAGAAGCGGAGCCCAGGGATGAGAGTGACGATGTTTTTAAAGCATTTTGTTTACTTTGCTTCCTTCTGTCCAAGATTCTCTTGATAGCTTCTTGATCTGGATTAGGAACTCCGGATTTTAATGCCTGCACTAATCTTTTTTCTAGCTCTGCATTTGTGAGTACACTTAAACGTTTCACGTCTGGATCTTCATTGTCAGAGCCTCTCCGTCTCTTTTTATGGGAGCCTTTGAGCAGGTCACTTGTGGATTTGAGATTATTGTCGTTGTCTGTTTGCCCGTTTTCTCGTCCTTTCCCTTTCCTATTTTTCTTATTTCTGTTCGATCTTGCAGATTTATCAGACATGTCCCCTTTTCCGGATTTTTTCCCAGAACGTTTTTGTTTGAGAGGGTTTGTACTCGTATTCTGAGATGCGTTTATCATTAGGGACGACCCAGTAGCACCATGATTTTTTAAATTTTTGGATGAGGGTGAATTTGATTTTTTTCTGTGTTTTTTACCTTTTCCTTGCTCTTTCTTGTTCCGACCTTTGTTTCCTTTTTGTCTCTGACGGCCTATACTACTACTAGAGTCTGTCCCAGACTTTCCAGGTGATCTCTTTTTCTTCTTCCTCCGATTGCCCTTCCCCTTCTCTCTGTCCCGGACACCACCTGAGGAAAATGTGTCATCTGTGTCAGTATAATTGTTGTGCTTTTTTCTTTTCTTTTTCCCATTGTTACCCTTTTTTCTCCGCCGCCTGAGGCTACTGTCACTCCCAGTCGTGGATCTGGAACCGGTACCGTGCCTTTTAAACTTTTTCATCCCTGTGGCGAAATCTCCTCTCCGTCCCCATCCATTTGCATCCCGCCCTCGTGACCACCTATTCCCTTCAATTCAACAAAATGTGCACATAACTATGATTTTAAGTTATAGTTTTGAACAATACAATATCGTATGTGAAGAACCAAAATGACCCATCTTTATTTTTAGTTTCAAGCAAAATGCGCACTATCTACAGAAACAATTTAAATAACAATAATAACATTTTAATAAAAGCATATAAATTGAACCCTTATTATTTCACAACAAAGTAAACAAGAAATTTTGATTTTTTAAAAAATATGCAAATAGGAAATTTCACTTTTAAAAAACACTTAAATATAACATTTTGTTATTTTGCAAAACATGTAAATAGGACAATTTCTATTTATTTTTTAAACACCTACATAAAATACTTTGGAATTTTCAAAAAACGTCAATAGAACAATTTTTTCATTTTAGAAACTCGTGATTAGCATTCCAGCATGTAACTTATTTACTGTATTTTTTTTACAGCTCATTTTAATTCTAGCGTAAATTGGAAATGGGTCATCTTGGTTCCTTACAGACGATATGTCTATTGAATATGTAATAAATCAATAAAAAATTTCCTGTTTACACAAAAATGGATAATAACATCTACATAGTATCATTTAGTCACCAACCTGGAGCTTCCTGGCAGCAGCTGCAATCCGGAAGACGCCTGGACCATGATTGAAATAAATTTGACAAAGGTGTTGGAAGACCAGGAAGAAAACAACTAGAACAGCAGTCCCCTGCTCGACCGTCTTTTGGAAAAAATACTGGTTGACCATCTGGGCCGTTTCCACACCACATCAATGGCGTGCATTTTGACATCCTTTAAAACAGAGATTAAAGCAATTTAAGGCCTAATTTTATTCAATTTCTTTAATATATTACAAACGTGCGATATGAGAAAAGGCTCCATATGCACAATGGGCTTCGGGCTTTAAGAGTTAAAAAACGTTTGTAGCCTCCCCTAATTCTACTTTTATCCAAATAGAATGTTCACTAATTGGTAAAATATTTGAAGCAAGTTTTAAAACTATTTACATAATCAGTCAAATTTGCCAATAATGTAATTATTTTACATTGTGTAGGACAGAAGGGAATCCTCAAAAGACTGAAAAGTTGCTACTCGATCAACCAACATTTTTCTGTAATCACTCACAGCTTCCTCAGAAGGCCGTAATTTAAACGGAGATGTTGTGTTAAATGTCTTCAATTGGGCATTTATTTTACAAGCTATTAATCTTCTTTCCTCTGGGCTGTGTAAACCGTACCATCCTAAAAATAGTAAAACTTTAATGCTCGTAGATATATTGTTTCCTTGTATTACAAAGAGAGAGTTTTGCTTATCCTAATTTAAATTAAAACGTGATAATGAATTAGTACCAGGATAATTAAACACGTCAAAGTCGCTTTCACATTTACAGTTTTTTACATCCGAATCAGATTGATCAGTTGTGTAGCAGGATACAAGCTTCTTCTGATGTTTTCCGTTCACGTTATCTAAATGTCGCAAAACTCATTAAATGGTACAATTGTTTCTAGGCTTAAGGCTAAATTTTAAAAATTGATTTTTTTTATAGCTGAGGTAATTATTTACCGTATGAAAAAGTTTTTCTGTCGTAGGGTGGGGGAGGAAATTCTGTGTCTAGACTCTCGTAAAAATCCTGAGTGGTATGGGTATAATTTTCCCGATTGCAGCAATTTGACTGAAATATCTGATTGACCACATTTCGATAATGTACATACGGTACGACTCGAGGAGATTTAGGCCTGGTTGTTTCTTTATTTGGACTTTCTACGTTTCGTGAGCATTTACTATCGTCATTTTCAAGCTCTATTCAGGAAAAAAATAGAATTACATCTCGTTTTAACTAACGAATCTTATTTTTATTAAATTACTGCAACACTTTTGCAAACATGATATAAAATACCTCCATAAGTTAGTTTTTTTTCGTACAATCGGTGACGGTAGTGTCGTTTGAGTCTTTTAATTAAACTCGTCAAATGCACTAAATTATCTTCATTGCATGTGCACCTAGCTTCACATGGCTTGCATGTCTGAATGTCTTGACACTGGCCGTTGGTTCTGTACATACGTCGTTGATGGCAAACTAGATGACAAATAGTGCTAAGTACTTCTTCTTGAAGCAGCTTCCTCGTTTTTTCATCAAATTTAAGTAGTAGATGGTTCATTAATTTAATTTTCATTTTTAAATTATATGTCTTTGGAACAGATGAAGGAGATGTGTCTATTTTGTCATATAGCTGAGATTCCAAGAATTCTGTTGTAAAGCTGTGAACGGCGGACTCAAATTTTTCAAGAAGTTTGCAAAATTCATCCTCTAGTTTAGGATCTTGAAGAGATGAAGATTCCACGACAGAGGCGCTTCTTTTCCCCAGATTTTGATTCAGCGGAGGCAGGGTCCTGCGCTCCTCTGTTTGAGGAGTGGCAATAGAGGATTGTAAACGTGCCATTTCCCTGGCTTCATTCATTGCTCGGTGATTGTCTAAGTAGCTCCTCATGCATTCTTTCCGGCGTTTCTCTGCTATGCGTGTTTCCATTGCCGTCATGTTTTTTAGGTAATTATGAAACGTTGTTACAATATTTTTTTAGCTTCGTAGTACTTTGTACTTGGTTTTTTGATTTCTATAAATATCCCTATAAATTTTAATTTTATTACAATGTATTATTTTAAACTCACTATCTCCATTCTGCAAGAAAGGTAAATCAGACTATCTCTATTATTTATTGAATACTTCGAAAGTGCCAATTTTTCATCAAATTTGCTATTTGCTGCTAGTTAGTAAAGTAAGCCATCACCGGTCAGGACATGCATTATCAAAGAACACCGCAGTTGTTAATAAGAGATCGTCATTTAATGATGTAATGAGTAGTGACAATATGGGTCTTCTTGAGCACGTTCTTGACACAATGATATAGCTGACGTTAGGTAGGAATATTGTCCTAAAAATAGGGATATTTCTAAGACATTGATATTGGACGATCCCTTGTATAAAACTCATTACCTGCTCCGTATGATATCACTTTGTTCGTACTTAATAGAAAATGGAGATTGTCAAATTTGTCTTTATTGTAGAATAAAGATAGTCATTTTTGCTTCTAGATTGAAATGGAGATAGTCAGATTTTATTCCTCGCCGTTCGACAACAATAGTAATGGCACACAAAAAATGTGTGTCTAAATACCGTCTGAAGGTTGCAACAAATTCTGCGTAAAAATGCTCTATTTTCACTTTTTCCTTCTACTATACAAGTTTTGTACATGTGAGATTTTAATGGTGTGGGGTATGATCCAATGAAGTCCATGAGTCTAGAGGCTAAAATATACAATCATGCATGTCTTTCACTTACTTCGAACGAAAAAGCTTACAACTCAAACCCAGCTGATTATTTACGTTACGACATGATTTTTAAGACAAAGTGAAATAAGTTTTCTATTTTTCCTTAAAGTGGCTTTGAGAATTCCCAGAATAAGTATGCAAAATAAATACCTCGGAGAATTTTGATTTTCAAAAATTTTATGGGACTCTCAACACTAGTGTAAATCATGCTGTAATGTAGACTTATTAGCACACTTCACACAAGGTACACCCCCAAGGTCACCCCATGGCCGCCTTCCCTAGTCCTACCAACCTAATGTCCCAAGGCCATCTAGGGGTCATCCCACGCAAACTTAAGGTATAGGCATTAAAACGCCGCGGTCATCGCCCCCACACATGTGATTGGACGCCGCCATTGTGCCATACCCGCCCACGCTCATTAACCTGTACTCGGCACAGTACCGTCACAGTGTACCGCCATTGTACTCGCCCCCGCCTCATAACCCGCACCCGTCACAGTACAACCAAAGTGTAGCGCCATTATGACGCCACTGTAATTGCCCTCCTAGCCTAACACGTGATTGGACGCCGCCATTGCCCCGTGCCCGGGTATATGTCTATAGCAATCACACTGGATACTTTAGTGATTTAAGACGGTACACTTTTTATACCTAAAATTATTCTCGACAAGGATTTGCATCGATTAAGAAAGCAAACTTGAAAGCAGTTGTGTAAATTAGGTTTTTCGTGTACTTAAGATTCTTTTGCAGCGTGTAGTTATACAATGTGTTTTATAAATTGTTTATGTGCATTGCTTAGCGTCAGAAAGGTAGGTAGTTTAATTTATGTTTTATTTTTGCTGCTTGCTATTATTCCAATGTTAAATTTGAATTTCATGTTATTGTTATTATTATCACATGTATATAAACCATGTAATGTATTTATGCACCTATAGTAATAATATTTAATACATTATTGTAGTTGTACTTTTGCTGCTTCGTATTATTCTAATCTTAACTTAAATATTATTATTAATATTACATGAAGAAACTATATAACGTACTTTGCATCTATACTAATAATATTTACTTGTGAGTTTAAAATTGTAAACTGAGCTTTGACTGACTAATATGCAGTACATACGTGTTGTAGGACATAAATCATAACTTTAATTGACACGTGGCAAAGACTGACACAGTTGCGGCACTGTGACGGGTGAGCGCTATTGCGCAGGGGCGGTACGGGGCAATGGTGGCGTCCAATCACATGTTAGGCTAGAGGGCAATCGCAGTGGCATCTTAATGGCGGTACACTTTGGTGGTACTGTGACAGGTGCGGGTTATGGAGCGGGAGCGAGTACAATGGCGGTACACTGTGACGGTGCTATGACCAGTGGGCGGGTATGGCACAATGGCGGCGTCCAATCACATGTCCGAGGCGATGACCGCGGCATTTTAATGCCTATACACTCTTACGTTTGCGTGGGATGACCCCTAGAAGGCCTTGGGGGAGTTCATTGGGGCATAGTACTAGGGAAAAGGGTCATGGGGTGACCTTGGGGATGTAGGTCATGGGAAGTGGGTCATTTTGTCTACATTACAGCATGCTTTACACTACTCTCAACAGTTACTCCGACGAGGAATTTGAATGTTTAAAAATTGTGACTCTCCCTCTCTCTGGGAATGCAGGAGGATGTCTATCTAATCTATCTACAAAACTTTGTCACATAAATGGGCTTTTCGGCATCAGAATTTTAACATGGGGACGAGTCATCACGTCTCTTCATCGGTGAAGCGGTCACCGAGCCCGATGTTACAACCGAAGTTTCACTGTCATGCCGATACAAACCGAAGCACCGCGCCAACCATCGGTACCACCGGCTACTTTGACGCTGACTTTTAAATAGAGCATTTTACACTTTTCATAAAAAAATGTAAATACAACATTTTAAAATTTTCAAAAATATGTAAGTAGAACATTTTACACTTTTTAAACACATGTAAACAGAACAATTTACACTTTTCAAACACATGTAAACAGAACATGTAACACTTTTCAAACACATGTAAATAGAACATAGAACCTTAAATGAAGGAATAAGGTTCTGCTAAAATAGAGTCAGCTATTTATTTATGCCAATGGCGAAATACCGTCGGTTTAGCTATTGGTTATTCACAGGATCGGGGGTTTACATAAAACTTAATTATCAGGTCGGTATTAACTGTGGAGAGGCGTGCCAGTCATCAGTTTTACTCAAGTGGAGAATCGGCACGTTCTGGCTTTGAAGGGAAGCCTTGCTAAGATTTCATAAACTCCATAAATTTCATAAATAACTTACATTTTTCGATGTACAATAACTTGTATTTTTTACATACTACATATTACTAGCAATATTATTCTAATATTATGTGTATAAAGTTGTTGTTAATATGTTTTGTCTTCGCTTCTGTATAATTTCATTATATAAGTGTACTTAGTTTGGCATGTTTGTTTTTTTAACCGACTTCCTATATATCGTCTGTGAAGAACCAAAATGAGCCATATCCATTTAGGCTACAATCAACATGAGCTATATCATAAAAACAAAATGAGAAACATTCGTAAAATGTTAATTAGGTGTTTTTGAAACCCGCAAAAAGTGCAGAATGTTCTATTTGAATGCTTTTTAGACATATTCGAATATTTTTTAGATAGCTGATTTTGGTTTTAGCTAAAAATGGATATGGGTCTTTTTGGCTCTTCACAGACGATATCATCATCATTGTCATAAGAAAAATTCCAATAGCGGTTATTGGTGTCTCTGTCCTTCAGTTTTACGGTCTCCGGTTTGACGGCCTCAAATTTGCGCCCTAACTTACGCACCGTATTGATGTGTCTCCTGTATCACATTTTGATGAGATCTATTCATACATTTTTGTTCAAGTTAAGGCTATACGCATGGTATTCGAGGGTTGACTAACTTTTTAATATGTGAGCCTTTGACAGGCTTAATTAGTATGCATACCGATTTTCATTTCTATCACTAACGACAAACGCTCTCAAAATCTGGAAATTGAAAATAATAAAAATCTACAATTTGCAAAAATACTCGCACTAAAAATTCATATAATTTACAAATTAAACCATATATTTATAGTATACTTCCATTCAATTAATATAATTGTATGTACCATCGACAATTCTATGCAATGCACAGTGAAAACAATAATTCCTTAAAGTACCTAATGTAGGCACAGCTAGTTAATTATTTTTATAGTTAGTAAATTACGACTTACAATTACTTTTGGACTTTTTAAAAAGATATATAAATTGCTATGAACTTTCCTTTTTCGACTTTGTAAATTGCGAACAAGAACTTATTCTGATTGGAGCCTTTAAAAAATGAGCAAAAAAATTGCAAAAGTGCAGCTGTCTCGCAGTCTTTCAACAACATTAAACAATTCGCTTGAGCCAAGCAAAGCACCCAATTTCATTAAAACTCCTCGTCGGAATAAATGTTGAGTCTTATAAAATTCTTGAAGATCAAAATTCTCCGACGGAATTAATTGTTGGGCTAGTTCTGGGAATTCTCGAAGCCACTTTAAGAGAAAATAGAAACTTCATTCCCCTTCGTTCCAAAAATCATGTCATAATGTAAATTTAATCAGGTGGTGGGGTGACTACCACTACCATCTTGGTCGTTCCAATCACCCACCTAGTAGGTGGGTGATTCACCCTCCTGCCCACTTCTGCGCATGCTATTTAGGTTGTTTACATTCTGCGGGATTCTTTTTAATTTTCTGTCATTATTATTATTCATTCCCAAATCTCATCGTTCACATTTCACATTACTTCTTCATCTTAATTTAATTGAATGACCTTATTTTAATTAATCAAAAGTTTCCAGGTAAATAAAGACAAGGTGACCGAAACATACACAATTCAGTACTTCAAAACGCTGCGCTATACTGTAACAAAGATGTTTCATTTTGATTTTTTAACTGGTACTAATGTCAGTTTTAATATGTTTAGTACTACTACTGTTACGTTACATCGTAATTATATTTTTATTTAACTATGCATGATTATTCAGTGTGACATTAATCCATAAATTTTATTTACTACCCCACGCAAGCCCAGGCGAGAAAGAAATTATGAATTAGTGAAAGAAACTAAAATTAAATTAAACTAATTCCTAATAATATTACACAACATTTTTGAGTCAAGAAACATGAATTAATAAATTAGGATACAGCATGATTACAACACACATTAAAAATTTACTCCAATATTATGATTAATTAGGGGTCTAATTAAATTTTGAAAAATGACCCAAATTTAATGAAATTTTTTTTCTACAATCTAATGGTCTAACAATGCAATTGACAAAAAACAATTAAATTTGAGCCGCAGTTCTGGCGCTGAGAATTTTATAAATTTACAAATTTAACATGGGGTAAATGGAGAAACACACCTACTTCATCGTACCAGCCGGATGTCAGTTTTTATTCAAATTCCAAAAAGTTGTACTTGTTACAAAGAGAAAGAAATGCTTTTTTTGAAACTGTTACGGGAATTTTTTTAAAACAAGAATTACCGTTGCGACAGATTTTTAAAATCTGAGATATTGACAGAAAGTTATAAGTGGCAGCAGAATGACGTAAAACTAAATACGTTTACATACGTAACATAAGTATCGTGAGTTTGCTTATACAAAACTAAAGTATACATGGAAACAACAAAGTATAAAGTTATATCGCGGGTGAAGAAGCATTTTTACATAGGTCCAGTCTAGAATTAGAAGCATTATTTAGAATTCGCCAGGCGGCGGATAGCCGGCTCACACCGGTAGTTTGCTCTTAACCTTTTGACACTAAATTACTAGAAAAACTAATTTCATTAGTCTCTAAGTAGTATCATTTTAAAGAGCTTGTCGTGTTAATTTCATTGCTTTAATTTCAAGTTTAAGTTGCACGTGCTCCAACTTGGTTTCTGATACATGAGACTTGCTGTTTTTGGTCGTGGTAGTTGTTTTTCTCGCCTGTGCTACTTTTATATACATACGTCTGTCTGTACCAGCTGTATTCCGTGCTCCATATTTATTTTACTGGTATTATTCGACAACTAATAAACCATATTAATGAGGCGTACCTTTCATAATACACATTTTAATATTAACCTCACGTTATTTTTCAAAATTCACGGTATTGTTCAAATTATCGAATTTCATCGTCTAAGCCGACAAGGCATACGCAAACTTACTCATAGATACAAGGATAATAGCAATTTGAAACGGGTTTTCATTCCTACTGTAATTAATTATAACATTCCAAAATTAATTTACACTAATGCCACATCTCTAAATGAGGATAAACTTGAAAGACTTGAATTACTTGGATGTGAGCATGATATTATTCTGATATCTGAGTCATGGGGATCCAATAATAAAAATCTCAATATCAAAAACTTCGCGTTGTTTGAAAATTCAAGAGTGGATAAACGAGGTGGCGGTACAGCAATTTACGTGAAAAAGAATATCCCATCTGTCAGATTTAACAATTTCACTCACCATAACTCATCAAAATTTGAAATTACATGTGCGATTATTCAACCTCACTACTTACCACGTGCAATATCAACAATAGTACTTATATGTGTATATATATTCCTCCTGTGGCCTCAGCCGAGATACAACATAATCTGTTCAATGCAATAATGGACATCTATGAAAAATCAAAAGTAAAATACGTTTCACCTGGATTTTTGTTAGCTGGCGATTTCAATCGATGGAACTATGAAAAAAATTTGATTCGTACTACGGAGCTCAAACAAATCATTAATTTTATAACTTTCTTTTCAAATTCAAGTATAAACTCTAATCTTGACCGGATTTTCACTAACATTAAAAATGTTTATCAGTCACCTATATCACTTCCACCCCTAAAGGATGGGCTATCAGGCCATTATTGTATTCAATTAAACCCAAGCCAAATAAGAAACAAACTTAAAGGTGAATTTATTATCAAGCAAATTAGAAAGATGGGTGATGAAAATAAGCAAAAATTTGTAAGTCTAATCTCTTACTTTGACTAGTGGTAATACTACACTTGTGGTGATGATGTTAATAAGATGGCACTTATTCTGGATAATTTACTCTACAATTCATACAATGTAGCATATCCCATTGAAGAAAAGTTAAGTAACGCTACGGACACGTCATAAATAACAAATGGCGTGAAACAATTAGCTAAAAAAGTTTTGCATTACAAAATTAAAAATGTGAATACTGTGGAAATTGAAAAACAACTACAGATCAAAATCAGAGACGCAAAGGCATGTTTCTGTCAAAATTTACAGCTGTTTATTAAAAAAGGCAAGTCTAAGGATTTTTTCAAAATTGTCTCTAACATATGTGGCCGGAAAAAAACTGAGTCAGTTATTAATCAAATCAAATTAAGTAATAATAACAGCAGTACTGTTGAAACTCTAAACTTAATAAATACTCATTTCTCAAAAATTTGCCAGGCGTATCAACCAATAAAAAAGAGTAACAACAGTAGTATATAAATGTATGTTTTAGGACAAGCTACGAGCTACAAGCCAATTTTAAAAACAGCATAAAAGCATATAAAATCATTGAATTATCTCTAATTTTCATAAAAAAACAAGACTATTGTCAAGAATTTCAGGAAATTTTAAAAAACCACCACATATCCCCATCGGACACCACTACAAGTACGAGCCACTTTTAAAAAAACAGCATAAAAGCATAATTAATTTATGATTCACCTCTATTTTTCATAAAAAACTATTTTCAAGAATTTCAGGAATTTAAACAAATCACCACATTTCCACCGCGGCTCCAACTACGAGTACGACGACGATGGCCATATAAGTACAAGCTACGCCGATGGTTACAGCCTAATTCTATAGTTCCTTTGTACTTATATAGTAATCTCATCATCTAAAATATATTGTTTATCATCAAAACTAACAAATTTAATTTTAATTAAAAATTCGCCATGTTTGATTTTTGAGTCATGGACGCCATGTTGGATTTTCAAGTTTTTAAATTTTAAAAAAATATTTATTACATAGTTTCTAATTTAAAAAAATAGTTTTCGAAAATTTCTGTCACCCGGTTTTACGTGCCTATTCATCACGATACCTGGGTATATTGTGACCTTAAAAATAGCCCTATTAATTACCTATCCAACAAGCTATTACATGTTAGTATAGCTCTATAAATAAGTGAATGGGACGAAGTGTATACAATTAATTGTCATAATATATAGTTACTTATATGGTACAACTACTAACTAAAATGAATTGTGAAGTGAACGGCGTGCAACAGCAGCTGGTGAAGTTAAATTGAATATTTGGAAAATTTCCTAATATTTTTTGAAAGTACATTTTAATTGTCCATACCATTCAGCTCTTGAAAGTCAAGTACCTAAATAAGCTTTAACAGGTAATAAAATATTTAAACTTTAATAAACAATTAGCAACATGTAGATTAAAAGCCTGCTCAAAGTATTTGGTGGGTAATTATCTGTGCTTTTAAAATATTACAATAATTCAAATTTTGGTTCATATTTACTTGTTTCCATATTTTTAACATTATTATTATAATTTTTCACAGCTCGATCTGCAGTGCAGAAACCACGGAACCTTGTGGGTCCCATTTACAAGTATCAATTTGGTTTTTAAAACAATTACCTACCAAGTGGCAGAGGGAAAATTATTTCTCTCACACAAAGATACCTACGCACTTAGTAATAAATCTGTGATTATTTGTTTACATTGAATAGTTGATAATTTTAAATTGAAATTATTCCCAGGTGAAGCCTTCAAGGACCTGCGGTCCGCACTAATAATTTGGTTTATTTGGGCTTTAGTAAGTTTGATTGGATAGCCGTCATTTTTATTAAATTGTTCTTTATTTAGATGTAATGTTACACCTTTTTTATTCATAAACGCGTTCCCAATAGCAGTATACTGACTCTTTGTGAATGATATCATGTAAATATTATTCATTTATATAAAAAGAAAAAATTAAACGAAGTAACTAATAGGTATTTATATATTCAACTTGCATTTTTCTACCACCGGTTGTAGTCATAGATAACACACGTTCTCTAAATATAATAACATAAGCATTAGTATTTGCAGGTACATTTGCACTAAATTTGAAATTAATTTTAATACTAATAGTATTTCCACTAATTCTGTCTTCTTGAAAAGATGTATCGAAACAATAGATAGGATAAGCTGTTTGAAATCCAAGTGGAGCTATTTTAGGTTCTAAATTAGTAAATAGTTCTCTAAATTTTAAATATCTATCATAATTTTCAATATAACTAAGACCATCTGAACCTCCATTCAAATTTATACCTGGGTATCTAATATTATTAAGATAAATAGAAGCATCAAGAACATCACAGTGATCGAACACTGAAATGTTAGATTTTTGATTATTTAAACGATTAGTTTGGAATCCAACAACAAAGCCTAAAATTTTTTCTGGGCCTGAAATTGTTGTTAAATTACGATCTTATATCATAGCCTGATTCACTGTAAAATTTTCCACTTGTTTCATTAAGAATTTATAGGGTATTTTTGGTTGAGATGCAAGATAACTAGATATTTCAGTAGACATTTCTGAATTTAATTCAATGTAAGGGATTCTCCATTTTATGAAAGTAATATTGATTAACCCATCAACAACATCATCTACACCACTTGTTTGAGCACTAGATTTAAATATAGCATTTCCATCAATTACCCGATCCATTTGAACAGAAACTCTCATTCATGATAATATTTTACCTTTGAATCCAAAAATATGGGAAAATGGAATCATAAATCTAGCTTTACCTTTATTAGTTGCTGTAGTATTACTTTTGTATAATAAATCATGTCTATTAGCAAATCCTGGATTTTTATCCAATGTTGCACTATATTCATTATCATCTAGAGACCAGCATTGACCATGCCCCCTATTGGAACTAAAACCGTCATTATATTTTAATAATCCTTGAATTAAACTAGTATGACCTACATTCATATACTCTTCTATAGTTGTATCATCAAATTTTAAAACAACTCTATCAAATAAAAACATAGGCCTATTATTAACTAATGTAATTAACTCAGTTCCAGCATATCTAGAACCATCAGCTTTTTTCACTAAATCAACCACAATAATGAAGAAACTATTGTTTAATAGAAAATAATTATCCACATTATCAACTCTTATCGTAATTGGAACTGATCTATTTAAATGAGAGGATTCTTGTGGTAAATAATCCATAAATCTATTAAATTTTATAGCATCATTACTTGTTATTGGCTGTTGGAGGTTAAGGTATTTTTCAATCACTTTTTGCGTACTTATTTATTAAAGAAAAAATTATGAAATGTTTTTGTGAAGGGAAAAACTATTTTTCAATTAGCTTGCATTCTTATTGTGTCTTTTTTATCAAGCCTTTGTTTCTTAAGCTTTTTGCATTCTGTTTATCTGTATAGTATTCATTTAACTGCTCTAACTGTTTTTTTCAATTAAAGCTTTCAGAGCTTTCAGAGCTTTTAGCATTTCCTAATTCAGTGTTTTTACTTTCTACTACTTGCCTTTTGTCATAGGTTACATATTCAATATTTGTATTCATTTATTAATATTTTAAAGATAGATTAATTGTAACCTCATCACCTCTAACGTAATAGGATTGAGTTCTTCATCAGTCAACCATACAGTCATTTTATTAATGTATTTCTGATCTACTTGATAATACACATTTTGCCTGGCTTCTTCTATAATTTTATAACCTGGTGGTACTTTTGGTGTAAATGAATAAATACATCTAGATGGTTTACCATTGATAGCACAACCCGAAACTAAATCACAATGTACAAGTACTGAGTTAACTGGATTAATATTAACTGTTGCATCTGAAAAATATCTACCAGAAGTAAGTAGTTTTGGTGTAAATCCTAGAGTTTTACCGATTGAATTAGGTGTTCCAAAATCAACTACATAATCCTGAGGTATTTCTATTACACATTTAGCAATAGAAGCATCAGGCTTGATTTTTATAACCTTGTTCACTGCATCAGTTTTAGGAATTTCAATATTATTTTCATCAAAACCCATTAAATCTTCAATTAATTTACCAATAGCATCAATTTCATAGCTCCCAGTTTCTATGGTTATATCTCGAAAAGCAGTACCTGAATCATCATTTATTTTATATCTAAAATTATTATTACGTTCATCAACATTAGGTATTGAATAGTATACAGATATCTTTTTTAAAGCTATTTGAGCTCCATTTGGGATAAATGTTGGTTCATCAAAATAAACTGTTATATTGTTCTCTTAAGTATGTAAAATTATATCTGTTTCTCTTTTATTATTCAATTTTTTCATTTCTTGTAGAATATTATCTAAAGCTTTAACAATACTCATGGTGTTGTCATTATTTATTTACTATGTAATTTATTTATGAGTATAGAATATATATTTGTAAACGCTTTTTCACTAAAATGTGGTTTAAATTTATCTAGTATTTCAGTAGCCGATTCTATATCATTTTTACCAATATTTGTATGTCCTGCTTGTATATTAGCTAGAGTTGTTTCTAAGTTTGATGTAAGAATTTCTGGATCATCTATAATAAATTTAATATTACTATTCTTCACTCGGTTCTGCAGTCCTTGAAGAATTGCTGTTTTAAAACTTGCGTCATCTAATGTAGTATCACTCTGTGATCTTTGTTTACCAATTAGATTGTTTTTTCTACCATATGCTGATATAATACCCCATTTTTCACCTTTTGAACTCTTAGGTCTTCCATCTGCAGTAAAACATGCTTTTGTTGTAAACATATACCAAGCATATTCAGCATCTTTAGCATCATAATTAACAGGACGTTGTCTTGTTAATAACTCCCATAAACCAATAGTCATTGGTCTTTTTTTCCCAGATATTTGTATAAAATCATCACCTAAATCTTGTATTTTTGCATTTCCATTATAATAACTATCTGTGTTATTATCACGTGTGATTTGCAGTTTTATAGATAAAGCATCGCTTGCTAAGTTACCTAAATATTTAAAAGCTATAGGACCTCCTTTATATCTTTTATAAATAAGTTCTGGCATATTTTCAATAGCTTATTGTTCCTCTCTTTCTTCCTGTGCGGATTTATTGGCTAAAGCTAGATTTTCTAACAATTGATCATTACCAGCTTTGAATTCCTTTAATTTAGTGTATTGATGATGTGCAATAGTTTTTAAATTAGTATGTTTAGAATTGACATCTTTTTGAAAAAGAGCTAATTCCTTTGAAGCTGATATTGCTTTGTTTTCTACTGTATCAGTAATATTTTGTCTAGCTTTTATTAAAGGAGCAAATTTTTTTCTTGTTCCAATTAAAACGTTTCATCTCCTGTTTTCTCAGCTATAAATTGTGCTCTTAGTTTTCTATTATTCTCATTTTCTTTTATCATGAGTCTTATTTGACGTTTAATTTGTTCTGCCTCACTCATTTATATATGTTTATTTTATACATTATTTCTTTAGGTCTGTTTAGCTACATGTCTTTTAACACTTGGTTTTATTATTTTAGGTTTTAAAAGCTTAACTTTATTAGGTTTTCTATATTCAGAGTTTTTTATTTGATCTGGTGTTAAATCAACCCAACTATTAAAATTATCGGAATATCCTTTCCATTTTACCAAAGCTCTTATAATATTAGGATCTTTTGTTTTCTTTGTTTCTATAATATATTCATATTCAAAATCTTCTTCTTTGTTATATGGTTTTATTTCATTTGCATAATACGTTCCTTTAATTTCCTTTTTATGATAGTCTACAAGTTTAAAAGTTACAGGATTTGTAGGTAAAACTTTCTTGATATATAGTATTTATTCTGAAAATTGGGGTTTGTAGCCTCTATCAAACTTCGTCCCAAATAAATGTGTTCGAACTCTTCGACCAAGGTGAAGCTCTTCTAAGACCTTTGATCGACCTGGTTTCGGGTGTAGCCCTTCCTGTGAGTTATTATTTGTACTTTTATTATTATCTAACTCTCCTAATCTAGATTTTGAACCATAAAGATTTGAGTATACAATTAATTTATTTTCTGTTTTACTTGCTTCAATTGGTGTCATTTTAATACTACTATGATTTGAATCATTTTAATTTTTAATAAGATCTTGTAAAACATCAACCCATTTAGTTGTTTGTTGTTCAGTCATATATTTATACATCTTTTGTTGAATTGTGCTTGCAAATCTTTCTACAATCATTGCTTTTATTTCATTTTCAGTTGTATACCAGTTAATATTATATTTTTGAAACAGCTTATTAGTTTTGTTACCACTGTATTCAGTTCCTTTATCAGAGTGTAGTTTTTTAGGATTTTTGCCATATTTTAATACAACTTCAAAACTATCAACTACTTTATCTGCATGTTTAGTTTTTAAAGGTATAGCCCATCCATATTTAGAAAATGTATCAATAATTAAATTAATATATTTATATCCATCATTACCTTTAACCCATTTCGCAGGCATACAAACTAAATCAGCTTGCCATATTGAGTCTATACCTGGTGTATAATATCTTCTACGTTTAAATTTTGTTATTTTACCTAAATGTTTAGTATATGTATCTTGAGTAGCTAGATATTCGTTTACAATTTAAGGTTTTATACCGGTTTTTCTAGCTAATTCATTTATTCCTACGAATCCAGTCAATGGGTTTTTGTATACAGAATCTAGTATTTTATATGATTTATCATTGTTATCTTTATTTAATCCTCGTGGTGTCACTGAGTCCTCCCGACGTTCTTTTAATGGTCATAATTTATTATTATACAAGCCTAAACCTAGATATAATTTTGGTTTTATTACACTTTTAGTTACAACACGTTTTACGTTTTCATTTAATGTAGGATTTTTAATTTTATCTATATCTTTCAGTAATTTTCTATCTGCTTTATGTCTATTATCTTTATCTTTGTAAATATTGTACGATAAATCGTAATGCATTGCTGCTTCATCAATTCTATCTACTGGTTTATCTCCTTTTGCTATTCGTTCTTGAAATTTAGTTCCAGGTCCTAAATAATTACTACCTGGATATTGTACTTCACCTAAATATTTTCCAATGGTATCAACAATATCACCGCCCTTTTTAATAGTTTCTTTGGCTTTTATAAATTGAAATTTTGTAGTATTACAGTTATGAGGGGTGCTAAAAGTTAGCGAGCTTTCTGACCACCAATTGAATGCGTAAATAAATCAGTGAAGATGGAAGTGATTCTTGTTTAGTATAATAATGGGACGACCAGTTTCGAAAAAATTTATTTGTCTTCGTCAGGCCCCTTTATTCTGTGAGTCCACAGGTGATAGATTCTCTAAAATGTAGTTATAGGATTAATGAATGCTGAGCCCCATTATTATACTAAACAAGAATCACTTCCATCTTCACTGATTTATTTACGCATTTAATTGGTGGTTAGAAAGCTCGCTAACTTTTAGCACCCCTCATAAGACGATTTATTGACGATATTTTTGGTATCATTGACATAACAAACATTACAAATGTTGATACATGGCTTACTAATACATTTAATCACCCGTTTTTATCTTTTACTCACAGCTATAGCCGAGACTGTATTTCTTTTCTGGATGTCACTATCAAATTGGATGAAACCAATAATATAACAACTACTTTGTTTAAAAAAGCCATGACTAAGCAGCTATACCTACATTATAAATCCAATCTCCCTAAGCATTTGATTAAATCACTACCTTACTCACAAGGGCTTCGAATATTAAAAGTGTGCTCTTCTTCAAACGATCAAACAACAGAGTTAGATATCTTATTCCAAAACTTTAAGTTACGAGGTTACCCATACCACGTATTATCAGAGACCTATAATAAGTTAACGAAACTAAACCGAAACATTTTATTATTACCTAAAAGAGATTTATTATTGAACCATGTCAAATTGTTTAATAATTTTTTGTTTCAAAAATATAATTTAGTTAATACTGCTGCCATGGCACCTAAACACCCAAAGGACATTATTTATCTTACTTATCCTTTTATAAATTCACCGTGTCAGCCCAATATTTTAATACGAGACATACTATCTAAAGAACTTAAAAAAGTGACAAATGAGACTTTAAAAGTTGCTATCAAGCAAATAATATTTCTTATTATATTCAAACGTGGCAAAAATATTTCTGAACTACTAGGTATTAAATAAGGTATTAAATATAAAATACCCAATTTATTGTACTACATATTTATTATTATTTTTTACTAAACCCTTATTAACTTGTTAGTGCATCATTTTTTACTATGTGATTTTTTTACTATGTGATTTATTTAATTTATTTTTTACTGTGTCTTACTACATTATACTACTTACTATGTGATTTATTGTACGATTTGTTGTACGTTCTACTGTGCTACAGTATTCACAGTATTATGACTGTACTTACTATTTATACATAATTCACTCAGTGCAGCGGTGACATAAAATATTTAAATATTACCTACAACTACAGTAACTGTGACTGTGTTTGTTGCTTGTGACCATGGCTTGTTGTTTCTTTTGTCCATGACTTGTACTGTATCGTCTTGCCTATAGCTATCGATATTATAGATAATAATCTGTTAATTATCCATTTTAACTATACAATACTAAAAATAACGCTACAATTATGACGTAGATAAACTTGTTACTACCCTCAAAAGAAACTACTGTATTTTTTCATATGAGCGGGATTATTCAGGCTAACAAAGTTCATGACGAATCACGAACAAATATTTTATTCGTAAAAAGTATTCTCAGCATTCATTAATCCTATAACTACATTTTAGAGAATCTATCACCTGTGGACTCACAGAATAAAGGGGGTAACAATCCTTAATTGATTAATTTATTCATTTATTTAGTTAATAACCATATTGAACGTGTATTTTATTTAACAATTAATTTCCAGTATATGTATGTTGATTGAGTTAAGACCAAGCCTGTAATGTATAGTCAGATCTTGAAGTTATCCCTATGTGACTAAAGAATACGTGTATACTTATCCTTAGACTACTTTTACAATGGCTACTATTATCATTATTACTACTACTACATATTAGGTATACGTATTTTATGTATTTTATGTCGTCTGTCCAATATTATTTTTTCTGATCAGTGTTAAAAAGTAACTTTAATTAATTTATGTTTTATCTGATCATTCTGCGTTGCTACTTTAACTATTTTATTGTTCTGTACATTTGTTTTATCGAGGTATGTATTTAAGGAATCAACCATGGCTAGTTTAAGCATAATATATTAAAATATTACTTTTGTAATTTTTTTACAGCCTGACGAAGACAAATAAATTTTTTCGAAACCGGTCGTCCCATTATTATACTAAACAAGAATCACTTCCATCTTCATTGATTTATTTACGCATTCAATTGGTGGTCAGAAAGCTCGCTAACTTTTAGCACCCCTCATAATTATATTTTTGTTATTTTTAGTAACAGTATACTCGATTTCTATATTAGTTGTTTTCACATTGCACCTCACACAGAGTATATTTTCAGACATTTATTAACATATATTTTTATGAATACATGTTACTTTGTTATGGTTTACGTACTGTTAACAACGTGTTAACATTGTGTTAGCGTTAGCGTTAGCGTTGTGTTAGCGTTAGCGTTGTGTTAGCGTTAGTGTTGTGAAATGACGCAGTAGTATATAAATGTATGTTCTGGAACAAGCTACGAGCTACGAGTCAAGAAGTAGGTGTTATATTATTACTTTTACAATAACAAAATTGTATGATAAAATATAATATTCTATCATAAAACAAAAAACAATATAGAAAATAAAATTAATGTTTTTATAAGGTCTGTATTAGGAACTTATGCAGTCAGTCTCGAGGGCCTTGAGTGTCAGTAATATTATTATCGTGATATGGATACAGTTTACTTGGTTTAAGACCATTATGCGTTAAATATCTACCAACATTATTTTCTGTTGGCTGCATAAGCATTTTAATACAACGAGCAGGCAAATAAATATTTTTATTAGATGTAGCATTAATAGGTATACGCAGTTTAACTTGATCTATTTTATATTTTTCAGATTGTACTATTTCACATTCTAAAATGAGATATTTCTTTTCAAGTTGTAACTCTCCAAATTTTACATAGCTACAATTTTCCATTTCCATTTTATAAGAAAAAAATTTATAAGTGAAATTTTAAATCGGGACAAAGCGGGCTTCGCCCTTAAGGCCCTTTGGGCCGACCGTCCACGTAGTTTAAGTCCCTCTGGGGACACCTTTAGGCCCTTTGAGCTGTCACCTCGTGGCGGGTAAAACCCTTGAGGGCCGCAGGCCCAGTGAGAACCGAGGTCCGAGCAAAGCCACCTTGTGGCGCAGTGAGGAACAAGGTCCGAGCAAAGCGGGCTTTGCCCTTTAGGCCCTTTGGGCCGCCACCACGTGGCACATTAAGGACCAGGGTCTGTTAATCCATGGAATCTAACTATTTTATGTAGAAAGTCTGAGACTAACTATTGTACACAATTATTTCAGATATTTGCTAGGAATATAGAAATTCTCTAAATTATGTCTGTATCTCGCTTTTCACTAGCGTTAGAATCAAAATCAATAGTTATAAAGGAATAATCCTTTTTCCAGCCTTGTTGACAAAATAACATAAATTCTTTAAAATCCATATCTACAGCAATTCTATCACTATGTAAGTTTTGTATATCCTTATTAGATAACCTGAATAAAATTAAAAAGTTAGAATTCATTCTAATAGACCTTCAATCTAATTCGAAATATGACTGACTTAGATAAAATACACAGATATTATTGTCTCCCTCTTGTGAAATAACTTTTTATTATATCCTGATTTTTACGATTCATTACATCATCAAAAATTAAGAGTTTTTAATTTAGAATTAATTTTACTAGGGTCTGGTATAACATCTCCCTTGATATAAACAGCTATATGTATTTCTGCTTTGCCTTCCTTTATTCCTTTGATTCCTTTGCCTACTTTTTCTATAAGTTCCAACTCACATAGACCATGTTTTTGTATTTTATTTTGATTTTCAAATAGATTAATCACATGTTTTTTTGATAGATTATTTTCGAATGCTTTAATTATAATTTGATAAGTGTCCTGTTGGAGACTTTCCCCTACTAAAATAAGATTATTATAGTCCAATATTCCTTTTTGTAATAGAAATTTAATAACTAGGCAACTTTTTCCACAATTACTTTCACCAATTACTAAAGATCTAAATATATTAGGAAATAGCTTAGTATGTTTAAATTTTGGATTCTTATTCCAAACAAATATTGGTTTATTATTCATTTATTATATTAATTTTTTATTATAACTTTGTCTTCCAAGGACATAGTTTGATATACATGAATCAATTCCAAAAACTTCTGGTCCATTGAATGGTAATTGATTGTTCTGGTAATTGATTCTCCAAGATTCCTAATTTTTCATCTTGTAAAGCAATTATTTCAATATTTGCTAATTTAGCACTTATATTTTCTAAAACAATAGTACATCTACTGTTCTGACATAAATGTGTAATACACGCACCCATTTATAATACAATAAATTTAGTAAAGTGTTTATGTAGTCAACATAAGTTTTGCATGTATACGTGATGTTGCCTTATGCCTTGTTATTTTATCGTAACGTAATTTACGTCCACACTGACATACAGTTTCTTGTCTTGCTTTTATCGCTCCACACACTTTACATTCAGATCTACACCATTTATTAGTTGAACAATGTCTTTTGAATTCGGCTGTTGGTTTTTCTTCATTACAGATTTTACATTTCTTGGTGTCCTTCATTTTATAAAACGAATATTTATAAGTAAATAATATTTATTCATTATATTTACGTAAATCAGATTCATTAATTTAATTACTTATTATATCTACCTTCGGAAGAGGGAAAAATCAGTTAAAAATTTTAACTTAATAAATTAATCTGTTATAAAATGGTAGTCGAAATAAAATGAGAAACTTGCGACAAGCAAATATCAAAGGCAAATTGGAGTCACCATCTTAAATCTAAAGCACATATAAATATAATAAAAAAAGGTGCTGCTAAACTTGAATGTGAGATATGCAATGTTAAAGTGGTAGATATAGATGAACATTTACTAACTCAAACTCATATTAAAAATGTTAAAATGCCTATAAAAAAACACAAAATATTGTACTGATTGTAATAATTTTCATCTTCTAAAATCATGGAATAAGCATATAAAATCTAAAAAACATTTGGGTGAAGAGAAGATAACAAACAAAAGATTAAAGTATGATATTCTTTTTGAAAATGATGAATTTAAATTACATCAATCTGAAGAAGCTTTGGAAGGTACATTTCCTACATTGAGCTTAGAATTCAAAAAAGATACAAAAATGATAGGAGTAGATGATACAGATGTATTATATAACATTTATAATATTCTTAAAGAATATCTAATAAAAAAACAAATAAAATTACAACTAGTTTTACATGGAACTTTTAAGAAATTTAAACCTTCAACAGGAGAAAATATATATCAAGATATGACGTTTTCTTCTAATAATCAAACAATATTAAAAAAGAAGATATTAATTTAAGTATTCGTAAGTGTTTTATCAAACTACGAAATAATATTTAGGAGAAGGACAATGATGAAGCTTATTATCATCTTGATAAAATAAATAAAATTGATTTTAAACTGAGAGAATTTAGACCTTTGAAAGGCTCATCCTATATAGAATTACCAAGATGGATATCTAACAAAAAAGCATGTATAAATATCAAAAATGAAGACCAAAAATGTTTCAAATATTGTATGTTATACCATAAACATCAGAATGAAATTAAAATACATCCTGAAAGTTTCAAATTATATCAAATCTGATTGGAGTTATGACTTTAACTTCAGTGGTATAGAATTTCCTGTAACTCTTAAGGGAATAAACAAATTCCGATTGCAAAATGATGTATCAATTAATGTTTACATATTACAAGGTGAAGCAGTTAATATTTATGATACCTGTTCACATAAAGCTAGGAATAAGAACCATGTGAATTTACTTCTAATAACTAACAAAGAAGGAAATAGTCATTATGTATATATTAAAGATTTATCGAGACTAGTTAGAAAACAGCTAACATCTCACACGGAAAACATTCTTATTTGTGATCGATGTTTTCATCACACCAATAATGAGAAAGCAATGAAATTAAATTACTCAACATGTGATAATTATTTTAAAAATTGTAAGGCGGTTCCTAGATTACCTAAGAAAGATGGGAAAGCTAATATTTTGAAGTTTAGGAATTTAAACAAAACATTAAGGTCACCAATAGTATATTTTGCTGACATGGAATCTGTACTAAAACCTCTAAGTTGTACAAATGAAAAAGTTAAACATGAAACATGTGCCTATGCTTTTACTAGTGTTAGTCAGAATAATATTCATAACAAATTTAAAAAGTATACTGGGTGTAGTGGGAAAGATACAATTAATAATTTCGTGGAAGCTTTTGTAACTGAGGGTCTAGAATTAGATAAAAAGTTAAACGATAAATTAGAAAAATTTAAATTACCTAAATTATCTAATGATGAAGAAAACATATTCCGTGATAGTACAGTTTGTCATTTTTGCCAGAAGGCGTTTATTGATGATGAATTAAATTATAAAGTTAGAGATCACTGTCATCTAACAGGAGAATTCAGAGGTGCTGCTCATAATTCATGCAATTCAAATGTTGGAACTTCGTTAAATATACCAGTTTTCTTTCATAATGGTATGAATTATGATTTTGAATTTTTTGTTAGACAACTACATAAAATGGTTTAATCAAAAGAATGTGAAACTCAGGAGTTAAATATTGTACCCCAAACAGAAGAAAAATATTATTCAATAGCTGCTCAAATACCAGAAACAAATATAACATTTACATTTAAAGATTCATTAAAATATTTACCATCTTTATTAGACACGTTAGCATCAAATTTGAAGAAAGGTGATATCAAGAATTTTTAAAATTTACTAGAATATTTTAAAGATGAACCAGTTGAAATTCAAACATAATTAACACAAAAAGGAGTGTTTCCTTATTCATTTTTAGACTCTTTTAGTAAACTTTAATACAAAAGTTATCCTAGTTATAAAGATTTCCATGATGATTTGCAGGATAAAGATATTTCAGAAGAAGATTATGTGAGAGGTGCAAAAATATGGAATCATTTTTCTAATAAGTATGGTGGTTTATATACATTTAAAGATTATATGGAAATATATTTAACATGTGATGTCCTAATATTAGCTGATGTTTTTGAATCATTTAGAGACTTATAATTAAAAACTTATGAATTAGATCCTGCGCATCATACTACAACCCCTGGCTTTTCTTGGAGTGCTATGTTAAAAATGACTGAGGTTGAAATAGAACTTTTAACAGATCCAGATATGCTTTTAATGTATCAAGAAGGAATAAGAGGTGGGTTATCAGGTATAATGAATAGAGATGTAAGAGCTAATAATAAATATATGAGTAATTATGATCCTACTAAAGAATCATCATATCTAGCTCCTGTTGATGCAAATAATTTGTATAGTGATGCTATGTCATTTAAATTGCCTCTTAATGGGTTTACGTGGTGTAATGAAGAAGAAATTGGTAGTTTGTATAAAAATATAACAAAATTAAATATTAATAGTGATGTTGGGTATACACTTAAAGTAGATCTGAAATATCCTAAAACATTACATGATTCACATAATGATTATCCATTTTTCCCAATGCATAAAACCGTTCAAAGTGAAGAATTATCTAAATATCAATGTGAATTACACGATAATAAGACAGAGAAGGATAATATAAAGGAACAATATAAAGGTTCAAAGAAGTTAATAGCAAGTTTAGAAGATAAGAAGGGATTAGTATGTGATTATAGAACTTTGCAACAAACTTTAGAGCATGCATTAGTACCATCTAAAATTCATTGTGTGATAAAATATAATCAAAGCGCTTGGTTAGAACCATATATTGATAGAAATACAAAATTAAGGCAAGAAGCAAAGTCTGAATTTGAAAAAGATTTCCTTAAACTAATAAATAATTCAGTATTTGGTAAAACAATTGAGAATATTCTAAAACGACAAGATATAAAATTTTGCACTACTAGAGAAAAAGCTTTAAAATATGTTAGTAAAATTAACTTTAATTGGGAAACAATATTTAGTAAAAATTTAGTAGCAATACATACGAATAAAATGAGTATATTATTTAATAAACCCATATTTACAGGGTTTTGTGTTTTAGAAATGTCGAAATATAGAATGTATAAATATGTTTATGAACATCTAAAACCTAAATGGGGGAATAATGTGGAAATAATTCAAACTGATACTGATGGTTTAATGTTGCACATAAAAACTAATAATTTCTATAAAGATATAAAGAATGATGTTGAACTTTGGTATGATACTAGTGATTTAGGAGTAAGAAATATATTTGACTTACCTATTATGAATAAAAAGAAATTAGGTTGTTTTAAAATAGAAAAAAATGAGAATATTGTAACAGAATTTGTAGGATTAAGATCTAAAATGTTTTCAAATTCTATTGAATGTAGTGATAAATTTGTAACTTAGAAAAGAGCTAAGGGTATACCTAAACATATTGTTAATAAATATGAAATTGATAATTATAGAAAAGCTTTATACAGTGAAATAAGAGATGTTGTAAATTTTAATCAAATAATATCAAATAAATTAGATTTGTTTACTAATAATCTATCAAAAATTGGTTTAGCTAATTTTGATGATAAACGATATATTTTAGATGATGGGATTACTATATAAGCACAACGGAACTATAGAATTAGGCTGTAACCATCGGCGTAGCTTGTACTTATATGACCATCGTCGTCGTACTTGTAGTTGGAGCCGCGGTGGAAATGTGGTGATTTGTTTAAATTCCTGAAATTCTTGAAAATAGTTTTGTTTTTTATGAAAAATAAAGGTGAATCATAAATTAATTATGCTTTTATGCTGTTTTTTAAAAAGTGGCTCGTAGTCGTAGTAGTGTTCGATGAGGATATGTGGTGGTTTTTTTAAATTTCCTGAAATTCTTGACAATAGTCTTGTTTTTTTATGAAAAATAGAGATAATTCAATGATTTTATATGATTTAATGCTGTTTTAAAAATTAGCTTGTAGCTCGTAGCCTGTCCTAGAACATACATTTATATACTACTAACAACGAAGTACCTAGTTGTGAGTCTGTATGTATATGAATGGGAAATCCTTAAATTGTTGGACTACTTAAATATAAACAAATCCAATGTCCCTCACTGCAAACCTACAAGCATTATCAGGGAGTTTGGGTTTTGTGTTGTGACCGCTCTCACTTTCTTATGCAACACGTCGTTTAAACAAAACTTGTTCCCGGTGTCATGGAAAATAGGATTTGTCACCCCAATACCAAAAGATACAGAAAATCTGAGCAAAGAAAATCTCCGCCCGCTCTCTTAAACCAATGTTTTTGGGAAAATACAAGAGGGAAAATGTTTGGCAACCTCTATAAACAAATAATTGGAAAAATAAGTCAGAACCAATACGGCTTGCTGAAAGGTTCTTCAACCTCTCACTACCTAGTCAGCTTATATGACTTCATACTCAAGGCAATGGACACTCCCAAAAATTATGTTGTTGTTGTCCTCCTCGACCTTTCAAAGGCCTTTGACCTCGTTGACTACAACATACTAATCCATAAGCTAAGGCAATTAAAAAATAGGAAGGCAGACGTCCTATGGATAGAAGACTTCCTACACAATCGGACACAGTGTGTGAGAGAAGGGGAAACACTTTCTGAATTCTCGGACATATTCAACGGGACCCCCTAGGGGAGTAAATTAGCTCCGTTACTCTTCATTATATTAATTAACCGTTTAATTATAAATTTTGAAGAAAAATACCAAAAAATACCAGACAATATTAAGAATCTCTTAAACGGGTACGTGGATGATCTCACCTTAGCGGAAATATTCAAATTTGGGTCAATTCCGATGATGCAAGAATACCTCAATGACCTTTGCAAGGGGGCAGCCGAGCTCAAAATGAAGTTGAACCCGCTCAAGTGCTGTTTAATGGTCATTGATTTTACCAAAGACAAGAAATACAGTGAGTTAGTCCTCACAATTAATAACGAATCTGTACCTATTGTTAACTGTGCTAAACTACTGGGAGTACAAATTAATAACTCGCTGAAATGGGACGATCACGTATATAAAATAGTAAAAAAAGCTTTAAAAAAAATTTTTATGTTGAGAAAATTAAAATATTTTGGCTTCTCCAAAAAACAACTCGTAAGCGTGTACAAAACCTACATCAGGAGCATTTTAGAATACGCATCGGTCATATGGAGTACGGCTATCCCAAAGAACCTACTAAACAAAATTACCTCAATCGAAAAACGTTGGTCTATTATAATAAATAAGTATGTTAGTAATTCAAACTATGAAATAACTGCCTCGGCTTTACAATTGACAAAAATAGAAGATAGGTATAAAAAACTGTTAGTCAATTTTGGCAATAAGCTTGTTAAATCCAGTAGATTTTCTAATTCGTTAAAAATGTACGAAAGAACTAATTGTAGATCAAATAGACTCAACAATAAAAGTTGCAGCACCGAAAGGTACAAAAAATCTACAATTCCTGTTAGTTAAATATAATTTTTAGGTTAATTAATTTTAAATCACCAGTTTTTGATTAACTTGTAACACAGTTAAGAATCAAATGATTCTATTTGTAAATTCTGTTTTTCGATGCGCTTGATATATGTCGCCGGGCTTCTTGATTTTTCCACTAAAAATTTACCTGTTTGTTACATGTTATAGTTTTTAAGTAGTTTTAATCCAAATTTCATGTTAATTGGTAACCTATTGAAATTAATTACGCTGTTTTTGGTGAGTCAATCATGTATTTGTGACTTTACTGTGTATGTGTAATTCAAATCGGACTTTAAATGATTTAATTAAAAAAACTCCATTCGCTTTTTAAAAACACATTTGCCCAAGTCCATGCAAATCGTGTTGAAAACTGCACTGTTCGGTGTGCTTGGGCAAAGGTGCTTTTAAGAAACGCATAGACTTGGGCAGTAATTATTTTAGTTCTTGACTGGGATTAGGCAAAAATGCTTCTTCACTGGCGATATATCGTCGGTGAAGAGTAATTCTGTCTTAAGTTCATTCAATTGATAGCTGCTGTCGAGGTCGCTTTCTCGAAGTCCTTTCCTTTGCACTAGGTAGGGGTGCCACGTTGCTGACTATGTTGTACTCATGACGTACACTTAAGGGTCGTCCACAAAAAACGTAATAAAAATCATATTTCTGTTACATTTTGCGCTTTTCAAAAACATGTAAAAAGAACAATTTACACTTTGCAATAACACGAAAATTGAGCATTTTGCCCTATTCAAAAACGTGTAAATATAACATTTTAAACTTTTGAAAAATCGTTTTTGATAAGTGCAATATGATCTGGAAGTGAAATTTGTATTACGTCTTTTGTGGACGACCCCTAAGTGTACGTCATGAGTACAACACAGCCAGCAACATCCCACCCCCACCTACTGCAAATGACATCGCGGAAGCGACCTCGACAGCAGCTACCAATTGAATGGACTTAAGACAGAAAGACGTTAAGAATTGGTTTGACTTGCGTCAGAAAAGTTTAGTTGTGCACTGGAATTAAGACAGAATGACTCTTTACCGACGATATAACTATATACTTTGTTGTTGCCATGTATAATTACTTTAGTTTTGTATAAGCAAACTCACGATACTTATGTTACGTATGTAAACGTATTTAGTTTTACGTCATTCTGCTGCCACTTATAACTTTCTGTCAATATCTCAGATTTTAAAAATCTGTCGCAACTGTAATTCTTGTTTTAAAAAAATTCCCGTAACAGTTCCAAAAAAAGCATTTCTTTCTCTTTGTAACAAGTACAACTTTTTGGAATTTGAATAAAAACTGACATCCGGCTGGTACGATGAAGTAGGTGTGTTTCTCCATCTATCCCAAATTTTTTTTTTAATTTACAAATTTGTTAAATTTGTAAATTTATAAAATTCTCAGCGCCAGAACTGCGGCTCAAATTCAATTGTTTTTTGTCAACTGCATTGTTAGACCATTAGATTGTAGAAAAAAAATTTCATTAAAGGGTCATTTTTCAAAATTTAATTAGACCCCTAATTAATCATAATATTGGAGTATTGGAGTAAATTTTTAATGTGCAACACCGTTTATTAATAATTAGAAAAATCCAGATTTTATCTGTGACGTTGAAGATAAAGAGAATCCACTTAACAAGAGGGGGAGGAAAATTTTACTAGGAGTACTAGTGGCTAATGATTTTGGAGATTTCAGCAGACCCAAACCTGGTTGTTTCTCGGCATTGTATGGAATACGGAGGATGACAGATAATTTTGACATGATAATTGTGAATATCTTCTCTATTTTTGTCATTTCCTGACCCCGTTTCGGTAATTAAATTGTGGTCAAGGTTATCAAAATACTAAAGCGTCAATTTTGAAGAATTATTTGACTTCTAGTTGCTCATCCACATACGCATTTTGTTGTCATCACCACCGACGACAATGTAATCTGTACTGTGCACAGTATATAATTGTATATCCAGACCACTCGATAGTTGGCTGACATCCTAAAAAAATCTGCAATTTAATCTAGCCTATTCTAAAATGACCAATTAAAACGTTCAAATTATTTCAAATAAAAAATTAATGAAAAATTGTATAATTAATAATAATAAATTTATAATAATTTATTAATTAAAAAATAAATAAAAGCTTAAATAATTTGTCACATTTTTATTAAAAAATTAAACTAAGATTATTAAAAATAAAAAGTAAACAAAAGCTAAATAATAATTCTTTTACATTTTTATTTAACAACTAGCAGGTTAGCAACCCGATGGGTTGCATTTATACGTGCCATAAAGCTTCAAATAACTCTCGGGGTCTCTATTAACTCGCGGGGTCCCTAGTAATTCCCCTATGTCTTTGTATTGCACACTATTTTTTGTAGTACCGCCTCCTTGATACCACAATAATTTTGCTTGACCCTGACGTAACTCCCTGGCCCCTTGTAACTACCAGGGTTTGAGGCAAAGTTTGAGCTAACTCCCGGGGGAGCTATTTGAAGCTAATATCTTTTCTTATTTTTTAGCTGTTCGATTACCCGGTATAAGCCTTAACTAATGTCTCCACTGGGTTAAGTTATTACCATGGGGGGTTGGTAGGGGTAAGTTTTGACCATTTTGCCCAGGGTAAGCTGTAGTCTCAAGTTTGTAAGGGTTAAGTTTTTCTGATGGGCGTTTTAAGTTAGTTTCTGACCAAAGTCTTGCCCGAATTAGACTATGGAATCGGACTTGGTTAGGGGAAATTTTGAAAAGTGACTTTCCTGGGTAACGCTATAGTAGAAGACTTTGGTCGGAGTCCAGGATGAGGTTTTACAGCAGTTTTGGCTGGGTTAAGCATTTACCAAAGACTTGTCTGAAATTAATGCTCACCCAAGCATGCCTGCTTTGAGTCTGTTATATAAATTATGTTTTCATTTAGGCATCCGTTTGAACATTGTTGGAACGCGATACTACTACGGTAAAATTTTTACAAAACTTACCGTTGACTTAAGTGTGGGTGCAGTAATGCAGGGTAAACATATATATAAGATATCAAATGAAGTGATTGAACACCGCTATTATTATTATTATTAAAAATTTTCTAACCTGGTTTGATTTTTGTTTATCAGCTTCAACTTTTTCCTAAATGTATATTTTAATCATGTTTGAATATTGTAATCAATGAAAAAATTATTATTACTCTAGCTCAATACCAATCAGGACCATGGAATTTAAAAAAAAATTAAATTCAGGTTGTGATTGGTACAGAGCTAAAAAGTAATAACGTTAATAAATCAACAAAGTGTCGCAAAGATAAATGTTTTGATCCGCTGGACCAAGGGAGAAAACGTCTTCCTTTTATTTAACAGTAAGTGTAATCATGTAATATTTACGCGTTATCCAAGTAAAACTGCTTCTACACCATGGTTGTCTTGTTAGATATCAAAACAAAACTAATGATTTTCTTAGGCCTAAAATCCAAATACGAGCTGTAAAAGTTGACTTCCTGAAACAAAAATATATAGTTAATTAATGTGAATACAAATGCGAAACGTATCAAGCAAACTTCAAGCGAATAAATGTTAGACAATAATTGTGCCACAACCCTCACTGAATTTTGTTAAATACGTCTCGAGCCCTACCTAACTGTGCACTTACTACTCCAATTTAATTGCGTATTTAATTATTTAAAATTCTTAGGATCAAACCCTATTCGGGCTACGCAATTAAATTAAAGGCAAGGCACTTATCAACTTTGAACCTGATCCCACGTACCTTTTATAAATTGATTTACCTTACCAGTTTAGTGGTTCTTAGTTGTTGATTCAAAATAAAATGTAATTATAATAATTCTCATAACTGTGAACTTTAATGCTAACCGTTGATAATTGTTGTAAGTTCTTATTTGGTATGAGAAATTTTGATGCGGAAAAATTAACATTTGAAAACTAAACATAACAGCCACGTTAATTGTCTGTATACACATAAAATTACAAAGGCCATTGAAAGAAATTACTTCCTCCATACTGCTGTATTTTTATTTTTATTATCTATTTATTAACAGTTATAGTTTTCTAAGATGTAAACGTTTAAATTAGATATAGATTTCGTATACCAGCAACGCTAAAGCTATATCACATCTTATTAAGAATTATTAATTCATTCAAGTTATGCGACTCTGAGTTTCTTACTTTAGTAATATTTTGTAGAAACCAACAAATTATTATATTAATTATTAAATTAGTATTTTAAATATTCGTAGTATTAACACAATTTTATCTAATTGTAAGAACATTAATTGCATGATATCATTATTCACGTTTTTAAGGGTTTAAGGTTCATGTGGCTCGTAGATGAGAGATGTTACAAATTATTCATCTGGAACATTGATTCGTCCTGTTTGTGAGTGAATCTTAGTTATTACTTTTGATTGATCGTCCCAAAACTTAAGATCAGTTGGGTTTGAGCTTCTGTGAAAATGAAGTTTGTCTTTTCCAAATAGCCTAGTATTAGCTTTTCTAACAAGTCCGTTGCAGTCTCGGTTTGATTTTGGGCCGTTGAAATGAAGGAAGATTTCCATTCCTAAGTTTTTGTCCGATAAACAACAGCGTTTATCTAAATGCACTTTCATCATGCTTCCTACAGATTCTGCGATACACTCCGATTTATTACGTACCATAGATGTCAGGAGCAAGTTTAAAATCATCGCAAACTTTTCTCTGTCACAATCTGAAGTCATAAGTTCCCAATACTGGTGAGTTTCGGGCACAAGTTGCCCATAGGTTTGCATTTTGTAGTTGTATTCATCGTTTACCTTTTTACAAAATAACAAATACTGGTCATTTAGAGAATCCTGGGTTACATTATTTTCCAAAAATCCCCATTTTCGAGCTAATTCACAATATTCAACAAAAGAATCTGGAACGTTGATTGTATTCCGTTTAAGAATTTCTGAACGAGAAAACGAGTTTCGTGCAACAACAAATGCTTTTTGCGCATGGTTTTTAGTGTATCGCTTAGATATTGACTCCGCAAGAGCTGTAACGAAGAACCTTATTTCCGCAATTACTCTTTCAATTACATAATCAAAGGACTGATCCTGAGTTATAATCAGAGATTTGCTTCTTGTAACGTAATACACTGACTTTTTAATCAAAATTGCCTTTTCTTTGAATGTGCCATGATTTCTAATTTCTTGAACGCTCGCACTTAAGGATTTCCAGCTTTCACTTGGGACAAAAGGAGTGGTAATCAGGGATGTCGCCATGTCCTTCAAATTTTGAATACACTCCTCAATAATAGTATCACATTCCCATGGCAATAGTTCGGAAGATTGGATTTGAGCAGAAGTAACTCCTATTAGTTGAAAAATGTCAACAAGCCCAGTTAGTCTTATACAAAATTCGCAATTATTAAAGCGATTCAGATCGCTATTTTGATCTTCTGAATAGGTTTTGTACAGAACTGGGTAGTTATTTTCAAACCGATTCAAAACTCTGAATTTGTACGAACTAAATCTGGTATCCGAGAAAGATCCCGGTCTCATGAGTACTAAATCCATCTGCCGTGCTTCTTCCATTAGTCGTAAATAAGCCTTGCCATACGTATTACCCTGGTTTATAGTTACTATAGTTTGTTCAGTTTTATCTATCCATTCGTGTAACTTGGACTTCTTAACATCCCCACAGGCTAGTTCAAGCAAGTGCGCCGGATCCCAGGAGAAAGTGTGAAACAATGTTTCATTTTGCTGTTCTTTAGTTAAACTTGGATCAATTTTAAATCCAAGCAAGCGCAAAATTTCTTCAGGCACTTTCAGGGTAAGGTATTGTCCATCAAAACTGCAACCCATATATAACTTTTTAGCGGATTCAGGCGTGTAGAATTTGAGCAGTGTATTAACTATATCTTCAGCTAGTGCTGCACCATTTTGGATTTTGTGTTTTACTGGAAGAACATCTAATACGATTGGAGTATTTTTACCATTTTTAAAAATAATTATCCCAATTATTTGTTGTGTCGTGCCGTAAGGAGTTATTTTGTCCGCGAACACAACAAATGGCGATGGTTGAAGAAATAACGAGACTGGTTTGTGCAGGACTGTCATAGCTTGCTCTTTTAGCACAAAATACAGCTCTGGAAACAACTTATTGACATAATCAACACTGTGATTTATGTTACCGACTTCAACTCCAATGTCAGCTAAAAACGTAACTTCCTCTTCAAAACTGGCTTTGCTCTGATACCTGACGATAGCCTTATATGCCAGTTTCCCTAATATCATACCTGTTATTTCATTCTTGTGTGCCAGTTCCTTTTGTTTCGGAGTTTGAACATATGGGATGTTAGCAGCGCTGCAATGCGTTTGACTAATTAAATGATTTGTAATTTTGTCCTTTAGTTGCCGAAATACTAAGGGCTGAAGTAGTTGATTGTTTCGAGGACCCCCAAAATCAATTCCAAGTGAGCAATTGTAGCTGAAAATTCCTACCTTGCTTTTGGACTCTGGATTTTTTTTTATTAGATCTGCTCTGCATGGAACACACACAACACTGTCAAATTCATTTAGGTTTTCAGTCATTTGAGACTGATGTTGAAGCTTTAAATTTGGACATGTCTCCAGAATTTGGAGAATAGAAGTTGCTTTAGTGACAGCAGGCTGAGGTTTTCGTTCAGGTTGTGGGACAACACCAATCACACGTTGTAGTAGATTTTCCAAAAAAATCTTGACGTCATCTATTTTTTTTTCAACAAACGCCATTGTTGCAATAGGCGGTGCTTCAATTTCAACTAACCGACGGATGCTTCTTCCATGATTTGAGCTAAGCAAATGATTGCGGACAATGTTGCGCAAGCTTTTGAATTTTGACGACAAAACTGGTTTGCTTGATTTTCCTTGTACAAAAATTTCATCATTTTGAGCAAAATTAAAGAACCCTAAAGGTGAATCATCCTGAAAACATATTTTACATTTTATTCCTTTGCGTAAGTTATTTTCTGCAACTAGTTCTAATTGCGGGCAGGCATTGACAATGGTCGCCAAATCTCGTGCTTCCATTATTACTCTTATCATAGCATCAAATTGATTTCTTGGAGCTTCATGTTCACGCTGTTGAACCAGTGATTCACAAAAGCATTTTAAATTTTCAAATACTTCGTCAATATACGGTTCTGTTACAGATGAATTTAAATCAATTTCATTTCTGTAATTCAACTTTCGTTTTTTTGGTTTTGAAGTTTGGAATTGTGTGCAAGCATCTTCATCCTCTATTATAATAGCATCATTCATGGCAACAATTGTCAAAATCTCTTTGAAACCTGTGCCAAAGACAGTTTCATTTACTGTTAAATACTACCTTAAACATATTATTAATTTTTATTTTAGTGTACTTACATTTTCGTAAACAAAGTATTATAACTCATGTTGTTTAATGTAAAACCAAATACTGAAGAGGCTTTTATTTAATATCTACGAAGCAAACTACCTTTCACGACTGAGCAGAAAAAACTTTTAGTGCAAAAATGCAAGCTCCTACAATAGAAAGACGCCAAATAATTAAAGAGAGTACCTAGCAATATTGTGGCACATATTTTTGTTGAAGCACTGCCCCGTTTAGTACAATAGGTTTCAGTTTAACTGACCTCTTGTGCCCAAACAGTACCAGATCAGTCTTGCTAGGGTTGGCATTTAGACCTTTTGTTGGGCTGCAGTTTTCGATGAGCCTAGCTCCTCTCTGAATTCTGTCCGCCACAACACTAGGGTCAATACCGCTTTGAAGTACGCAGCCATCATCTGCAAAGGCTTGTGATAGTGCCGATGATATGGATTTAACTTTGACCAGCAACTCATCGATTACTAGGTTTCAGAGCAGTGGCAACAACACACCTCCTTGCGGACAGCCCCTAGTAATTTTCTTGGAAATGGTGGTACCATTTACTGATGCAGTTGCGGTTCTCTGTGCAAGCATGAAGCTTATCCACCTTATCAAAGTTGGGTTGATACGGAATTTTGTAAGTGCCTGAGTGATTGCACTGTGATAGAGGTTATTAAAAGCTCCCTCTATGTCAATAAAAACATCCAGTACTATTTTCTTATTTGCTATGGCTTTCTCAATATACGAAACTAGCCTATGAATAGTCGCTTCAGTTGAGGAACCTTTCAAATAGGCAAACTCATTGTTGGCTTTTAAATGCTGTACAAGCTACAGACGTCTGAGATTTCTGTCGACCAGTCTCTCCATAGTCTTTAGCATGAATGAGTTTAGTTGAATCGGTCTCCATGCTGAGTGTTGTGGCACATATTAGGGATAATTGAGATATTTTTTGAAAAGAAAAAAGAACTCTCAAGGGCTTACACTCTAGCTAATTTGGGGTCAGACAAAACCATACGAGCACACAACACACTACGTTACCGTCCTTTTGCAGGATATTGGGTTAACCAATGAAGATACAATAATTCTTCGTTAGTACTTCACTCCAGCAAATTACTTGCCGACACAAGGTACTGCTAGCGTGTAACTTAATTTATTCACAAATGTAAAATTAAGAATAGATAGTATGATTGGCATTAATTATCATTTCAAACAATTAGGTGATTACGCAAATTATCAAATACAGCAAACAATACAGTTATTAATTATTAGCCAATTAGATTACTAAGTACGTGTGTATTGTCTGGACATAATAATTGATATATGGAAACGTCACCTTTTGCATTTATTATACTTACCCTCCACACTTGTGTGATGCTGCCAGGGTATAAACCAGAGTAGTGGAGTAATGTAGGTTCTAGCACACCTACAACCCACGCTCTTTTTTCAAAAAGCAGTTTATTTTAATGATGTTTGGCTATTTTAATAGGAAAATAATCAGTGTTAACTCATGTTGTCTCTATTTTTCACATTTTGGATTTTCCTATGGATTTTGCCTAGCAGATTTTGAGGACATAACTACGACTACGAATACGACTTTTGGTTTATTATTGTCACTACGTTTGTTGGATTAAGATTCAAAATGTTTTTATATTCCATTGGATGTAATGATAAATTATTACGAAGAAAAAGGCTAAGGGTTTACCTAAAAAAAATTTTCAATAAATATGAGATTAAAACCTATAGAACAACATTTGTTGGTGAAATTAAATACAAAGTAAATTTTAATCAAATAGGATCAGATAAATTAGATATGTTTACTTTTAGTTGATGAAAAATTGGATTAGCTAATTTGGATGATAAAAAATATATTTAGGATGATGAAGTTACTCCATTAGCACATAGAAATTATAGGATTAAGAAGTAACAATATATGAAACTCATTTTTAAACATTACTTTACAAAAATCAAAGTTGTATTCGTAGTCGTAGTTGTGTCCTCAAAATCTGCAAGGCAAAATCCATATGAAAATCCAAAATGTGAAAAATAGAGAAAACATGTAATAACACTGATTATTGTCCTATTGAAATACCCTAACATCATTGATATAAACTGCTTTTCAAAAAAAGAGCATGAATTGTAGGTGTGCTAGAACCCACGTTACACTACTACTGTGAGATCAGAAACGCAACTCTAGTAGTAAGAAATCCTTTATTTTAATAGTCTAAGACGGTATGCACTTAGTGTAAACTGTTTCTTGGACCTTCTAATGCTCACAGTGTAGAAAAGATCTCTTGATGCCTCAAGAAGACCCACTTTTCAGTGGCAATTTCAGCTATATTTATTATAGTTTGGTCCCGAGAAGTTCAAGCTTTTGAAAGTGTGCAAGATATAAGAAATTACGGTTGTTGCATTAGTAAATTGTGACGTTGCGTCTAAAAATTTGTTTAATTTAAGGTTAGGCATGCAATTTCATTATGTAACTTTTAAGGCTCTCACTCATTTGTGTTAACAGAACAACGTAAGTGAAAGAATTAATTTACCAACCTTTAAAAAACCTCTATTTAATAGTACTACAGCGTAGCCACTTTATATGAGTACTAAGCTTAATGTAAAAGAGTCATATTTCGAGAACATCTCACCCTGTGATATAAGGTTAAAGTAATACATAGGTTGAGAGAAGAGGCCTTGCAAGTACCCAAACTATACACTTTCAAAAGTAAAAGTGCGTTTAGCGTGGTCTAAAATACGCTGTCTTAATATATAGGAGTCATATAAAGACTAATTCTAAAGATCTTACTCATCTCTTTAAACAATTGGAGCAGAACAAAAAAGTGTAAAAGCGGACACGTTAAGCTTAAGAGAAACCATAGGTCTACCCATCTTACAGATATTTCACATTTTCTGTAGCTTTTTTTCCTCTTTTTTCTCATTGTACTTCACACAGTAAATATGCAAAGCTCGGCTTCTCTTGCATGTATGTTAATAGTATGTCTGGTCGTGTTTGCGTCAGTGTGTTATCGAGCTATGGTTCACTGCTCCTGACTGTGTTCAGATGTGTTGTGAAGCTTTTTTGTAGAATAATAATCTTCTCTTTCTCTCCATCTTTTTTTCGTACTGTGTTACGAATGTACAAATAGACTCTAACACGATAAGAGAGAAAGAAAGAAAAAGAATATTATTACTCCACAAAACAGCTTAACATTACACCGAAACACAGTGAGGAGCAGTAAAGCAAAGCTAGACAACCCACAGAGGCAAACACGACCTGAAATACTCTTAATATACATGTGATTTGTATATTCGTGGAGCAGAAAAACGGACAATCAGGTAAACCAATTGTCTAAATAAATTACTTTTAGCTTATATTTATTGTACCTGAATATTTATAAAACTTAATGTTTTCTGTATGACCTACCGTCATAAATAAAAGCTTTCTTCAGTACTTGTTTTTAACGAAACCGATTTATTTTTAGTGTTCTATTTAAACTAGATATATTAGTTTTTTAGCGATTATATTTTAACGTGATAACACTCATACCATTTAATGTGACAACGATTCATACTATACTAAACGTACCTGTAGTAGGTTGCTTCAGTTAGTTTTAGTGTAGCCGGTTTTTGGAGCATGCAATGTGAACTGTCAGTTGTTCGACATAAATTCTTAACTTGTAACCTATTTAATATTTTTGAAACAGCATTGTTTTAAAAAAACTAATGGAATTTACAAAACGACATTTATTCTATCTTAAGTGTTTTTATGATTGTTTGTACATGTAAAAACGATTGACGTTGAAATGTTTTATTTTGTCATTTCCTACCTCTTTTATAGATATTTGCAGTAGGTAACAATGACACGTGTGAGAAACTTGAGCGAGACCAGAGACCAGTTAACTCTTCGTTTTGTAAATTGAGATGCGTCGTTTACTTGTTAACTTGGTAAAAATGGCTTTAGAGCTTTTGTCACACTAAGTAATAATGACATGTGTGAAAAACTTTAGTGGGACCAGAGACCAGACAACTCTTCGTTTTGTAAATTGAGTCGCGTCGCGTACTTTTAAACTTGGTAGAAGTGGTTTTAGAGGTTTTGCCTCACTAGGTGATAATGATATGTGTGAGAAACTGAAGTGAGATCAGAGACCAGTTAACTCTTCGTTTTGTAAATTGAGTCGCTTCGCGTACTTTTAAACTTGTTAGAGATGGCTTTAAAACTTTTTTCTTACTAAGTAATAATGATATGTGTGAGAAACTGAAGTGAGATCAGAGACCAGTTAACTCTTCGTTTTGTAAATTGAGTCGCTTCGCGGACTTTTAAACTTGTTAGAAATGGCTTTAAAACGTTTTCCTCACTAGATAATAATGATATGTGTGAGAAACTGAAGTGAGATCAGAGACCAGTTAACTCTTCGTTTTGTAAATTGAGTCGCTTCGCGGACTTTTAAACTTGTTAGAAATGGCTTTAAAACTTTTTTCTCACTAAGTAATAATGATATGTGTGAGAAACTGAAGTGAGATCAGAGACCAGTTAACTCTTCGTTTTGTAAATTGAGTCGCTTCGCGGACTTTTAAACTTGTTAGAAATGGCTTTAAAACGTTTTCCTCACTAGATAATAATGATATGTGTGAGAAACTGAAGTGAGATCAGAGACCAGTTAACTCTTCGTTTTGTAAATTAAGTCGCTTCGCGTACTTTTAAACTTGTTAGAAATGGCTTTAAAACTTTTTTCTCACTAAGTAATAATGATATGTGTGAGAAACTGAAGTGAGATCAGAGACCAGTTAACTCTTCGTTTTGTAAATTGAGTCGCTTCGCGGACTTTTAAACTTGTTAGAAATGGCTTTAAAACGTTTTCCTCACTAGATAATAATGATATGTGTGAGAAACTGAAGTGAGATCAGAGACCAGTTAACTCTTCGTTTTGTAAATTAAGTCGCTTCGCGTACTTTTAAACTTGTTAGAAATGGCTTTAAAACTTTTTTCTCACTAAGTAATAATGATATGTGTGAGAAACTGAAGTGAGATCAGAGACCAGTTAACTCTTCGTTTTGTAAATTGAGTCGCTTCGCGGACTTTTAAACTTGTTAGAAATGGCTTTAAAACTTTTTTCTCACTATGTAATAATGATGTGTGTGAGAAAAAGAAGTAATTCCAGTTAACTCTTTGTTTAGTTAATGCAGACGTGTCATGTACTTGTCTCACTAGGTAATAAAGAGATGTTTGAGTACTCTATGCTTGTTGCTGTAGATTGTTTTAAATTATTTAGGAAAAAAAGTTTAGTTTTATGAATAAAGTAATTCAATGAAGTAAAAATAAGTTAATAATTTAAAATAATTTTAGTTTTTATTCAAATTTTTATTTTTAATTTTTGTTTTTATTTCAAGCGATATTATTGGTCATTTGAGCATAGCATTAATATTATTGCGAATTTCTTGAAATTGTCAGCCGACCTTCGAGTGGTCTGTGTATATCCTATAAATCGAAATCTGAATGTGGTTTTAAATGGGAATTGAATTAAATGAAGTTGAAGAAGTAGAGAAGTTCCGTTTTCGAGGTCTGACTTATTTTTTTACTCATTTACTCAAAATCACTGACTCATGAGTCAAGTAAAAAGGTGGAGATTCCGTTCCAATTTTACTTAACTGTGACTCCCAAAGCCCAAAAGGCGGCAAGAATGTGACAAGCACTTCAAGCACTTACGATCATGCGCAGTGCTGCTCAATAGTTGAGTCAGAGCGTTACTCAAATTTTGATTTTTGAGTAACTCTGACTCACAAAAATCACTCCTTTCTCTGGCGGGAACAGTTGCACCTCCTCTTTTTACTTTCACTTTGAGTAAAAAATTAAGTCACAGGCAAAACGGAACCTCTTTAGTAATGTGAAATGTGAACGATGAGATTTGGGAATGAATAATAATAATGACAGATAAAAGAATCCTGCAGAATGTAAACAACCTAAATAGCATGCGCAGAAGTGGGCAGGTGGGCGAACGACCAAGATGCTAGTAGTAGTCACCCCAGGTGGTGTTGAGTTGTCAGCTTTTTTGTGCTAATAAAGTGAGTGAAAGATATGCATGATTTTTTGTAGCATCTAGGCCCTAGACCCATGGACTCCATTGGATCATACTTTATACTACACACCATTGAAATCTCATATTTACAACACTTGTATGGTATAGTGCTGTAATTTGTTAACAATTGTTCTTTTCCCTCATTGGATTTAACATAGGAGAACAATCTGTGATTGTGCACAATTGTTCTTCAACAATTTCCAATGTTAAATCCTATAAGAAAATCAAGAACAAACTAACATTGTGCACAAATTACAACACTAGTATGGTAGAAGGAAAAAGTGCAAAGTGAGCATTTTTACGCAGAGTATGTTGCTTCCGCCAGACGGTATTTAGACAGACGTCACAAAATGTATAGTACTACTGCGCGTAAATGTGATCAGTGTCCGCCGTTCAAATACTACCGCTTTTAAAAATCTGCCCAACTAATACAGCCTATAGTCTCAACTATCTTTACTACTGATTTCAGTTTCTTTCCTTAAAAACTCTGGCTATGTAAAATCATGAAAGTTTTGAGTACTTTTTTGAATTTGTCACATTTAAGACCCTCCTTTACCATTAACTTTAAATGTAAAATGTATTGATCACATTAAGGGCAATTGGGCCGTTGTAAGACTTTCCGCAGTTTTTTCGTACAATGACCTGTATCTCTTGAAACTTTTAATTTTCGACACTGAGTATTTTTTTGTACATACAGTCAGTATTAAAAGAGAAGTAGGGTACAGTCGCATAATTGTGATAGGGCCGGTAATTGTGATCGCTCAGTTTTTAGCAAGAAAACATTAGAACACACAGAAAAGGAATTCCATGCATCGAAGGATCGGGTTAGTTCTTCCATGTAAGATGCACGTCCATTATCAGCGTTAGTGTTTTAGTGTTAAAAACTGAGCGATCACAATTATCCGCCTCTACCCTATAATGATAGCTTCTTCTTTATTGTGCGTTGTCTGTGGAAAAAGATACAGATATTCAAAGTTGATAAAAAATGAACCCGATCACACATACGCACTCCACTACTACAAAGGCGTTGGGGTTGGGAGTAGGGTTTAGAGAGAAATTCAAGGAAATGTATAGTATTATAAATATTATTGTTTTATAAATTCAAACAAGGGAACTTGCCGTTAAATTTTTAACTGCATAAAAGACACACATGATACAGTATTTTTGAACAAAACAAATTATTCCAGAATTACCTCTGATTATTATGTGCATACGTATATATATATAAAATTCGGGAAGTAATAAGAATGAAATATGAAATAACCAGCATATTTCAATATAAATAGTCACTTAAAATATTTGACGAAAAAAATGCCAATCGAAGTTAATTTAAAAATACTAAACTATGGGGCAAGCCTAAAGCCTAAAGCAAGACGGGAATAAGGCAGTAAATTAGAAACGATGGAAGTTCTTACTTCCCACAAATTATAGCTCCACCCTAATCCGCCAAATTTAAATTCTATTTTCAAATCGCTGACGTGAATTGTGAATGAATTTCGAGTCCGGTGTCTCTACAACTCTACACTACTATTATCTGTCTGCTTCTCTCTAGTGAATTATTGTTTTGTGTTATAATTTTGTGAGTGATGTGTCCTATTACTTTATTTTTATTTACTTAACTTCAAAAATAAAAGCTAGGTTTCTAGAATAATAATTATTTTATTTTAGTAGTTGTAAAACGTGCTTTGAATTTGATTTAATAAACGTATAAGGATAACATCAATTTAATCTTTCCTTGGTTCTTATTTCTATGACAGTTGAGTGTTCAGACTGTGACTGTGATATACGACTGCAGGGAAATGACCTCATCAAATTTGTCCAAGTATAAAGATATAATATCTCGGTACGAAGACATTGACAACCCGTTGGCACCCCTAACCATCGCTCAGAGGCAATTTATTCTAGATGTCACTCACGGAGAGAATGAGCGTCCAATACCAGAAGGCCTTAAGCAAATCCCCGTTCAAAAAACCGTCGTTTTTGAAGAAGGATACTCCCCACCTTCCGATATAAATTGGGATAAATTTGAGTTTAGAACGAAGCGAGAAGTAAGTTTTGTTATTATGGAAACGGTTTAATTTATTCATTTTTCATTTAGAAATCTAAATTCCTTATACGGAAGATATTCATGCCAGATGTTTTTATTTTCAACAGTTCAATGAATGGTTTCTCAAGCTAGAAAATCAGCTAGATGAAGAAAAGGATGCTGACGTGATCGCGTATAAAAATGTTCTTGAGAGCTGCAAAGATGAAACAGATAAATTATTGACACAAATCCAAGACTCTTTGGATGAACTATATTCTTTACAAGGAAATTACCACTTTGTTTCGAATAAAACTAATTCTCTTCATACGTCGTGTCAACAACTAATAGAGGAGCAGGTGATTTTAATTTTCGATTCTCAAAGTGCCTTAAAAAATCATTGGATGAATTTGACTTACACGTAGTGGACATGATAAGTGTAATTTTTCTGATAACAATGTTTACATATCTCATTTTAGGCTAAATTAGAAACTGTTTCTGAAGAAATTCAAGCTAATTTAAATCAATTCTTGTACCTGGATCGGATTGCATCGAAATTAAATTCATCGTCTTTGCTCGTGACTTCAGATGCTTTCTTTGGACTGCTAGAGCAAATTGATTCCTGTTTGTCTTTTATGGTGCACAATGTGAGTCTTTATTTGTTAACTTACTTTGCCTACGCACACGAACACATATTTCGTTAATAGTGGTTACATTATAATTATACTGACTGACTATATTGCACTGCTGCAAATGTTTGCTGAAGTGGTGTAATTGTTAAGTAGCTACACTATTTTAAATATTTTTAAATTTTCTTACCTTCCAGCCGGGTTTTAAAGAAGCTGCAGTTTATGGAGCAAAGTATAAACATTGTTTAAATCGAGCTATTTCAACTATTAAAGGCTACGTATCTAAAACATTACAAGAATCAACTAGTCAAGTCACTGCAGCTGTGCAGACTCATCAAAATTCTGACGAATTATCTGCTGTTTTTCCTATAATTTACGGAAAGTTCTCTGCTGGAATTGCCAAATTAAAGCGAGTATTTGTTGAAATCGATAACCGACGAAATGGCTGGCCTGAGTATGTACACAATATGAAGCACATTTAATTGCCATTTAATTTTTTGGTTAATTTAAATTTATTATATTATTTAATTATGCGAATAAGTAAAATAATTTATATCATTTGAAATTTATCTCTTTTTCATTAGATACGGTGAACTATTTCAAGAAATACAGCAAGCCTTTTTTAAAGAGCGGGGAAATCTATTGAATGGAAGTGTGTATGCCACTGTAGCAGAATTAAATGTGAAAGGAAAAACCGGTGTTGATCTGTGTTCTACTGTTCGTTCGGGTTGCTCTTTTTGCATACATCTTTGCCAGGATGAGTTCCGACTGTATGGGGACTTCTTTAATCCAGCTTATACCATTCACTTTGAGTACGTTTTGGCATTCACCATTTTTTATATTCACCATAGAATGATTGAATTTCGCGTATTTATTTTCAACGTTTTCTACGCCAAATATTCAACTCATAGTTTTGGTGCTTTATCTACTTGTTGGGGGTGGAGTCCGACGTACTCACTGTTAGGATAGTTAATTTTATGCGGTATATTTCAATTCATTTTAAGAGCAGTTAATATCCTTCACTGTGTTTCTTTAAAGTTCATTGGTTCATAGATTAAGGGTCGTTCATAAATGACATCGAAATATCCCGACTTTAGGACCCTAGGACTCCCTTGTCATCAAATTAACCATTGTCCAAATTTTTTAGGATGGAATGCCATCAATAACGAATTAGGCCGATTGGCCCTACTGATAAAGTCATTTATAGACGACCACTTATGTATATTGCATGTATACTGCTATTTAATGTACGGATGATGTGATTCTTGAGGACACCATGGGATGAAGTGCTCGTTGAATCTACAGCCATGTTATTTCAAGTGCGGCCAATGTCCTTCGTTGTTTGTTTCTGGTTTATTGGTCTTTAATATCATAAAATTAAATTAATTCCCACTGTAATGAACTACTGTGCGGGCGTTCTTTGAATTATCACTGTGTCTAGCTGTGAGTTATTCTGATTGGTTGGATAAAAGTTGTCGAAAATATGGACCGAATCCTGGGATTCAGGAGTCGGGTCATCCTTTTGAAATGGATGAATTCAGTTCAGTATTAGTAAATTCAAAAATAAAATAATAAGGTTAAAATGACTCAAAACTTAAAAGAAAATTCAGTATAGAGCTTTAAAACATTTCAACCGTTTATATTTTTATTACATACTATTTCGTCAAATTGTTTATTAACTAGCGGGATAATGCGTTTTAGTCTTTAAGATTTTAAGATTACTTAAAGTATGCGGGCAAAACCTGGTAGTTTAAAGCCATAAGGACGCTACTGCCCACATTGATAACCTAGATAAAAATGGAATTATTGGACACGATTTCAAAATTCCAGTTCGAGTGATGTAATAATTTAGAAACTATCCAACATTGAAATTTATAATAATGTAACAGTTATTAATTGATCTCAATTTACCAGTCATTTTGGAGTCATTATACCAGTTTTTTAGGCTCAGAATGCCGCAGTTCTATGAGTGCATTGCAGCGTATTTATACATAATACCTAATACTAAATATATATTTTTTAGAGTCGTCAGTCCAATGTACCAATGTACAGAATGTAGTGAGTAATCGTGTCATGAATGGTAATGGTGAGTAGTGTTAAGGATAGAGAAGAGTATATAGTATAGGACTTGTTTCGTATCCTAATTATTAGTGTTTTTAGTTTTTAAGTACGTATTGTTTGTTTAAAAAAATGAAATAGACGCAAATGTTTAGAAAATCTACGGCAGGAGGAAAGTCTATAGTCAATGTGAGTTTGAATCATATTCGTTAATTAAGAGAAGTTGCGGTGAACTCTTTTTAACCATACGTTGAATACTTGATTGGATTACCCTAGTGAATTCATGGAGAGTCTCTGCACCCCTCTGTATGACACGCTGAGACCGCTTATCATCAAAATTCAACATTTGGAAACACTTGCAGAGCTCTGTACAATCCTCAGAGTTGAAATGCTCGAAGAACAAGCCTCGACTGCACGTGAGTACTTGTGACTGTTTTTTATCCTCGTGTATTCCCCTTTTTTATATAATTCATTGAAATCTTCATTGACTTGACTTACTTTTTTGCATATCAATGTATTTAGTGGACGCTACATGTAGCATAGTTTTGAAATTGTTTTAAATGATTGAGTTTTGCGTTTGAATTTTGACATATTTATGCGTTCACCAGTGGAAGTGGATGAAACTGTTTTGAACGGCTTATATTATATATTGATAATGTAGATAGTAGATGTGTACTTAAATATCGTTTAAACAAAACAATGCAGTCATGGTTGGACTTTGTCATAATTCTCTGTACTGCCTGAGTAAATGCGTGTAAGCTTACATACTACTGAGACTGACATTATAAAATACACACTTCAAAACTGAAACAATGTGGTCCACGGGTATATCGTCTGTGAAGAACCAAAATTACCCATATCCATTTGTAGCTAAAAACAATATCCACTATCTACAAAAATATTGAAACATGTCTTGAAAATATGTAAATAGAACATTTTCACTTTTCAAAAATATGTAAATATAACATTTTACGCATTTCAAAAATATGTAAATATAACATTTTACGCTTTTCAAAAACATGTAAATACTTATAGAACATTTTATACTTTTTAAAAGCTCTGAATTAACATTTTACGCATGTTTCTCATTTTGTTTTTATGACAGCTTTTTGATTTTGATTCTAGCCTAAATTGGATATGGGTCATTTTGGTTCTTCACAGACGATATAGTATTTTAAGTTGAATCTCTAGCGAGTGTCTATCTAGTGAAGATTGCTTTTTGTGTTCATCCAGTCCAGTTTTTTCTCTCAATATATCTATATAATACAGATATTTCGTACGTAAAATCATTATTATTCAATATTCAATTATTCTAGATATCAATTCATTACTACGCACGGTGGCCTTTGAGCTAGTGAAACATTTAAATTTTGAAATCTTTTTGAATTGAGGAATTGAGACCACTTTGGTTAAGATAGAGTTGGTTTCATGGCTTTCATAAGCATGTGTTTATAATGTATGCCAGCGCAAAAAAAACAGTCAACTCGTTTTCGTTTCCTCATAATTGTACTTTGACCAGTAATAAATATACCTCATCTGTAATGTAGCCTTCACTGAGTATAATCTGTAGTCAAGCATTGGAATTTATTTACCAACCAGAACGCATAACTCAATCGGGTCAAATTATTTTATATCTTACCTGTGTGTATTCAGAATCAAAATTTATCCTAGTTGCATTCAAGCACGAAGTCGTACTCTCTCGTTACATGAGATTAAATTTAAATTTTATGATGATGATTATGGCAGTTCAAAATTTGATATTATACGCTTTTTTGTACCGCTGTAAATACTGTAGTACAGTAGTACAGTAGTAGTTGGCTGCGTAGTAAAAGTTAAGTAATATATTTTTATTGGATTCAAATTTTTTACAGCTCAAGGTTTGGCGTCCTTTATTCGCATCGTGGAGCAGCTTTTACAAGATACGCAAGAACGGCTTGTCTACCGGGCTCATATTTACATCAGTACGGATATACGAAATTATGTTCCTGGGCCGGGTGACTTGGCTTACCCTGAAAAATTAGAAATGATGGAGGTAAAAACCAAAATGATTAGCGTAGTAACCTTCCACTTTTGTGATCACTTTTTATAATATCCAAATAGCTGTTTTCATAAGTTGCAAAATCGGATCTAGTTTTGTTTATTCATTTTAGTTCTTTCTGTGTGGCAAAAACGTTTTTATGTAAATTAATTTGTATTTCTTCTGGTTGCCGGCATATATTGTATTATTACCACAAAGTTTACACCACTGGCTCTTCCGATACGTGCATGTAAGAGCATGTATATTGACCATAGTACAATGACATTTTTGCCTAGAGTGTACCGTCAACCGTAGAAATTTACGCCTTTAATCAGTATCACAGTGAGACTTGCATAAAAGTAAATTGAAACCTTATTGTAAGTAGTAAATTGTTGGCAGCCAATTAAAGGCGTGGGAAAAGATTGAACTTTAATTCACTAATTTAGTTTTTGTGTGAAGTATGATTGTGTTTGTGTGCAATACAAACGTGCGATTGACGGATGAAATAGGATGGGTTTAAAGTTTGAAAGTTTCCATATATACAATTATTATACTAGTCTTCCATCGTGATTTATCAATTGTGTAGCTTCTAACCTGTAACTTATGATTAGTGAGTAGACAGCCTAACAATATAAGTGATTTTTAGGTTTGTCTGAACGGTAAAGGGTTAACCTGTCTTTCTATGATTTCTTTATTGTTTAGCAAATAGCGGAGAGTTTAGAGCAGCAGCAACTGAACGAGATGCACCACAGGCCTTTTGGTCGGTCCACTTCGCAAACATCCTTGGTCTCCATGAGCTCGGTAACTTCACAAGAAGTGGCTGCCATCAACTCAGCAGCAGCTCTCCAAATACCGCGCCCATTAAAATCCAGCAGTAAGTCACTTTGTTTGTAACCATATTATTATTATTATGCTTTTCCACAGTCGACAATCGACGCTTGATGCTACTTCCATACCGTGATCATTAGTTATTCTGGGGACGGCGAAAGTATTGGCATTATATAATTGACAAGGTAGCTATTGATATTTGGTCAAATGTAATTTCGATGAATGTCGAGTTGTTCATAGTTCTATAGTCACAAATTTAACAATGAATCAGTTGTATTGATGATGTTAGAACCAAATTAATTTTGACGAACTCAGTATATAGTAGTTGAGTACGTAGTATGGTTCGGACCACTACATTTTACTGCTTCAATTTTCTTTTTTCCGTGGAGATTATGTGAAGTAGCTAGGCTTTGAATTTGATTTATGAAATGACTTAATGTATTGTGTACAATGGTATGCACAGGTAGCACAATAATATTTTGCATGGGACTAGCGTCCAATTAATATTTGTAAGTTGCCATATATCCTATAATAGTACGCCCGCATACCATTCAATCTGAGACTTCTCAGTCCCGTGCACTAAATACATTTTACAAATTAGTACCTCTAATAACGCAGCCTGGTGGCAGCCATTAATGCGGAACGGCAGAGATTAGATTTTTCGTCCCCATATTCATGTGTCAACTTATAAACATATAATTTCACTAATAATTGTAACATGTTCATATTATAACCATACGACTGCAGATTTGTTATGTTTATTACCAGATTATTATTTCACATCCGCTCTCTATCACAGGTCCGATTAATATTCAGCTTTTCACCTCCCAAACCCGCGCATTATTATAGATACATATACCGTAAACACCCGATTATTCCCGGTGCTCACCTACCGGGTCTCGATCAGCCACTGTGTCCGCAAATCAAAACTAGAAATAGTTTCCGGTTCTCAAATTTCTTCCGGGTATAAAATGCAGAATTTGCATGGAATTGATGTTTAAATTGTGTTTGATGGTAAATTTAGACATCGTACTTTATTTAGCTCCTTGAAGTCGTCGAGTCACGAGTTTCACATTGTAAGAATACAGCATAAAAAATAATGTAGTGCATAATGCATTGTGTGCATACAATTAAAAAAGGAAGTTGTAATTTAAAATAATGAATTGCTAATCATTTTATGTTTTGATAGCAATGTAAATTATAGTTAAGTTAAAATACAATAATACAGTTTAAATAAGTAGTAGAATTCTTGGGATCGTGCAGATACTGATGGGATTGAAAAAGTATGAAAGCGATAAATGAATTTTGTTGCCTAAATTTACCAATTTTGAGAATAAACACCGGGGCTGAAATAGTCACCGGGTCTCGATTAGTTACCGGGGGTCTCGGACCATTAAGTTATTAGCTTCCAGGAGGATTAATCTTATGTTTACGGTACTGTTATTATCATTGGTGGTTAAATACGAGTCATACGCTATAACCCGAACGTGAAAATTACAATTTTCACATTTTAAACACTTTTCTGAATTTCGCACCTTCGTACCTTAGAACATGAAGCATGGATGCGTTGGAAATGCATGCGCTGGGCTTTACTGAAATGACTTTGAAAATTGTAAAATTAAAATAACAGAGAATATGTTTTAAAAAAATTGCAGTGTTCCAATTACACAATTTCAAATGGAAACTATTTGTTAATACATTTTTTACAAAGACTGATTGTATGTTTTTAAACTGGCAGAATATACTGAAAAATGTTCATGTCTTCAAATATAGCTAAAAATAAAACTTGGATTAGAAAGTGCTGATAAGAATTGTGTAGATAGATACTCCTTTTTGACTCTTTTCAAAACATAAATTACCCGTAGTGTTGCTCCCTCAACGGGCACAACGTATGTGAACGGCACAAATGGCTTTAGGTAGATATGAAAATTTAGTACAGGGACTACGTAAGTAAGTAGGTATAGGTGTTTATTTAATGTAATAGTAATGCTAACGAAGGGATTTTATAAATCAACGAATCAACGACGGCAACATATGACTTATGATTAAACTGTCACTATCAATTAATGGATCAAATTAGTTATTATTAAGTCATTGTATGTGTCCTGGATTGATCAAAACTAAGTCTTCAAGTATATGGTTGACACCCTGGGATATTCAGATAGAGCTGTATCATAATAGAATATAAACGCTTATGGTTATAGTAGTTAGTTGTTTGGATTTTCATTTTCTCATAGTCTAGTCAATATACAGTCGTGTTAACTTTATTTTGTATTGAATGGAGTTGTTGGAATTGGAATTGGCAATGACATAAATGAATTACGATTTATTCCTTTTGTGTAAAGCCGTTTATAGTCCAACAGTCCATCAATGAATGAAGTAATTGTACGTTTTTTTTAAATACTACTACTGAGTTGACTAATTCTAATGGAAGGTTTCAATTTTCAATGATTTTTTTTGTTTGCCCTGTCCTACTACCTATCAACGTGCTCATAGGCTCACCAGCGGATTTGCACGGGATGTGGTTCCCCAGTGTGCGCCGCACGTTGCTTTGCTTGTCCAAACTGTACCGATGCTTGGACAAGGCAATTTTCCAAGGGTTGTCTCAAGAAGCTCTTACAGCATGTATCGTCAATGTTTCTTCCTCAGCTCAACAAATTTCTGCTCGCAAGGTTCGTTCCTCATTATGGCATTATTGTATTGTATTTTTAACTGCATTTTTTTGTATACAATTTTTACTCACAGTATAAAAATATACTATGCCAGTTGGAATGTATGAAAGAAAATTCAAAAAATGTTTATAACATGTTTTTATATATCTCTCTCTAAAAATGATATATAAAAAAGGGAAGTAGTGAACAGTAAAGAATGCATTGAATTGGATTTTTGGATTGAAATTGAAACAATTTTTCATTTTTTTTTAACTCAAAGACAATCGTAGATGCGCAGCTTTTTGAGATAAAACATTTGCTCATACTGCGAGAGCAAATTGCCCCATTCCAAGTGGATTTCGCTGTAAAGGAAATGAGCTTGGACTTTAGTCGCGTGAAACTGGCAGGTATGGAAAAAAAACATTGGATATCTTTGACTTATGATTCTTATAAAAATAAAAAAGGTCACGTCATACAGTCATATTTAATTGTTAGTGAAGGGGATAGAGAATATATGTAAGCAATTGTAATTAGAAAATTAGAAAATACCTAAACGCAAAAGCATGTTATTGTCATACATACCGATACCGAGAGAGCCTCTTTCTCTCTATTTCTCTCCTATTGTTGTGCTTTGTAGAAGAATTTCGATATGTACGTATGTGTAAGTATGGGTTTTGTGATGATTATGAAGTATGACGTTACTTATATATTATGTTATAAAGAGATAGATAAGAATTTGATCATTGGTAAGAAATTGAATTGGTATTTTTACTTTGTACAATTAACACCTGGTTTGTAGTTATGATGTATTGCCCTGGGTTGCATTCCTTAATTTCATTTATTCTTTTTTCTTTCCTTCTTTCCTTCTTCCGAACAACAGCTTTAAGTTTGCTACAAAAGAAGAAACAACTATTCAGTCTGAATAGCAATAACTCACTGCTGGAGTTCATTGTGGATGGGACTCCACAGGTCAAAGAGTACTTTTTAGACTCAAAGAAAGAAGTCGATCGACAATTGAAATCTACCTGTGAATCCTTCATTTCTCATTGTACGCAAATTCTTTTGGGACCTCTTCGAAGTTTTACTTCCAAGGTGAGTACATAACAAAGTTGAAAGAAAAGTAGAGTAATTCAAACATTATTCATTACGGATTCTAATTCAAGTACCAGTTCAAATTCACGATCAGTTACTCTATATATCCTCATACAATCAGGAGGTATATGGTACTATATACACCACTTCCACAGCTTAATCTTTTCATTTTATTACATCACTATATTGACACTTGACACACTTACAAATCTAATTTTAAAACATTCAAATCAATTTCTCCTATTTTTACCTTGTACTACATTCTAGAATTCTAAGTTCTTTTGCATTTCTTTTAAATTTTAATATTGTACAGAGAAATTTACATAAAATAGTGAAACGAAAGTGATTGAAGAATTTTTTTTTAAATATTGTAGGCGCTCAAAGTTGTGGAAGCTCAGAAAGAGAAACCCGACTTGTTCGTTTCTCAGCAGTCCTTCGCTCTTCCCAATATTGTGAGTCAATTGATTGTGGACACGGTTGAGAGTCTCAAGTCAAAGTTACCTTTTATTCACCGCAGTATGAAACTCTATTTGGCGAACCGAGAGACTGAATTCATTCTCTTCCGACCAGTGAAAGTTCGTACATTTTCAAATGTTTTTCTTTTTTTTTCTACATATATATATTATGAACTATGTTGCTATTATGTATTCCTTTCTTTGCGCTCTGCTTTGATATACTTTTTGCGTTCCCTTGTCTTACATTTTTTTAGTGTTATTATTTCTAGTCGGAGAACAAATAATAATGCATTAGCTTTAGCCCTATTGTTGCCTTGTCGTGCATTCATTAAATTCTACATATATACATTCTACCTGCAGTTTTGAATTAATTCGTAATTCCTGTTGTTGTCAAGTTGTGATACCTTGAGATTGAGAATGTTTTACAAATTTTACAATCTAAACAGTTTTTATTAGCACTGCGCGCTGCACCCAACCTATATGCTGTTTACAAGCAAATGAAAGACAAACTTGACTTTTTTGTTGTTGAAATTGTTTCTGTCATCGGCATCGACTGTTGCATAATTTGCGGGTTTATTTACAAAAAAAAATACGTTACATTTGAAATCAACTTTATTTATTTATACACGGTACTATTTTTCTTTGTATCGACAATTGACGGCAAAATTCCCTTTTGTATGCAGATCAGAAAGGAAAGCTGTTGAAGGGAATGAGAAAATCTGTTGTTGCTTCATAGGCAGTAGGTTGTAGTTACTTTATATATTTGTTCCAAAAATGAAAATGTATGATTGTGGTGTGTAGTGCCGTAGTGTGGTGGTACTTTTTAATTTTTTTTAGAATGTATATAATATGTTGTGAAGGGCTAATGCATAAATTAGCTACGTCGCCCATCAGTGTACGTAGTTAAGCTACATGAAAAACTTTAAAATACAAGATCATAAAAAATCAGCATGTCTTACTCCACCTTAAAGAATTTGATATGAAACAACAGTGGATTTTTTTATTGTGAATAAATAACCATTTCAAGTCAAGTTGTGAATTTTTGAATTTTCAAGACTGAATGAATGTGCGCAATTTAGAGGAGGGAAGGATTATAAATTGAGTGGAAAAAAAACTTAAAATGTGTCAAAATATTATTTGTTTGTAATGAGCTGCATTTGTCTGAAATGGTGTAGACTTTGTGTCCACATTTTTATTGACACATGTACAGTCACAGTGCGAGTCACAGTTAACTTTAAATTCAAATACCTGTGTGTGCTCTACAACTAACTGAGAGACGCTTCAGTCTCAAAAAGTCATAGATTGCTTCTTTTTCCTCTCTCTCTCTCTCTCTCTCTCTCTCTCTTTCTTTCTTTCTCTCTCTCTCTCGCTTTTGTGTATGATGAAGCAATTTAAATATTGTTCACAGGATTTTCATTATATTGTGACTCAGCTTCCGTGGTGTGGTCCTTCTTTTTACCACTACTATACATACAAGAATTTACCAAAAAACTACGAATAGCAAAAACTATTGTACCTAGTTTTGTATTTGTATTTTCTAGAATAACGTGCTCAATGGATTTCTTCAACTGGAAAATTTACTGGTGGTCCATTACGCGGATCTTGACGTTCCCATCGTTTGTCCAACTCAAGAACATGTCAATGTGCTCATCTCCTCTCTTATGATTCAACCTGACCAAACCAAATAAATTACTATTAAGGGATTTTAGGAACGCTTTATTTATTATTTATTTGTTTATTATACATTCTAAGCGTACTATCTTCAACAGAGTAATAACTACGAGCAACATACTACAACATTCAATTTCACCGATAGTGACTATGTTATCAAAAAATCTTGTTGTTTTTGTCCATAATAATAATTATGTATCCATTGGAATTTGCAATTCGCTAAGACGTTGGTTTTGGCCAGTGTGAGAGTAATTAGTGAAAACTAACTAAATTTATCGTTGGTAAGCAAGTGTGGCGTCAGTTGTCAATGTTTTCAATATTTCAATATTAATTGTTATGTATTTTATATGATAATGATGATAAATTATGACACAAAAATACAAAATAAAATACGTTTTTCAATTTCTCTTGATATTATACATGACTTCATTTTTGATTTTTCACACATTTTACATCTGACGAGGACTTTAAACTTAAACTGCCTCAAAACTTTTCGAATTTTGAGTGTATTAAGAAACAGAGACTTGGAAAAGGGAATTGACTGTGTATTTTTTGTGACAGTATTATTGTGTGAAATATCTCGTTTCCCACTTAAATATCAATATATCTAATATTTCTCCCTGACTCAAGGAGTACATGTGAGGTTCAATTACTGTGAGTGAGTAGGACTCAAATTAGTTATTGGACAATTTAATTTAAGGGCCGTATAACTCATCACATGGGTAGCACATTTATATACATGTATACGGTCTTGGCTGGCATTCCCGCCCTTAGTTTGTGTCCATTCAGCCTATATGACACGATGACTTAAATGTATTGAGAATTTTTTGGTAAATTGAAGAGAGAGAAAAAAAGTGAAAATAAAAACAAAATATATAGAATATATAATATGAATTTCTTTGGAGAAAAGAGGATGGTTTGTTGAGATATTAAAGAAAGATGCGTGTACGTACGTATGAGTTTGTGCGTAAATCAAAGGGTTATGAGAGTGAAACGTGCCGGTTGGTGGTCCCTTTTTGGCCAGACCCCTTCGGTCCATGTGGTCCCTCAAGGTATGTACAGTATTTAAGAGTTAAGAGGTTTTCTCTTTATTTTTTTTTCCATCTCTCTCCTTCCCCGTTTTTCATTTTCTATATTATAGTTTTGTAGTCCCGGCCACAGAACAGAGCCACACAATAATATTACACATCTATTACATAGTCAATCTGAAAACTTATGGAAGGGAACAATATTTATGTTAGAAAAAAAAGTACGCGCAAGCACACACTGCACTGTGCACTCACTCACTACACCCTACTTACACACTCCTTTTACATCCATGCGTGTATGATGATTTTTCATAGGATTTTTCTTGTGTCTGTTAAAATGGAATAAAAGGGCTATTTCGGGGAGTTTTGGGTATGAAATACCGGGTCGTAAATTAGCCCCATGAGAACCTTAAGGGTCGCACTCGACCTTATTAAAAGGTCACAGAGCTACTTCTACGTCCCACTGTGTGTAGGTTTTTCATGTTTTTTTTTCAACTTCACCTTTTTACTTATTCCACGCAAAGTCTAATAGGCAAATCTTCTTGCCTGTTGGTTCTGTCAAAAAAATAAAAATAAAAATCCCAATTCTCTTTATATCTACAGACAATGTACCTGCGGACGAAGCTATAGTAGTGGTTGGTAATATAAAGTATTTTGTTGATTCTAAATGGGAAGTATGCGTGGACTGTAGTACGATTACGATATTAGGAACGACTTGTATATTTTAGTTAAAGTTAGTGACTTCCCTCACACTGTGTTTGTAGTTTGTGGCGATGAGGTTCCAAAGTCCAGTGCAAGTCAGTCCCAGTCCGAGTACATGACATGAGCGGGCATGAGAAGAGATGTTCCTCTGTAACGTTATTCAAAATTATTACCTTCGTAACTTTCATGGATTATGTGTGTTCCTTGTGGTTTTGAGAATTGTTGGAACTTCTTGGTCACAGCAAGAAATCTCTGATTTTCAACTCTCCTCAAATTAAAGGCTTCACTTTATCTATAAAAATGACGACGGGATCGAGAGTGGCCGAGTCGAGAGAGTTGGAGAATTTCAAATGAGAAGTCAGGAATAGAATATTTTTTAGATTTATACATCATATTTACATTTTAAGGTGCTCACATGCGGTAGATAGATTAGATTGCGGATGAGTGGTCAACAGTGCAGTGTTGTTCCTCAGTCGTCGTCTACATTAGTTTCTATGGACTTTTTTTTTTGGTTATTTTTTATTTGGTCCTTGGTTACATTTTTCCACTACTATTATTATCATATCATCCACTGAACTGTTCTGCTGCTGGAACTGGCACTCGCACTGGCACTGACATTGGTACTGGTTCTGGAACTAGAAGAAAATAAAATTACAAATGTTTTTTTTTTAGAATTTAGGATTTCACAGATGTACCTACCTACAGATACATTAGTACGCGGCTCCTTGCGGAAGTTATGGAGAAGACACCGAGTCCGAGGCCAGAGTCTTGTAGACACCTTCCTCGTCTTTTCTTACTATTATTCCAGTCTTCCCTAAATACTAAAAAAAATACAAAAATATACAACAAACTAAAATACAATACACAATGCATTGTAAATAATGGAGTGGAATTATATTATATTATATTGTAGAATATAATAATATATTATGTTTTTTCTGTGTTACTCTTGTTCATCTTCGTCTGCGTACGTTGCTTTGTGGGGAGGAGAGATGATGGGGTAAAAAAACATGGAAAAGTTATTTTCATTTTTCTCTCGCTCTCTCGTTCCTCCTTTTAGCTTAGCGTGACTCTGGATGAATGTGGAAATAATTCGAGAGTGAGTTATTTTATTAGGAGTCGACGGATTCTGAATTCATTTTTTTTTTCATCCCTGCTGATCAGTGACCTCGGGTCGAAGCCTCTAACCTCTTTTTATTAACTAACTAGCTTCTACAAATAAACTCTTTGATGCTCTTTTCCCGTTACTCTATAAATCAATCTTTTTTCCCTTTTCATTAGATTTTTTTTATATGCAGCTAAGTTCAAAGTTCCACCTTATTATTTTATTGTTTTCAATTTTCTTCTGTTTTTTTTGTTGAGGGCTGATGCTGGTACTGGTACTGGTACTGAAGTTTGAAGTTTGAAGTTTGAAGTTTGCTTTATTTAAGTGTCAAATCATTCAGTACAAAGTATTGATATCAAAAGATGGACACTATAATACACTAAGTAATAGCTAAAGTAAATTAATTATGTTAAGTTCAAAATTATACGCATAAATACATAATACAGTAATCCATTGAGAATAATATCCGGTGTATATATAATAACTGGTGCTGGTGGTGAAGACTTTTGGCTTTTGTTTCTGTTTGAGTAAGCTTTCAGTTAATTATTTTTATGCCGTGTTTTTATACCGTGCCAGAGCAGAGTGATCTCAAAAGCTCATTATTCATTTGATGCAGTGCGGGTCATCTGTATGAAGAATTTTTAAAGGGTGCAAAACAGGGTATCTATATAAGTTTCAATTTTCAATACAAAATGCCTGATAGTTAAATTTATCATTTATCTAGAATCTACACTTATGACCTGGTGGAATTAGATAATTTAGTAATTTCAGCAAAAATGGTTTAGAATTATAATGGTTCGATCGAGCTTTAAAAAGCGTAATTAAGACAATCTACACCTTATAAATATGCAATTACAACATTTTAGTCTTCAATAAAAGTGTTAAAAGTGTCAGAAAAAATTACCATTAAAAAAACAAGTAATAATTTATGTCCTTTTGTACTGTTCAAACAAATCAGGGCCGGACGAAGGAATTAATTTTAGGAAGGAATTTGTTTCCATAAAAAACCGCCATTTTAATTTTATTGATGGTTTTCTTTGGTAAAGCAAAATGTTGTATTTACATGTTTTAGAAAAGTTTAAAATGTTCTATTTACTTGATTCAGAAACGTGCAAATTGTTATATTTACATGTTATGAGAAAAGTGTTAAATGTTTTATTTCCATGTTTTTGTAATGTACAAAAAGATTTGTTTTGCATGTTTTTGAAAAGTAAAAATATTCATTTTACTTATTTTTGAAAACTGCAAATTGTTCCATTTACACGTTTTTTTTTAAACTCAAGCAGCGGGGGCTGCATAATCCGGCCCTGAAACAAATGAATTTGCAATTTTGGAAACCTGGTAAAAAATGCAAAAAACGTGCTAATTTGCAATGGGGTGGTTAATGGGGTGGAATTCGAAAATGGAATCGATCGTATTAGTTAATGCAACAATTTTGAATACCTACTTGGCCTACAATTATTTTAAACACATGTTTACATTTACACACATTTTGTATCAACAAACAAATCAAAATATTATTCTACAAGGGAATCTTTAATACACGAGCCATCTCCGCCTCCTTAATGATACAAGGGCATCTCTAATAATACGTTGTACAGAAAACTAAAAGCTGATCGGATCGGGCAATTTGAAGACACAAAAAGCTGTATTCAAATATTTCCTACGCATACAACTCATTAAAAATATTAAAATCAACAGTTACGCAATCAACTAATGACTCAACGTTCATCTCCCAAATCCAAACTTTCTTAATAATAGTAATAGCAATACAAAATACAAAAACTTTAAATATTTTCCTAAAAATTTTGGTGCAATCAGTCACTAGTACCGGCACCAGCACGAGGCATTGGGTGAACTAAACGGATTCCTTACAAGCAGTAAATGAATAAAGCTTTAATTATAATCAAAATCCATTGAAAGAGATGATTACTACTAGATTGTCTCCTTTCATGAAAGTAATAAGCCCCCTTAATAATTTCTATGCTGACCTTCGGGCAGATTAAACTGTGGCATACACAGTGATCAAAAGATTATCGTTACGCGTCCATTGTTTCCCTATGTTTTCATATTCTTGGAATCACGAGCGGAATTTATGAGTGGAATATGTCAGTACGAACATGAATTAGATTACTTGTATTAGAATCATTCAGTCAGGGCCGGATAATGCGGCCAGCGCAGGCAACCACCGCTGCTTGAATTTTCAAAAGACATGGAAATGGAAAATTTTGCACTTTTAAAAAATGTGTAAAAATAATATTTTGACTTTTCAAAAACATGCAAATACAAAATTCAACACTTTTCAAAAAACATGTACATAGAACATTTTGCACTTTTCTGAATTAAGTAAATAGAACATTTTAAACTTTTCTGAATCAAGTAAATAGGACATTTTAAACTTTTCTAAAGCATGTAAATACAACATTTTGCTTTACCAAAGAAAACCGACAATAATATTAAAATGGTCGTTTTTGTATGGAAAGAAATTCCTGCCCAGCGCAATTTTTTCTTCCGGCCCTGCATACAGTCGTATTTATGTAGCACTACGCCTACGTATAATTTTCTTGAATTTAAAAACCACATTTAAAAACATTTTACATTTTTGAATCTGTTAATATGTTCACAACAATCCTAGATAATGACATAGGTGACATTTTGAAAAATCAAACTACATTGCTATACATACTCCCACACAATACAAATAATACAGATAAAAACAAGGGCTAAAGCCCTTGTTTGATGGCAGCCCTAACAGCAAAATTAGGCAGTTTGATTTAGTTGAATTTGTCATTAAATCTTATATAAACTTTATTTAATATAAACTTTTCCACGCAAACTTAATGCAAAACATACTTTAAATTCAGGTAACATTGACGTTAGTTAACGTTGAAGCAAAAATTTTCAAAGTTTAATTTAAAAATTGTAAATTTAAAGTTAATTACAATTAAAAAATAGATGAAATAATTGTCAATTTTAATGTAATTTTTTAGTTTTCAAGGGCTTTAAAATGATGTATTGTATATGTTATTACGTTGAGTAACTCAAAAACCAATTAAATCACGTAGATAGGTAGTAATAGAGGAAAACTGAAAATTTGAATTTCCCGCCAAACATAAAATGTCAAATATCGACCGGTCACTCCCCGCAACTATGGACAAGTGATAGATCAAAATGACGGCAATTAAGAGTAGAATAATATGTATTATGATTGACGCGCAAATTATCAAAGCTTTAATTTAATATTGCAGATTTAAAGTTAATTACAATTAAAAAAAATATTAGATAAAATAATTTTTAATGTTTGATGAATTTTATATTTTTTATTTTAAAAGAGGTTCAAAATGATGTTTCGTATGTGTTATTTCGTGGAGTAATTCAAAACTCGAGTAAATTATGTAAATAGGTAGGAAAAATACACGCTTAAACTTTGTGAGTTAAAGTTGATGTTACAAACACACATAAGATACGATTCACATGAGAAATATTGAATGGTGACATTTAAAATGTTTCAAGTGCCAAGCGCAAGTCCTTACCTCTTATTCCTCCCCAATTTTAGTCCACTTTCCATAGGAATCCTCAAAAAAAAATATTGAAAAAGCGGGAATGTCCATAAAATGTTTGTTTAACCACACAGATAAAATGACAGAACATAAGGATGGTACGATAAAAGGGACGCGGTGTCTCTTTATTCAATGTCTTTGTGAAAGGTATATATCAGTATATTATGTAAGTCGCTTGGGAGAACAAGAGCTAATTTTAGCTGGAACAAAGTTTAAGCGACTTTTTGAACAGTATTTTTTTGTGTGTAATTTTCTATCCTATCGTAATAGTTATCGTATCGTCATAAGGAATGAGCAAGTGTACATTACAAGCAGATCAGGGAATACTTGACATCATGTTCAGGTAATTCTACAGAAATTGTTAAATGATGATTATCTCTTTTCGCAGTTGGGAGTCTGGGAGTCTCGCAAGACTTTCCTTCATATAGCCAAGTCCATAAGGATGAAGGCAAAGGCTTTAATTTGTACAGAACGGACTAACTGTGTGAGAGAGAGAGACAGAAAAAAATACAGACATAGAAATAGAGACAATCTTCATCTTGATGTGTATTTTGTACTGGCGTAAACCTTTACTTTTACAATTATTATTACATAGTTTACATGACCTTTTTTGGGTTGATTTTGATTTCGGCTCAAATATTTTGTACGAACCATTTAGTCTATCTACATGGGTATCTCTCAACCTTTGGGTTCTTGTCACCGAAACCATCATTAATTACTCTCTTTCTCTCTCTCTCTCTCTCTCAACTACACAGGTATTACTCCAAGCACGTGCAATCCACAATTTACTAGCAACAGCAGCAAATACCAACAACATCTTTCTCTCTCTCTCTCTCTCTCTCTCTCTCTCTCTCTCGATTTTTAAAAATTTCTACATACTCTAAAAGAACACACACATGGGATTATTAGGAATGCGATATGCTTTTAAACTCTCCAATTTTACTCAACAAAACAAAATAAAAATAATTTCATTTTACGATTCCATTTATAACTATATAACGAATAGAATTAGGTCCTGAACAGGGTCGGATAATGCGGCCAGCACAGGCAGCCCCCGCTGCTTGAATTTTCAAAAAACGTGTAAATGGAACATTTTGCAGTTTTCAAAAATATATAAAAAGAATATTAATAAATAGTACGTTATGGATAATCTCTAGTTATCAGCGGTATGATCCATAAGTCTATTATGGTTATCGTGAATTGAAAATGAAATGTGTAAAAGTTCCGGAGGAACAGAAAATAAATAGATTGCTACTATCTCGTTCTTAGCTTTGTCCTTGCTTTCCCCCCTTACAGTGGACGTGTTCCAGTGTACTGCGGACTTGTTCAATGTAATGCATCCTCCAAAGCGATGGACGAGATGCTGCATTGGTCCAAATTGGACTTCAACGGCATGTTGGACTTCCAAGTTCCCTTGCGTATATCTGGGATTGTAGAAATAACGAAGGTTATCGTCTATTGTTGTGTACAAGTAGTTGATCAGCTTCTTGACTACAAGGTTGTCACGTACGGTGTAATTACCGGTTTTGTCCAAAATTTTCTCCATAGTTCGAGAAATTTCTGGTCTTGTGGAGTCTCGTATGTGTAGGAGACCACAGAGTAAGTTATGGCATTCCATGTAGTCCGATTCTAGTAAATCCGGATTATGTGCCAATGGTTGATTGAAACTCGGAGTGGTGGTTTCTTCACCATCTTGTTCCTTTAATTGGTCGTGTAGACTGCTGATCCTTGTTTCTTGAGAAATGCTCAAATAAGGGTCTGTAATGTAGACATCAATATGATTCCAGTGTGTTGGATTGAGCTTTCTTTCTACTCCGAACGTAGCGTTCAATTCGTCTGCGATTCTAAAAATATCCGGACGATGTGTGGCTGTAACTAGCGCTTCTTGTCCTTCGAGGAGAAAACATGTTCTGTGTACTACCCCTTGGGGGTCCGTATATGATTGAATGAATAAAGATTCTTCATAATTGCATCTGTAAACGTGTAACTTCTCGAGCTGAGAGTGAATACGTCCGCTGAACTTCAATTGTTCTTTCATGGTGCGGAGTGAGATGCCCGTGTTGTAAACTAACTTGTAGTTATGCTTGTAACCGTCTGGTGGTTCAATACAGAGTACTGGATCGTCAATGTTGACTGCGTCAGTAGGTAACTTGAGTGTAAGTCTTGCCAGGTATTTTCCTTTAATACCCGCGTCTGCCAAAATGAGCTTTGTCGTGGCAGTGTGCACTACCGGGTCATATCGGTGACCAATGTGTCGGTAGTCAGTTGTGATGAGCTGGGCATAGTAAGTATCAGTTCTTACGCAATGTGAGTATGTCCAGGTCACCTTTCGGATCTCTTGATTTGAGAATCTCGGGGATAGCGTCCATATACCATTTTTCATATGGGCTTCCATTTCTCTGTCCATGGCCATCTTCCAGAGTGGGCTTTCTATGGACTCAACTGCTTCTAGATAACTTCTAGGTCCGTTGAAATGTTCTCCTTGATCATATACCAGTCTTGTTATGTCTGGGATCTTATGATAAAGATTAATTTTCCCAGGAGTTTCGGTATTCTTTCTATCTTTTCGGACTGTGAACAGGGTAAGTCTGGATACGATCTTCGACTTTCCTTCCTGTTGAAAAATGGGCTTATTCTTGCCATTATGATCGAGATTGTTCCAATCGTCGATAAGTCCTTCTGTGATTTTTGCTTGCTGTGAAGCTGGGTGATACGTGAAGTTGACAGGTTGGACCTGAGCTTCCGTTGTCTTCACTTCATCTTTCCCTTGATTGGGGACAGATCTCTTGTGGCCAGTGGCTTCTGGACTTTGATGCTCGTCTGTAGAGCTGAAGTTATGAACACTTGTGCCTCCAGGTTGCTTTGATATGCTTAGGCTGGAGGTGAGGTCATCTGGTGTGTCAGTCAGTAGATTACTAAAAGTGGTCATCTTGAATGTTCCACTTGTCTCGGTGTCCCCCCTGCTGTGACTATCTTGAACAGATTTCGTCTTTTTTCTGCGTTGATCTTCTGCCATCTTTCGAAGATCCTCTATGGTAAGTGGGGGTGGTATATAGTCCAATACTGATCCTACAATGTTGCTCGGCTTGGAGGCTTTTGGCCTTATATGAGATAAGGACTTTGGATTTTGGCTCAGAGATGAGGCTTTTGGCCTTGTCGGTGTCAAGGGCTTTGTGTCCGGATCTTGGAAAAATATTGGTCGGAAATTCATCATAAGATTTCCGATATCGTTGTCCTCAGTCTTTTCAGTGATCGCTTCTAAAATTTTGTGAGGCGGTCCATACGCTTGAGAGGTAAGCGTGAAAGTTCTTCCGAATGATGCTCCATGTTCATTCCCAAGGTAGGTGAGCTCCATGAATTTGCATGCGGAATTAACTGAGAATATATTAGCTGCACCTGGGAGATACCATACGTTTGTTAAGACTTGAGGTCTCCAGTCTCCCCCATCATAGGCTGAGACTATTACGGTTCCGCTTCCTGGCGACGTCACTTCTTTCTCGTCAGCCAGTATGAGTGTTTTCCCTTCTTTTGAGAATTCGGTGTAATCAAGGTACCAATCCAAATTCCCGCAGAGGTGGACAGAGGCACCCGTGTCGCATGTCCATCCAAATTGGGCCGCTTCAGAGGCGGGCTTTTCTTTGATGTGCGCCCTTTCTAGGTTAACCAGGTTTCGGGCCAAAGTTGCATGTAAATTCCCTACGGTAGGGTTCCTAGCATGATAATCTAGTTGTGCCTCAAGTGTGTTAGCGTTAACGTACAGATAAGTGTTGAGGGCTTGACTCTTCAGATTGAGTAACAATCGTCTCGCTTCCTTTCTGGTGTGAAAAGTGGAGATCCAATTTTTCTTAGGATGAGTGGCTTGTTTACCACCCTCCTGACTGTTGACTGTAGCACCAAGTCTTACCATGAATGCTTGGTTCTGTTGGCTGGCTTGCACAACATCAGGTGAATTATCAAAATCACTATTTGTGTAAGTGGGAAATAATTCTTTCAGTAATTTCCCCCGGATGGGGATGCACCATCCTTCTTGATTGCAGTTATGCTCTGAGTCCAGGACTGTCGGAGCTGCATATAGCATGTCGGCTATTTCTTTCTTCTGTGCGATTCTTGCACATAATGTAATGGGATTATATGTCAATCCAAGTTTCTTTTGTACTGCCTTGAATGAAGGTTCAGTTGTCCGTTTTCGGATAAATTTCCTCTGATTTATCAAGTATGCTTTGCTATGACATTTCCAGCGTCTTGGTACTGGTGTCGAACCGGAGCCTGGTGATGCTCCTTTCCCGTTTTGAGAAATACATGAGAAGTATGTTGGATCCTCGTGGTCCAACGTCTTGCTTTTCTGATTGTACCAGGTAAGAAACTCTGGTTCCATTTTGTGAATCAGATCACTGTCTTTGTTCATGAGGATGTAGTATCCTAGGATATGGCTCATGTACTGATCTCGATCAATAATCGGTGAAAACGGGTTTGCTGCGATTCCTTTTCGCAAGTCTGTATTGTTGAGCTTGTCAACATAAACAATGTGTGTGGAGGACTGGGATTTTTCTAAATAAATTGCCCTTCGTCTCTCGCGTGCTCGTTTAATCAGGCCTTGGAGTTCCACTTCTGATTCTTTGAGAATTGATTCTAAGTCTTCAATTCTGTCGTCAATTTCTTTGAGACTGACTGTATAGTCTGAGTCGTCTTCGCTGAGCACTTCGGATTGTGACTGATGGCTACTGTCATCTTCGTCGTTCAATACTGAGAAATTCGATGAATTTTCTGAGTGTATATGTGTAATATCTGAGTCAGATGATGACTCACTCCATTTACGTACAATTTCTATTTTTTCTTCAATTGTAGGAGTTTCAGGGAATTTGAGATTATTTCTTCTCTCCCTTTCTTCATTGAGTTCGTTCATGGCACGGTTATACATAGCGTGCGGGCGTATCGGACGTTTAGGTATGTCCTGCATATACTGCTTATTATTCGGCAAGTCTGTGCCTGTTTGTTGCGCTTGTTGCGGCTTTTGTCCATTGAATGACTTCATTGTTTCAATTGAATGCGGTATTGTTTCCTCGCTTTCTGCCTTTTCGTCAGGCTTAATGCGGACCATAAATACTTTATGACTGGTGTCCGGCTTTGACCTTTTCTTAGGTATTTCGTCCTCCGTCATCGGTGACTGGACTGGAATTGTCAATATTCCATCCTTCGTCGCTGTGGACTGGAATATACGTTCTGATACGACTTTCGTCAATCTTGACTGGTCTGATTGTGTTACTTCGTCCTTCGTCTGGTTGGACTGGACTATAACCCTTGATATGTTCTTCGTCATTGTTGACTGAACTGTATTCTTCAGTTTTTCGTCCTTCGTCGTTGGAGACTGGACTAGCTTCGGTATTACGTCCTTCGTCATTGGTGACTGGACTATACTTGTTTTGAATTCAATGCCTGCGGTTGAGGGCTTATAATCTTGAATTTCTGGAACCGAATCTATTATTAGTAAGGATAGATCGGATTTACCCATAGATGCGGGCGTCACGGCCGCTTCTAGGTAATTGACTGTCTTGTCAGTGTTCTGAGTTGAGAAGTACAATGACGATAATTTCGGTATTGTCACTTCCGATACTGGATAGAGTTCGGGTTGTAGGCCAACTTCTACAGTAATGGTCGGTTCATGCGGTGCTGAGACTTCAGGCTGTAGATGAGAGGTAATAGTAAATTGTCGTCTCTCGAATCTATTCTCGATTTCCAAAATTTGGAAAATCGGTGATTTTGAAATGCGGTTACTCCCGGGCATTTCTGTTTCAGTTTTGAACTTCTGTATTTTGTTCAATATCCGTTGTAGGATTTGATTCCTGGTCGCTTGACGACTCCAGGATCTCAGATAGTCAAAGTAGACATCTCCTTTTCTGAGAGTGGGTATCATGATCTGAATCAATATTCGGATTGTATCCTTATTGTACTCTTGAGGTGTGGCATCCATATTGCCAACCGTGTTCAGGTAAAAATAGTCTCCCGTGTCGGGGTTTGTCAGTGCTTGGAGCTGTGTCCAATATTCGTCTTTTGACTTGGCTTTGAGTACGTGATACCTCGCTTTGAGGGTTTTGTGCATCTGAAGGGGAATTGTTCCGTTTAAAACTTCAGAGATCGGGAAATCGGCAGTTCCCTTCATGGAGAGTTCTCGGTGATAATGGTCGGATGCGACCCACGCAAAGTACAGGGCTTTAACTATGTTGCCTGTGTATGGTACTTCCAATGGTGATGACCAATTGCCATACTTGACCTCCCAGTATTCATTACAGTTGAGGGTTTTCATGAACTCTTCTTCTTCTTTTGTGAGAATTCCTATGATAGGCAATTCTTGAGTGTCTTCGGGGATTTTTTCGGTTGCGGATTTATTTTGAATCCTACCTTTCCCAAGCTTTTCGGTTACGGATTCATCTGGAATCCTACCTTTACTGTGCTTTTCGGTTACGGATTTGGCGTGAATCCTACCTTTGCTACTTGTTGAAATTCCTGTGATAGGTAATTTTTGCAATTCTTCTGGGAGTTTTTCGGTTACGGATTTAACTTGAATCCTACCTTTTCTCATTGTTTGATTTCCTATGGTAGGAAATTGTTGCAAATCTTCCGGAAGTTTTTCGAACACGGATTTGAGTTGAATCCTATCTTTTCTTCCTAGATTATCTGAGTTCGATCGGCTCACAGAGTCTCGTTGCTCTGAATGTGGCCTTTGCAAGTTTGCAGATACTTCAATGTAATGCTGCTGTAGGTACTCCGACTGACGGGTGACGTGTCGACTCGCCCCAGCCAGGAGTTCAATGGGAATTGGAATTTTCTCTGGGGATTCTAGACTTCCCAGTTTTTCGTCCAATTTTCGCTTTTTGTCAGCGTTTACTTTGAATGGCTTCGAATTGAAAGCTTTTTCGCTTTCCCAAGTTTTCCGTCTTCCGGATAAACATCCTAGACTAAACTGGTACATTTTCAAAATGTGAAGGAGGTACCACTACCGTCCTAATGGAAATGAGCTTCTATTTTCTTGGTTTCAGATTCCCCCAGGTGACTAGTTTTAGCCTGGCGAGAGTTATGTAGTACCCGGATTATTGAATCTCGGGTCGAGGGGCTTTGTAATTTGATTAATGCACTCTGAAATGACGAGTGGCTTGTAGTGCGCCCTCACGGAGGTACGTAGCGTTCAGAAGTTAAAATTCTATTCTTCTCTTGAATTCCGAATTTTCAATGATGCTCCTCTTGATCCTCTTCTGAGCTACTCTTCTCCTCGGATATTTCCACTATCAGAATTTCCTTTTTAGGGGATAATTGATAGCTTATTTCCTCGAGTTTACTTACTTAACCTCCGTCGGATCCGCTTGTTAGGCGGTTCGTTAGGTTTAATTAAGTATAGTAGTGTCGTTAGCTCGCTGCCGTAAAGATGAGATCTTTTCCAAACGGATTTAATAGATCTGTATTTTATCCTTTTCCAAACGGATTTAATAGGATGAGATTCTTTTCCACAATGGATTAAATAGAATCTATAAATATTCTTTTCCAACAGGATTAAATAGAATATTTCAGTCTTTTCCCAACGGATTAAATAGACTCTTCACAATATTCTTTTCCAAGGGATAAACAGAATTATTGTGGCTGTGCTCAACTTTTCCAATGGATTAAATAGTTAGCACGAATGTAAGTAGGAAGCTCTGGGATTTTCGACTACTTCGGGAATTACGAAGAATCCTCGGGTGCACTGGCCAGTGTCTTAGCGGGAGGACTTCTTCGGTTTTAGTGACTCGAAATCAGGGTAATAGCAATACCCGTGCTGATAACGTAATAAATAGTACGTTATGGATAATCTCTAGTTATCAGCGGTGATGACCCATAAGTCTATTATGGTTATCGGGTGAATTGAAAATGAAATGTGAAAAGTTCCGGAGGAACAGAAAATAAATAAGATGCTGCTCGCTCGGAGTTCAAGTTCCAATTAATTTATTGTTCAGTCTTTCGTATTGAGGAAAACTCGTATGGACGAGTAGTGTTATGAATTTAGGTATACCAATGAATGTGTATGTATTTTACCAATGATACATACTGCGCGCTAGAACAATACAATAGAATAGTACGGACATGAGTCCTGCTGATGTGGTGGTTGAGAGGAAATGAATATGGCTCAACCATCCTGTATTGTGAAATATACATGGTCATTCGACAAGTAATAAAGTCATAAAAAGTAATGGCTTTTGACAGGGTGACGAGAGGATCGAGGATCGCTCTTGTCAGCACAAATAACATACAATGCTTTCTTATGGAAAGGCTTCTCAAACTTGACAACTAAAAGTCAATAATAATTTCCAAATATTCATCTCCATGTTAATGGAGATGTTACAATTTGACATTAACAATATAGATAATGCTTTCTGCATCTATACAAGAATAATCCAATAATATTCGTAATAAGATTACTAACTATGGAATTTGCAATGTGCTGAATCCCTCCTTACCGAGGACGGGATTTACGCAATAGATGTAGGATGTCCAATGATGACACCTACTTAAATATGTCAAATATATGTATGTCTATATACTGTAAATATATCCTATCTTTTACATGTTGGATATAATGTCTATATTTTAACAAATATTTTGACTTTTCAAAAACATGCAAATAAATTGTTTTTACACATTTCAAAAACATGAAAATTAAACATTTAACACTTTTCTCAAAACAAGTAAATAGAACATTTTGCACTTTTCTGAATCAAGTAAAAATAAGATTTTCACTTTTCTAAAACATGTAAATACAGCATTTTGCTTTAAAATACCAAAGAAAACCATGAATAAAATTAAAATGGCGGTTTTTGTATTGCAACAAATTTCTGCCCGAAAGCAATTCCTTCGTCCGGCCCTGGTCCTGAAAGCTATACAGAAGGGTGCACCGAGATTATAGAGACAAAGTTACCTTTAATTTTTAGCATGTAGAACCCGGCGATGAATAAACTTAGTATTTTCAATGTGTTCTCCGTTCAATTTGGATACCGTACGTAGTCTTTGTTTCCACGATCCGAATACTTCTCGGCGCTTTTTAGGGGTGACTTTGTTCCACTCATCGTTTAATACTTTCCAAAGCCCTTCAAGGGTGGATGCCTTTCGTTTAAATAATGCTTGTTTTAAGCAACCAACACCAAAAACGTCCATAGGACTTACATTGGGTGATTTAACGGGAATTTCTGAATTCAGAATTAATTTTATTCCGAGTCTTTCTTCCAAGTCTATAGAATACCACTGGGTTACCCGGGCAGTGTGCAAACTTGCCATGTCATGATGCACAACGACCTTGTCGGTGTCCTCTCCGTAAAGTCGTGGGACATGAACTTCCAATATAGGTTTTAAAACCTTGCCCACATAGTACTTTGAGTTTACCTTGACCTTTGGTGGGACTTTAATAAGTAGCAGCACTCCACGACCCGTCAATGCACCAACAACCATTATCTTGTCACCAAACTTTTCTCTCTTATTCACCACCGGATTAACATCTAATTCTTTGTCCTTAGTATAGAGAAATCTCCTCTCCCCATTACAGTCCTGAACGTAAAAAAATGCCTCGTCTAGAGTTACTGCAAATTCGGACTTACTACCTGCAAGATTCTCTTCGTACAGCTTCCGGGCGTTAGTTTTTCGGACTTGTTCGTGTTTATCAGACAACAGATGCGCACGCGTCTTTTTTCGAATAGTTTTACTTAGATCTTCTATTATTATTCGCCTCACAGTAAAACGAGATACTCCTACTTGCTTTGCCATAGCAAGTTGAGATAAAGGGTTGACATTAGAAGTCATTCGGTTAACTATTTTTATAATACCCGGATTTACAACTTCACGAGGGTACACGTTTGAGGGCCGAGAAAACCATAAACCTGCAGCTGCTCTTCGTTTTCTAACATAATTTACAACAAGATCAACAGTGCTAACGCAAACAGGTATTACTTCATTATTGAGCATTGCTGCTATTTTTCTACACGGGTATTTAAGTTCGGAAAGCACCCGGAGGCGGGTTTCCACTTCAGAGTCTATTTTCGGGCCCATTTTAGAAGCTACCGTTACGAATTTTTGCACACGTAAGCCTAAATGCCTTGTTCATAGTATGTTAAATTGCCGCGGTTCTCATGTGAAGAATACGGTGAACAATTAGTATTTTAGTTTGTCTCTATAATCTCGGCGCACCCCTGTATGTGTTATTGCTGAATATATAATTCTAATGTGTAAACCTATAATATCAGTATATGTCATCTGTTCTATAAACATATTTATAATCAAATAGCCAATAGTCAATAGTCCACAGTTGAATAGTTCGATTTTCAATTTTCGATTTCTAAAAATTGACATCACGACTCAGGAATCAGGAACGGGAAAGAAGTATTGTTGAGTTGCAGTTTCTAATTTCTATTTCTAATCGTGTTGAGCTGTCTTATATTTTACACAATTATTATGGTTCTGAGTCACGATAATATTGTTCATATATTGAAATTAAAATATCAGACTCACTACTGCTACTACTTACTAAGCTGCCTTCATGCTACCGTTTCCACCAATCCTTGCCTCTGTCTCGATTTCTCGATTCTCTCTATTCTCTCGATTTGTGTATGCAATTCTATAAAGAAGAGAAAATTATTCTCGTCACCAATAGACCATCATCACCCTCGATCTGCCCGTACCATGTCAATTCTACAAGCTTTCCGGCCCCTGTTCTACATCAGATTCGATTTTGAATACATAAATAGGTATAGGTATATAGGTACTTACTGAATAATATGCGACGTTGATATTGTGTGATGTGTTGTAAGTGAATATAGGGGGAAAATTAGAAAATAGAACGTGAGCAGATAGAACACCTCAACACTGACAATATTATCCCTCCACCTCGCTCCAAATGAAAACATACTAAAAAAATAAGAACAGAAAACTTTAAATTATCCATATCGAGGAATAATACAAGTTTCCGTCCATATGAATGCTCGCATCGAGGAAAGACATATATTTTGTAGAAAAAAAAAGAAAATAAATATGGTTGTTACATAGACACTTGTTACAGTATAGGATTTTGGAGGGGGCCGGGGAGAGCGTGAGTACAGCTAAATTACCATTTCCACTAATCCTAAGATATCGCTGCTTTTAGTAGCTGTAAAATATCGTCTGTGAAAAACCAAAATTACCCATATCCATTTTTAGTTTCAAACAAAATGCACTATCTACCTACAGACAAAATTAAAATAACATGTTCATGAAAGCATGTAAATAGAACCTTGTGCATTTTTCAAAAAACAAGTACCTACATAGAATGTTTTACACTTTTCTAAAAGCATGTAAATAGGACATTTTATACTTTAAAAAAACTTAAATAGAACATTTTGACGTTTTTAAAAATATGTAAATAGGACACTGCACTTTTTAAAAATGTGCAAATAAAACATTTTGCACTTTTCAAAAACATTTAAGTAAAATGTTTTGCACTTTTCAAAAACATGTAAGTAAAATGTTTTGCACTTTTCAAAAACATGTAAATAAAATGTTTTGCACTTTTAGAAAACATGTAAAAAGAAAATTTTGGCCTTTTAAAAAACATGTAAATAGGACATTTTGAGCTTTTTAAAAAACTTGTAAATAGAACAATTTGCTCATTTTAGAAATTCGTGACTAGCATTGTAAGCATGTATCGTATTTACTTTCTTTTTCTTTTGACATAGTTCATTTTAATTCTAGCATAAATTGGAAATGGGTCATTTTGGTTCTTCACCGACGAATATCTGTAGTACTACTATCTCTGCTGTATGTATAAATAATTAATTATATTATATGAATTGTCAGCATTATAGTTTGAAATTGGTGCATGGCTCAGACTGACTGAGACTGAAGGAACTGGGAGGCAGGGTAGAAGGTGTTGGTCTCTTCTGGATTTTCTATATTATCTGTTGAAGTTGCAAAGGCATATGTCATGTGTTCAGTGTGTCTCGTTGTTCTCTTCTTCGTACCTTGTACTTCACACTGTTCTTCTTCTGTATTCTGTATTCTGTCTGAGTGAGTCTCTGTGAGTGTGGATGCAAAATAATCAGAGCAAATGGTGATTTCCGTTCCACAGCACGAGATGAAGACCGGAGCCGGAGCCGAAGTGGAGGAAGAAGGAATGGGACGAGGAGGTTCTTCTGTAGGAGAGGACTACGCCTACGACTTCCAATTCGACTTCGACGTCGACTTGGAATGGAAATGGATAAATGGAGAGTTGTGAGGACTGTCGAGGTGGAGAGAGACACAGAGAGAAGACAGAGAGATATAAATACGGAAAGGAAAGATGCAAGAGGAGAAAAATAGGGACATGGAGATGGAAGTAAGTGGAGGAGAGACATACGTCGAAAAAGAAAGAAAGAAAAATAAGACACATTTCATTTCCTCTGGAATGCTTGAGAGAAGTTCATCTGTGAGGAACAGAGGACCGCCTATTGATATAATTTTGATGAGATTTTTTTTGTCGCCCACCACTGAGCTCAATTAGCTTTTACTTACACAACACAACACACCACTGATTACTACTACTTATCTCCACTTCTACAATCTACTACTACTACGTATACACTTCTGGTCTCTGGTTCTATGGCCCGACGGATGACGGATCTCACCAGAAGACGTGTAAACCTGAGAATATCTATATTACCGGAGTACCTACCTACCTACTTATTGTACTGAAAATAAAGCGGCTGTTGAGATTTGTTTGGTGCCTACTTACATACATGACGTAGGTACGTCGATGCAGATGAGTCAAAATTCTTGTCCTCAAACCACCCCATCATTTTAGAATTCGAATTCGAATTCGACTTGGGCTTCGACAGTACAGTAGTGTTAGAATTTTGTTGTTGGTCTCGTTTCTCGTTTCTCCCTCTTATTGTAGTTTACAATATACAAAAGTTATTACAGTCATATAGTCTTAGGCTACGGGTTGTTACACAGTTCCTGGTGCATAGTACATATAGATAGATAGATAGTGTCTGCTGGGCGTGAATACTTAATCCTACAATAATCCGTGTACGACCACGACCAGGACTACGACTACGACTACGGCAATGATCGTCCATCCCCGCATCCACATCCACATCCACATCTCCCTCTGTATCTCTCTCATCTAGCTAATTTCTTGACACTCAACTCTTAAGTGCTGAGCACCGGGATGACTATTGTGTTGCCAAGAGATTAAGCCTACCACTAAAATATCTCCACTTAATGACAGCAGAAGCAACAGCACCAACTCTCAACCAGCTTAATATCCTAATCTTCAATAATTCAACAGAGAGAATACCAAATTACCGATGCGATTATCTGTAGTACTACTACTACGATTACGATGTTTCAATTCAACATCTTTTTACATCCTATAAGTACGTCCCTATACAATGCAAGGATATAGTACACTAATCTTCTTCGCTGCATTACTCATATACATTATAACAGATTTCCCGACAACGACAACCGGGTCAATTAGATATAATTACGGCATTTCCCTATACCGAGAGCATAGATATGCTTGTCGCCATTTTCAAAAAATTTGAATTACAAGTCATGTGTCACCTCGTTGGTTCCTCTTTGCTTTCGTTTCGAATCGAAATTGTCAAATTTTTTCATTTACTAAAAATTACTGCTCATTTTATGAGCAGACTGCATAGCATAGGAGTACTAACTACGTTTAGGCAATAGTAATTATAGGTAATAAAAGGACACACATGCACACATATATGCTTGTATTTTGACGGCTTCTATATGTATACCCCTGTAGAATTTTATTTCAGAAGATACTACAGTTTATTACATGCAATTATTCCTCCTAATATTTTCTCGAAAATCCTGTTGATATTTGTATCCATAATATTATGTCCCTACTCCCTACCTACCTACGTAGATTCTCCATATTATTTTGATTTGATAACAAAATTATTGAAATCAAAATGGAAGCGTCCAGGAAAGTTTCCAGCAGAGAAATTTCATTAATGTTTCCAATAAAAGAAAGCACATGACATGAATACATAAAACATTACGTACCTAATATGTACCTTAGTTATCTACCAGCACCAGACACATACGTATACGTATACGTATACGTATACGGAGAAGAGCTGATTATTTTTTGATTTTTGAATCTAGTCTATTTTCCAATTTTCATTCTGCCTATGAAATTAGTCTTTAGCTATACAGAGTATTACAGAGCCCTGCCCTTGTCTGTTGATTTGTTACGAGACGACGCCTCGAACACGTCGAATTACATTCTGCTCATATAGGGCAAAAGCCTCCATACTCCATACATAATAAAATATTCTTTGATTAGTATTGGTATTGGTATTATACAATTTAAGTGTACAAGTGACTGCCGCGGAGTCTCTCAGTAAAAGATGAAAAGTGAAAGAAGTTCCAAGCTCCCAATTCCAATGAAGTCTTCCAGGAATTACAAATCATTATAAAATAATTAGCTGTGTATAATGTAGCCTTACATATCATCAGACTTACGATTAGAAATTCATTGTATTGTTTGTCTCCTATTCTATCCTATCGAAGGGGTATTAATATTTTCTATACGTGGGCATTTTAGTTTTTAAAAAACCATGTGAAAGCAATGACTCTGGAGTCAGTTGTGACAGGATGTACATATTATAGTATTTTACTATTACCATTAGAATTACCACCACCGGTTCTATTTCTATTTTCAATTCCTCTGCCTCTATGGTTACCTGTAGTTCCAGGACGACTTTGGTTTTGGTTTGGCTTTGATCTGTCAGCTGTGTTCTGTATATAGGTGTAGGTATATATACACTTTTGTTTGGGTTAGATACACGTAGACGAGCACAAAGGTAGGAGCAGTGATAGTAAATTCGAAGATTTGGATTTGAACCATAGGACTAGGAATGATTGTACTAATTGTATTCTCCATTGCGCCACCACCACTGCACTACTACGAACTACGATGTACGGATACGGAGTACAATTGATGTACGGTTTAGTAGAATGCCCGCATTGTTTTTTGGCTGTGAATATATTTGGGCTGCCACATACAAAGTAAAATAGTGAGGCAGGGAAAGATATAATGATAATAATACGTAATAACAATGATGATGACGATGATAGAGAAAAGTCGGCCTCGGCAGGAGTGGAGACTGAGCAATGTACGCACCTTCTGTACAGTGGGGTAAAAGTCAAAAATGAAAAAAAAAATATCAGAGGGAAGAGAGGATAATAATAATAAAATCTCATTTGATAATAATGATGTGTACGTGAAGTGAGGAGGTTTGAAAGGTATACTGTGTTTACGCTTTTACGGAGCACATTAGTAAACACATCTTGCATAGAAATGGGTCTGTTGTGTAAAGTTCCTGAGTCTGAGAGTGAGTATCATTCGTATTGGGAATGACTCTTGCACTCTTTGGTGGTGGTGGAATTGTTGGAACGGGAATAGAGGGAATATGAGCATTGGAATGGAATCAGAGAGAGAGAGAGAGAGAGAGAGAGAGAGAGAATTTCTCAATATTTCTCCTGCCTGGCTTCGTTTCGTTTCCTTCGGCGGAGTCCCCGCCGTTCCCTTCATTCCATTTGGTACATTCTTCATGATGCCCGGACCCCCGACAAGACAAATTCTATTTCAAATCCATTCCAATGGATCTAATTTAATGTAATGTAATGCAGTTCAATCCATTATTTATTATATTATATATTTCTAATGAATGACTCTCCAGATGTTCCAGTTCTCCAACAACTCTAATTCTAACTAAGGAGAGCGATGAGTTTGTTCTACAGAGGCAGGCACATAACTGACATAAGAGAAAACATGTGTAAGTTTCAAATTTGAAGTCGAAATTCTAGCCCTACTCTATGAATTTGACTTCTACATATTTCTAGCGTGACTCCAAGAGAGACAGACCACTATGCTCTGTTTCCGCTCCAAATCTAAATCCAAAATTGACCTTTTGTTCTAGATATATTTGAAATATAAAAATATCGACTTTTTACGACAGGCTTCGTTCACTATTCACAATAGTTAATGTATTATTTTTTCAAAAAAAAAAGAAGTTGGCCACGTGCAGGGCCAAATAATGCGGTCAGCGCAGGCAGCTCCTGCTGCTTAAATTTAAACAAAAAACATGTAGATGGAACATTTTACAGTTTTTAAAAATATGTAAAAAGAATATTTTGACTTTTCAAAAACATGCAAATAAAAAGTTTTTGTACGTTTCAAAAACATGGAATTAAAACATTCAACAATATTCTCAAAACATGTAAATAGAATATTTTGCAATTTTCTGAATCAAGTAAAAAGAAAATTTTGCACTTTTCTAAAAACATGTAAATACAACATTTTGCTTTACCAAAGAAAATCATCAATATAATCAAAATATTGACTTTTTTATGGAAACATATTACTGCCTAAAAGCAATTCCTTCGTCTGGCTCTGGCCACGTGGAACACGGAATAGCTTTCTAATGTAACTTGAAAAAGAAAATATGAGCTGGACATTTAGTAGGTAGGGGTCTAAAAAAGGAAGTGGTAGCTTTCTAAATGAAATTTAGAAATGAATGAACCTAAATAATGGTATTCGGATTCGGTATAGTACATACAGATAATAGGACACGGCATGAAAAAGTTTTCAAAATTTCTGGCCGATTATATATCTTTTGGGCCAAGTTTTATGAGGAAGCTTCAATATGGAGCCCCTGTTAGTAATTTATCAGTACCGTAGATTATTAAACTAGGTACCTACTACATTTATTCTCAGAGAAACTTACAAGGAGGCCAGGCCCAGACCAGCAGCAGATCAGAGACCAGAAGCTCACAGGTGGGAAAGTTTGCACACAGAACCAATTTATTTGCTCACCGTCACTATACTATACATATACCGCTCGGCTTCGGCTTCGGCCTCTTCCATCGCGATCTCTCACCGTTTCATTTCCCTGTCTGCATCAATAACCATAATAGTATAGTATGTGGTAATAATAATTCTGAACTTCTGAAGAATTGATGCGAAATCTACATGATTCCACGTCCCACCAATGTATCCTGATCATACGTAACATTAGTAGTGTGTTCGTCCTCCCCATGTATTTTATGTGAGGGGGGTGATGGGGTGGGAGAGATACTTTCACGCCTAGAGTTCTATCTGCAGTATCTCCTCCGATGCCGATGACATATGCCTATGTGGACTACTATATAGTCTGTATCATCCCGTTCCGCTCTATACCAAGGCATAGGGCATAGCTATATATCTTCAAGTTGGAAATGTTAAAGTTGAATTTGAAATCAATGAAAAATGTTCTCGAGACTTTCAAGTTGAAGGGAAATGAATTTTGAGCTTTTCGTTTCTTGGGTATATGTCAGTATTCGTGCTTTGCAGTAGTCAGAGCTTCAGTTGTATAGCTCACAGTACATGTGGTATGTACTATATAGTGAAGATCTTGGGTATAAAAAAACCTTTTATTTGAGCCGTAGCTATGCATACGGTCCCTACATATTTTGAGGAAAACCCATAAATTGCAAATAGAAGCGAAAACATGACAGGGAATCAGCGAGGAGTCGCACTCTCCTCATTATATGTAAGGTGAGAATTAATGCTTGTTACGTGTTGGATGGTGTGAATTGTAGAGTGACATGGTCGGGTGGCCTCCATGCTGTGAGCCAAGCTCATGAAATATTATGTGTGTGTGGTGAAGGTGCAAAAATCTCCAGCCATGTTTTCAGTTCATTTCCAAGCGGTAGATCTGCAGGTCCTCTCCTTAGCTCCTTGTAGTCTGTCCCACACAGACAAATATCTACAAATTTCTGATTTTCTTTGTAGTCTAATAAATGTGTGAGAGACAATAATGCAGCGTGAGGCTGTGAGCCACAGAGATATGTCTCACCTCATTACATTACACTATACACTCCATCCCTCCTCGTCCCATCCTCAACAATTCCACGATACTAATCTCTAAAATGCAATAAATAAACAAAGGTAACGCAGAGACTAATACAATACAAATACAAACACAAATATTTTACTTCCTGGGCCCTCTCCATATAATAATATCCTCCTGTCATTGTCACAGACGAAGAGGCATATAGACAGGCAGAGAGACTTTCTTTTCCTACATCTTTTCTATGGGACACTATATTATAATAGGCAGCTAGAAAACGTAGCGAATAGGGCTCACATTTTTGTAGGAAGATTAAATGCTAAGGGATTTTTGTACTCGCATTCTAATTCTGATTCTGCCTTTTGTTATTTTAGCCCAAACATCCCACCCCCTTACGTTCTTTAAGGAATCTCAATATTGACTTCCCCGTCAAGTCACCGGTCGCATAGTCTCTAACCCAACGCTGTACCAGTATCAGTACCAGTACCAGTGGTTGTGGTAGTAGAGCTGAGCTGAGGCGAGTGAGTGACTGAGTGAACCTGTGCATAATTTATCAATGATAATAATTATTTTTATGATTACGATTACGATTATGATTATTTCTTTATCATGTGAAAACAAAAGGTGATTGTGCTTTTGGAGAGCTCTGATGACACTTGGAATGACTCGTAATTCACAGGTAAATAATTTAAAGTCCACAAAAACATGGATGACAAGGGGGAAAGGTGTTTGGGACTCGTTCCTTATTGCCATTCCTTATCTCTCAAGTATGAATTGTGCACGTATTTATCTATCTACTCCCCATAAAGAATGACATGGAGTGAATGAGACGGTGTCGAGACATGGGAGTCATGAGATCAGATGACTACTACACACACACCACCACCAAAAAGGCTAAGCCATACTCCAAAGTACAAAAGTACCTACAACTACGAGTGGAATCTAATATCTATATAATATCTTTAATAAATACTATCAGCCTATTCTTCCCTCCTACAGACAAACAATCTAATACACTAACAGTCTATGTGCACCCAGAATCCCAAAACCAGAATCATCAGCCCCAGTCCCGCAGTCCCAGAACCAGAACCAGAACCAGCTTAAGACCAGGTGTATGTACCTTATACCTAGTTGACTAATGGATGGAGTTGGCCGACTCCTTGTCATTCAATGCGTGGACAAATATGTGATAGCATCCATGTTCCTCTCTCCTCGAACAAATTACCCATCTAAGTTACATTACACTCCCAGCACCACCAATTCATCCCTCGTCGTAGGAGCAAGAGTCGAACAGCTCCATAAAGATAAACAGAGTCAAGAAAGAAGATAGCCTACAATCAAAATCAGAATTTCTGCACGTAGCTCAACGACCAACAATACTGCCTCTCCAAATACAACAACAACAACATATAGATACATGCATTTTTTAAATTCAAGCTTTTACTTCGTCTGTATTCCTATATCTATAATCTATATTGCATTCAACATTATACGACTATGTATACTGATATCTATAAACTTGTACCTCAAATCAAATTCCAACCGACTCACCAACAACTACAAAAATTCAAATTCGAAAAAGAAATGTGCACAGGATTAACATTGTAATCAGAATGCAACATTAAGGAATTTCTTGAAGTTTATTCCTCTACAAGTACCTACCTAGCTAGCTACATAACCTTGTACAACTCATAGATTTAAAAATACAGGTACAAATGAATGCGAGTTCGGAGATGATAGAGGCTATCAGAGTCCGCTGAGTGTTTTAATAGACGGGAGGGAGGGAGAACGAGAGGGGAGGGAGGGAGGGAGGGGGTGTGAGTATAGTGTTTAGGTGAGCGTCCTAATATTATTAGTATTAGTAGTAGTAGTACCAGTACCAGTTGGTGTTGCTCGTTCGTTTTCGTTTCGTAGGACCGGCCCTAGGTCTTCAGTTGCTCCGTCCGTAATCTCCGTAAATCTTGTTTCTTCGTTTCTTGGTCATCAAAATCCTGGGGAAAAACGAAGGAAAGGGTTTAAGTTAGTTAGTTGAGTTTGGATTTGGATTTGGATTTGGAGTTGAAGCTGTGGATAGGAGCTATGTGCGTGTCTGCTTCCTTGGAGAACATAAAGAATTTTATTACACGGCCATTTTGGACATGGACTCATGGACATGATTTGATGGAAAAATAAGCACGGCCTCCTGCAGCTATCAGAATAATTGCTATCTACCAGAGCACAAAAGACACAATTTTTTACTCAGGCGACACGACAAAAACTTTTTCCTCCTTCTTTCTCTCTCACACATAAATGTTACTATGTATACTATGTGCTTTTGGATTTTGTGCCTTCATATGTACCTATAGTCATATTAGAGCCGTACAGTCCATGTTCAAAACGAAACGAAATTCAGGTATCTTCCAACACCACCACCAACCACCGCAAACGTAGGTAGGTACTGCAGATATAATATAGGAAGCGTCTTCCCATTTCAACAACATCTCTTCTGTTCTTTTCTCTTATCTACGTGCGTTAGCTCCATTCAAATTCAAGTTGCTACTCCGAAAGAGACAGAGAGGGTTAGTTTTTTTTAGTGTTTAGTATCTTCCAGTACCAGTGTCAGAGAATAGGGCCGGGGCCAGTACCAGTACCAGTACCATTAACGAAACGAGATCGTCGTCCTCATATGGTCGGTGTTGGCAGTGACATCATGGAATGGATGGAGATCTCTGGGAGTAGGTATTTACTCCTGGAGGAAGGCTCGTATAGCCCTGAGAGTGTACTATCGTAAAATGAAAATGTGTAGTCAGTGAACCGAGCCAGGTGTGAAAAGGTTCGTGTTTTCCTTCCTTCCATCAGCTTGAGCATCAGTAGTGGCAGGGCAGGGGCAAATGTAGCATATCATAATGGTATGGCATAGCTTAGGTTTAAGGAGTAGTAGTAGTAGTAGTAGTAGTAGTAAGGTAATCATGATCGCATGAGAAATATCATAAAAAAACGGAGCAGCCCGTGAAGACAGACAAGGGGGAAAAAAACTTGAATGAGAACGCCCCTTCCTACGCAAACTGTGGCCAATCCTGGAACACGAATTTTTCTTCTATGAAATCTAATGGACACATTGTAATCATTTTTTATTCCTTTTCCTTCCCCTCAATCCCAGTCCCAGTCCTAGCTCTCTCTCTCTGTAGGTACATACGTCCAAAAAATAAACACAAAATATAATACCTACCACATTATTTTTTCTTTTTTAGGTTTTTATAGGGAGGCAGGTTCCTATTATTATGGGAAATCCACTCGGGAGCATGAACAATAATGAACATCATCATCATGTAGATCGTAGATATTTTTTATTTTCTCTCCAAACATACTCTACCAACTTACCACTACTGATATTTTCCATTAAAATATCACGATACTGACAACATGACTGAACGGTTACGGTAACGGATGTGGCTCTGGGGCTACGGTTCCGAATTTCCGAGGGGATATTATGCCATTGAAAAACATGAGTACCTATACTCATATGTTTGTAAACTTTATCACACTTGAAAACTGGAGGTGGTGGAGAGAGAGAGAGAGCGATACATTAGATAAATTGATATTGATAATCATATTACATTGTGTGTGTGTGTGTGGAAGGAACGAAAAGGAAGAAGATCTCATGTTAGTTTACTGATACCGTCACCATTCTGGATTAATATGGATGGTTGAAAATGGAAAAGAAGAAAGGCTTTCACACCCTGGCCCTGGATTATGTATTTTTCCTTCACATGCAAGCCAAGCAAGATTTGTATTCGTTTACAATAAAATAAAGGCCCCAAGTTTTTGTTGCTGGAAAACTCTCACTCATCGTCAATCGTCAGTTCGAGAGCTACACCTTCTTCTAACACTTCACTTTATATTTTATTATTGTGGGCTGAGAAGACTATAGACTTACTTTTAGTTAGACGTCGACGTGTAGACCAAGAAAACCGACCATCAGTCAAAAAAAAAAGAAACGAGAACCAGAACCAGAACCAGAGTTCGGCCATTATAAAACTGCTTTCCTCAGTGAACTGACTACAGAACAGACAGACAGACAATGTGCTTACTTATTGAATTATTAGATTACGCCTTCTAATTCACACCTACTATACCTACGAACTTTTGGATCTGTTTTGCAGTTCGTTCAGCCAGTGAAGTAGTCCGGTGCGGTGGAAGCACAAAACTTGGATTTGGACTTGGAATAATTTTTTTTCTCATTTATCAATGTCAACACATGCTATAGGAATTTTGTGGGGAGAGCAATATATAGGCTTCAGGTAATCTTACTATTATTATGATCTGACATGGAATCCAAATGCCAATCTGTCAGCAGGCTCAACATTATATTTTTGCTTTTTTATCTACCAAAACCAAAAGCTCTAGACATTTTAATCCCAGATTTTAAAGGCTAAAAATTAAAAGACTAAATTCTGTCAAGGGAAGTCTGCAGAGATTGAAAATGACTTGATCAGGGAAAGGAATGTAAATTTTGTTTACAGTTTTTTTGAGTATTATTATTCGTATTTCCTCGTCGCAAAAGTGACTGTGAGTGTAAGTTTTTTTTGTAAGTTACGAGATGATGTTTATCATTTCATTCCACTCAATAGTGTTTAGGATGAGGTAGTTTGTCTTCATTATTGTCCCAAGACGCCTTCTGAAGAGCTGTACAACCAAGAAAGAAACATTACGAACAGGTTCACACCAACTTCATCATCGTTTATTGCTCTCTACACATCATGTAAATTATTTCCTTCTTTTTATTTTGCAGACAATAGCATAAATATTTTATGTGTCATATACATTTGCATTATTTGCATTTTGGTTTCCCTATGCCGCTCTCGTCTTCTCATAGCCTTGATGGTCATGGTAAAATGTGGATGGGGATTAATACGGTGGACATTGCCACATCAGATGAAGCGGACAGACACCCAGTCCACCTCAGTCTCATCGTCAGTCAGTCCCTGCCTCGTCGTAATAATATGAAAGGAGAGAAAAACAATAAACTGAAAGATGAACTGAAGATCAACGATCAGCATAGACAATTTCAAATTCTCGACTCTCTCTGCTGTTGTGTGACTGTGATGTGTGTCCAGAGTCCATAGATCTACTGATTGCACTGCGGTTATAAGAAAAACAATTGCCTCTACATCTTCTTCTTTTTCTTCCTCGTCATTTACTCTTCTTCTTGAGGCACTGGGAAACTGAGAACGATAAAACAAAAAAGTCTGCCTGATGCATCATTATATGCACAGGATTGGAGGATTGCACTATGTGACGCTGTGACTGTTGTGCAGATGATAATTTGGATTTGAGTTTGAGTTTTGCGATAGTATCAAAAATCAAGAGTCAAGAGAGAATGAAAACAAAAATTACTCACACTGTCCCACAGTTTTGTCAGTTTTATTGGACAGACGAGATAACATAACCAGCGTAGAGTATGAGAATCCCTTTGGGGTTTCGAGAATAAATAAATAATAAAATTTGTAATAATTTAATCTATTACATTTTTTTAATGTTTTTTATTGTTTATAGACTCAACATTTATCTGTATGCTATGTGACGTTTCACGCAGCTTCATGACAATGTCAATGGCAGTCGAGTGTAATAACACCACTCAAATTCGTACTTTTTACTCAGCACATACATTTTCTAGGATGAAAACCATATGACATTGGGGGAATAGAAACAACAGGGAAACACATATATATCGCAGCACTATAAAACTTACAATTCTTCATTTCATAAAACATATTCACGCTTATTGGAGTGCTAGATGTTTGAATAAAATTTGAAATCAAAATTAGTTTTTAGAATTTTGGGTAGCGAAATAAATTGCAATTTTGATGCCGAAACGAATTTTGATTTAATATTTGAATATTTTTGTAGATAGTTGATATTGTTTTTAGCTAAAAATGGATAAAAATCATTTTGGTTCTTCACATATGATATCACGAGTTACGAGTATACACTCAATTTTTAAAAACGAGATTGTGTATGTACAGGTAGTAATTAAATTTAAAAATTGATAAATACCCGAATTACGGGGATGTTTTTAAGAAATGTTAAAAATGCTTCATGTAGAAACAAAGATTTTCCTCCGTGGTACATTCTTACGCATAATTTAAGATGCACGTCTCTCCCCTTAAAAAATTCCTTAGGAGCTTTTGGAAAGAATTATAGACTGTTAGACGGTGCGGTGGTACCGTTGCTGTCCCTTGTCTTGGCGGAGTAATGTAATGGATTGAGAAGGCTGACCAATTATCCAGGAACGTTAAGAAGGCGAGGGATTGAGTAAATAATAATTGAATAATCATTACAAATGACCAAAGTCACGCTAAGAAGGCCAAAAGGTCCATGGCTCGAGCATATTAGACAGAGCAATCAGTGCAGTGGAGTGCAGTGCAGTGTCTGTCGGGATCATATGGCTATGGTCCATGATATGATATTGTAAGCAGAAAATATTTGGAGATTGGTGAGCGAAGAAAGACGACGAAGACGAAGACGAAGGAAGACCAAGTGTGTAAGAGTGTAAGGGACTCGGAGTGTATGAGGTATTTCTGTATCTCTTGTACCATTATGAATTATGAACCTGAGAGAGAGAGAGAGAGAGAAGGAAGAGAAGATTCGGGGGAGAGTTTCAATCTGAAGATCAAGTAATAATGGTTATATGAGTCCGACTGTGCGTGAACTTGACAGGTAATACCTTTCTGAAATGATTAATTTCAATCGTGTGTTCAAGAATCAAGACACACGTGCGATACACTGGGTGATAAGAAGAAAAAGCCAGTCAGGCAGAGCCAACTTGTCGTAGTCATAAATGAAGAACGAGACGCTTGAGCCTCCGCTTATTCCCTATCTCTCTAATAATATATTATTACTATTAGTATTATGCTCATCTGGCCCTTCGCTCCATTCTATTCTATTATTATTATGATCATCATCATCGTCTCTCTCTCTCTCGCTTTTCTTCTCCATTCTTCCATCTCATTCTTTTCAGCCCTTTATTCACTCATACTACAATCATTATAATATTATTTTCACCATTATTATTATTATTGTATTTTTATCCTCACTCACATAGCATAAAGCAATGGCACAGCACACTACTACTACTTCTTCATCCATTACAACCTACAGTAATCTTTTTATTCTCGTTTGAGGATGCAATATTGGAGCCACATGCTTAATTTTCATCGGTGCCCCCTCCACAATTTACCATCCTCGTCCTCGGACACTTGTTACAGTGTTGTTAGTTAGAACATTGCACTTTTGAGCCTTTAGAAAAAGTCAAATGGTTTTAATGCATGTTTTTAAAAAGTAGAAAATATTGAAATTTACAATTTAAAAAATTCAAAATGGTCTTTTAATACATGTTTTCAAAAATTAGAAAATCTTTACGTTTTTAAAAATGTAGGAGATCATCTACTACATATTCTTAAACAGGGAATAATATAAAAATATTCCAGCTTAATATGTTTTAAAAATTATAAATTATTCAATTTAAGCGGGTTTCAGACAGTGTAAAATGTTAAAAATAAATTCATAAGTGTTGAAATACCTAAAAATATTCTAAATCAGCCTTTAAATGTCTGAAAGTATGTAAATATTCACATATAAAGTCTGTATTATGTAGGTAGATAGGATAGGATAGGATCCAATAAAAACTGTTTTACATTTGAAAAAAGAACAGGCTGGTATTCATTCTTCAAGTGTCAAGTGTTATATCTCATACCTGCTATTTTGATGGAGGTACATCTTATATACACACACTCCTATTTTAAATTCAAACATTAAAAATTTCCACCTATCTATACACAACAGCTCACTCGTCTTCTGATTTAATCATATATTTTTAAAGTATCATGACTTCGAGACCGGACCGGGACCCAATCATTTAAATTCAACGATATTCATAACAGTTATAGCATTTCCATCCCATCACCTCAATTTTGACTATTCTCATTCTGATTATCTACCTTTATGCCACGATTATGATTGTTATTACTCTACTCATATCCGCAATGTTCTTTTCCCTGTTTCATAGCGTATAGTAGCTACGGTAGCTTTTACAACAGTGTATCTCATCCACGTTTTAAACTTTCTTAGAACAGCAACCAAGGGAAGGATTTAAAATATGTAGCTTTAAACATAATATATTTGTAGAATTTCATAGTACCTAGGTGCATTAATACATACTATGCATATGCATGGCTCAACATGGAAATTCGAAATCGATACCAAATACGAAAAGCCACTGCAAGAGAGTACTAATGTCAACATTCAAAAATTCAACATACAGCCACATTGATGAAAAATCCACATCGACCTACCTACCTACCTACATACTTTATTACTTATTGCACTCAATAAACTTGAGTCAAGTTTGGACGTTTTGAGTTTTGAGTCTCATGTGGTGTCCTTTCTATCGCCTTCAATCTTTCAATTAAAACTGAACTCATTTTTCATTGTGATCCACTATGTACACAGGCACACAGGTCGAGAGGGACTTCCAAACTTCCAAATCCAAATTGCTCTCATAATTTCTTCATCTTTCCATACTAAGCGCATTATTTATCCAGATCCAGGCATGCTGTCTCGCTGACCTACCTATGCTATGGCTTTGGGATTCACATAACTTTATAAGCCTCTCCTATTGTAAAACTACTCACTGTACATTGGTCATAGCATTAACAAACACCAAATACTTTTGTATTTTGCATCCCCATTAAATCCATTGAGAAAATAGAAAAGACTAGAAAGATGGAGGGAGAGAGAGAGAGAGAGACTACGTTGGCAGATACAGCGATAAAACAATAAAAAATAAAACAAGGCAAATTAACTCCTGACAGCAAATAATATATCAGTAAAGTGTCCACTGGAAATACCTGTACCTTCCCACCCATAGGTCTATACTTTGTGCAGACGAAGACGAAGACGAATATCAGTAGTACTAAACCAACAATGACGAAGCCCTGCGTATTAATCACTATACTAAAAGAATATTATAATATTCACGTTATTTCACGTAATCCAGCACGCACACTAGCCCTACTATGTCTCACATCCCAAACCCATAACCCATAAGGATAATTTGCTTTACAATTAATCATGAGAGGTAGATAAACCCGAGTGACGCTTCTCTCTGCCTGTACACTTTTTAAGGTGTGGACGTGAGTACTGATATCAGTTCTGTTTGGTTTTGCTTTTACTTTTACTTTTGTGCCTATAGGACATAGGGTAATATATTATTATTACATTATGCTTTATATATGTATTTACACAGGGTGCCTACATACCCAGAGTAGGATTAGGAAAACAAATGATTTTAGGTACTATACAGGTACTAAAACGTTAAACCTAACTTTACTATTCGCCATTCGCCATTCGCATTCCCCATTCGCATATATCGATATAAAAAGCTAGTTTGTAGTGGATGCGTATTACAAATTACAATGTATCTATATTGTACTTCCATGAATTTTTAATAAGGTTCAATTTCACTTTCATTTCCAACAAACCATCTTTCCTGTTGTTGTTGTTGTTGTTGATGATGATGCTGATTTTTCTGCTGCTTCTTCTGGCAAGACCAGTGCGATAGAATGTGTATAGAAAGAAAGGGAATTTGAATGGAATAAGGAAAGTGGCCACAAAACTCCCCGAGCTCAAGTTGGACGACAGTATTACACTTGACATTTCATACCCAACGTTTGTTTTTTATTTTAAAAAAATATTAATAATAATGTTAGCTTCTCCGTCTCCGTTGAGGTGGATCGTTGAGTCGGAGTTGAAGCTAAATCGAAATCGAGTCTGAGGGGGAAAAACAGTCAGTGCAGGAATGCATCTTATACATATGTTTCCATGAATGAATCTTCTCAATGGGTGAGCTGACGATTAATGAATGCATAATTATTGTAACAAGGATGTATCATGGCATTAAATATTCACTGGGATGTCCAACTACTTGTAACTAACTATACACATATATAAAAAAATATACTTACCTGTATCTACTTCAACTCAAATCCAGGGCCGGATAATGCGGCCAGCGCAGACTGCAGACAGCCCCCGCTGCCTGAATTTTCCAAAAAACATGCAGATGAACGTTTCGAATTTTTCAAAAATATGTAAATGGAACATTTTGATTTTTCAAAAACATGAAAATAAATTTTTTTGTACATTTCAAAATCATGTCAATAATTTCTTTTGTAAATTTCAAAAACATGCAAATAAAACATTTTCCACTTTTCTCAAAACATGTAAATACAACATTTTGTTTTACCAAAGAAAACCTTAAATAAAATCAAAATGGTGGTTTTTGTATGGAATCAAATTGCTGCTTAAAAGCAATTCCTTCGTCCGGCCCTGCTCAAATCATATTATGTACTTCTTCCTCCAAGCAATTTACCTATGGCCAGAGAGATAGCTCCGACCAGCAGTAGTTTAAGTCAACTCGAGTCACGTCACAATGGCTCTCACTTTGACTTAATTACACATTTAAGTGAATACACAATCATATTATTACTTACTCGTACAAACATTACAGTAGTAATATTTAACAAGCATTAAACTGATCACCTATAATAAATGCATCTGTGAAAAACTATAGGGGACATTAAATATTTATTACACACATTAGTTACTCCTATATTATTGTTATTATTATTAGATTTAATTGTTTTTATGTCCCAAGTTACAAAGGAGAGGCAATCCCCGGATTTACCACAGGGACCTCCTCCTTATAATCGCCCTTCGTAAAATGTAGATAGCTCATTTTGAACAGCACTCCATGACAGCCTGACTCTGACATGACATTTTATAGCTCTGGACGGTGGACGTGGAGCCTTATCAGTGTGACTGCCATTACAAGTACAGGTGAGTTTGTTTTGTCTTTGTGTGTAGTAATTGTTGGCGGTGACGGTGTGGTGTGTCCTCTGATGACTGGTGAGAAACTCTGAAGGGGCAAGACATATTATTATTTTGTCAAGTAGGAGAGGATATGGAGGAGAAGGAGAAGACAGCAAAAAATGGGAAAAGTGTGTGTAGAAGGAGACATTTTGAGTTGAGGACTCTAGTGTGGTGTGTGGTGTTATCATTGTCGTATCATTTCATTGAAATCGGCGGGCGCTGGAACTGGAGAGTGAGAGAGAGAGAGAGAGTGAGATCAAGTGAGCGAGAGAGAGAAAACAGAAATTCATGGACAGAATTATGATTATTTTTATGATTGCCTCTATATGGTGATAAAGATCTCAGTATGATATATGAGTGGGTCAGGAAGGCACTTAATGGAGCTGCGGGCTCTTAAATGCCTTCTCTGTCGAGTCATATAGACACGACACAGGCATGACAACTCCAAATCCCTTCAACTACATCATCTCCTCCTATACCTTAACATTACATCACACTCCACTTCCACTTCTATAGACAACCACAGCTGTGTAGTTCAGTTGTTTATGGATTTGGACGATACTGTACTTACTGTAGCCTGGAGACTTGCACTGGAGTACTGGAGTGTGGTCCAAGTCGAGGAAATTCTCGCTGGAGTATCATTCTATATACAGCTTTTAGCTTAATTTAATTCAGATTCAGATGTACACTCAACATTCCCTATGTCTCCTATCAGTACAGCAAAAATAATATATCGTGAGTGAAGAACCAAAGTGGCCCATATCCAATTTAAGCAAGAACCAAAATGAGCTATGTCATAAAAACAAAATGAGAAACAAGCGTAAAATGTTAATTAAGAGTTTTTGAAAAGTGTAAAATGTTCTATTTACATGTTTTTGAAAAGTGTAAAATGTTCTATTTGCATGTTTTTAAAAAGCGTAAAATGTTCTATTTACACCTTTTTGAAAAGCGTGAAACGCTTTATTTACATATTTTTTAAAAGTGCAAAATACTCTATTTAAATGCTTTCAAGACATGTTTCAATATTTTTGTAGATAGCAGATATTGTTTTTAGCTACAAATGGATATGGGTCATTTTGATTCTTCACAGACGATATGTGATTAACTCATAAGTATATTTCCCTGCTGTACAAGTGAGCAGTACCACAATCTACAATGTATTTTGGATTGGAAGGAAACAAAAGGAGAAAAAAGATGAACAACGGACACGAACCTCCACTTTATTACATTCGGTATTGTCACCGTTCAAGTACAAGTCCATATAAGACCGTTCAGTTGATAGGTTGTAGGTACTTTTCTCTTTCTATATTAGTATTTAATTCGTTTTTTATTTCCCATTTCACGGCTGCTACTTATGTACCTAGGTACTTCTACAGGAGGAAACACCACAGAAGAAGAGGATCCTCTTGCCATTTCCGAAGCGGGATAACCGCAAGCACAATCACATCTATTACATTCATCTTTGCTTTGTTTTGTTTCACTGAACATGAGCATGAACCAGTACCAGTACCAGTAGTACCAGTAATTATACATACATATTTAGTATATACGTACAGTTACGTAGAAAGATACTTCAAATTGGTGGTTATGGTTGTGATTAGGATTATGGTTATTACTGTGGAATGTCTATTGTAATAGCTGTAGCGGAGTAACTATAATATTACTGTTATTTATTGTTTTAGTATATTATATTAGTATGTGCCTTCATTTTGAAAACACTGTGGAATCATGCGACTGGAGTCTCCTCGTCCCCATCAATCTATGCAGCGAGAACTAAATGGACAGATATGAGACAGAGCCTTTAATGTAATGTAATGAAAATATGAAGCTCTCAAGTAGGGGCTTGTGCTAATGAATTGCTTGAGAGCCCTATTCAACGTTCGAGTATCTAATAAAGTCTCTCGCACTCCGGAAAAACACCACAGACCACAGCACAGCCATAATTCCACATCCAGATCTCCAGACTCCAGAACTCTAGACCCATTCTCCGTGCTCAAGCTGGAGTGCAATGGGCTTAATAGGAATAAGGCGCCCGACTAAAACTAAAAGAGGATAGAAGGCTATAGTCGGATTCGGATCTCGGTATACAGTCCAATTGAACCTAATCCAATTTACAATCAGTAAGAGTAGGAATGCACGTACTAGGTTTATATAGGGAAAAGGGGGTTAAAAAGCTAATGCGTTATCTAGCATCTAATAATCTAATCCGTCCGACTCGGAGCCGGGGCCGGAGCCGGAGCCAAAGACAAGGCACTTTACGTCTACAGTCTACGCTTGTGTTTGAGTTTGGGAATTGAAGGCATCCGTAATGGCAAGGGCCACATTATTATATATCTATATAATAAATCCAATTAAGTCTTACGATACGATTAATGGACGGCAATCATCTTGATGCCAATGAAATCATGATATCCTGTTGAGCTCGACTCCCATTAGCAACACATCATTCTTTCTGTCGTCACTCCACTACACTATCATCTACAATACTGATATACTTTCCGCCATCCACCGTTTGCTCCTTATGCTCCATAATAATCATTCTCCTCTGACTCTGCACTAGTCTACTTCCACAGATTACAATTGTCTACCTATACATATACGTCCATTTCATTTTACGCTTTGATATTATCCATTGTCTACAGTTCTACAGTTCTACACACAGATAGACAGACAGTCCACGCCATTCACATCACATCACTCCGCTCCGGCTTTCCTTCACGATTTCCGTTTGCATGACTACGATTATGATCCTAATCATGAGCATGATCACTATTGCTATTGCTATATGAGCACCTAACCTATAGGCTATAGATATATAGGTATAGGTAGGTAAGCGCGAGGCCCCCATATCCAATAAGTTATACGGAACAGAGCGCACAGCACAGGCAATGTAAGAAGAATGATCTGCAATTCGCAGAAGCTATGTATCCACCACAATAATAGAAAACAATACGGAACAAAAAATACAATAGGAACAGAAATTGGATTATCTATTAATACATAGGTTATATGTAGGAGTGTACATAATACATAAATACCGAGTAATTTTGAATCATTGAATGTGGGCTTGAAATATGTGAATTTAAATTTGGAATCAAATTTTAATAAAAAGACTTTCAAAAAATAAGGAGAAATCCTCACGCTATGCTATTCATTCTAATTCATTATTCATAATGTCGCTCCTTCCTTCACTCGTTTTGAATGTGTCCCTTGTAATTCCATTTTCAATTTCCCATTGAGATTTTATTTGAAAGCAGTCCATTTTTTTCTCTCTCTTATATTATGACAATCACAAAAATATTATATAGAAATAAAAAAAAAGAAATGCGTGGAAAATCCTTATTGTTATCAAGCAATAAACACAGCAATAACCGCTCCGTTCTTGGAAAGTGATGGGATGAAATAGCTCTCTTCTACCTACTTGTAATATAATGGTTGGAAGGATTCCTTCGTAGGATGAAGGATGTGGTCAGTGTGAGTGTTTTGAAGTTAAGAGAAAAGTAGTTTTCTTCACCACTAATGCAACGCCCTATGTCTTTCTCATCTCCTCTCATGATGATATGAGAACTCACTCAGAGCAGAGAGCAAACAGCCCCGCGTCTACACATGGCATGGACTATGAGGGAAAGGGAGGGAGGGACCCACACAAGAAAACAAGAACAAGGCTATAAAATAAAGTTTAATATGGAATAAATCTCAATTATATTTTTATAAGTGATAATTTAGATGGAACTGGAGGAGTTTGTCGACGTTTGGACGTGAAAATAAAGGAGAAAAAAGAAGAAGAAATTTGCCACCAACACCACCGCCGACGTCGCATCATTCCATTCCACATCCCTTTTGACTTATTGTTCAGATATTGTGAGTGACATTTTCATATGAATTTTAGCAGTGGAGCTCCATGCTGATGCTATATAGTTGACGGTATGGCTTGGCATTGGCATATGGAGGGCGGAGTGAAGACAAGCACAATGAGGGAAGATGAAGACGAAGACGAAGAAGATGAGAAATATAGTCGTCGTAGTAATGTCTACATATGTTCTCAAAAAGTGTAGTTTACATTGCCCCAAATATCCTGAGAACACAGTGGGAGAGCGACAAGTTAAAGTTTGATCTAATCAAATTAAGTCGTTAAGTGCTTTCGTTAAAGCCCCTTTATGGTCACAAACATGATTAAATTAATGAAATTACATCTCTCAGCCTTTTATGAGAGACTTGACACGTACTTACATGATTCCCTCAGAATCTTCATCATGTCCTCATATTTATCATTATCTGTATCAGCTCTTGTTTCCTCATGTAGTCACACTGTGCTCTGCTCCACATGGACATTTCTTTTCTTTCGTTTCTGACTCCTCCAAATCCAAATCCAAATCCAAATGCAATGGACACCAGACAGACAGACACCATCACGCAGACACACCGTAGTAGTCTGTTTATTTAATGTGTAACTATGTAGCTACCAGTACCAGTACCAGGTATGTTGTACTATACTGTACACACTCACAATCAGCTCCATAGAATTATTCATTCATTTACTACCACGTCTGCCTTCCGGAACTTTGTCATCTACTTCTTTGGTAGACGTGACATTTTTACTACTGTGTTTATTCATTCTCCTCGTGTTTTCGCTGGGCTTTCCTTTGCTTTCAAATTAAAATTTTCCTCAACCATGATCATGAATTATTATGAGGAGAGGGACAGATGAGAGAACATATTCAAATTTATTGTCACAAAGTAAATTAATTCTTTTAGCTTTGGTTTTTTGGAGCCGGCATCCTTTCTAATTATGTGCATTGTCTATATTATGAGCTTGGAAGACAAGTTTTTAAGGTTCATGATGATGATGGTAGAGTCACCCAAACGTCGAGGCTTTCAGAGGCTATATACCGAATATACATAAAAATTTTAAGCATTATGGCTTTAAGGCTTCTATATAAACAGAAATCAAAATTGTTAAAGTGTAAAGTTAAATTCAATGCTACAGTATAAAGTTAAAAACACGACACAAGCACTCTAACTATACACTTGTCTTACACATTTTTCACGATTTGTGAGAGAAAGCTATCAGCTATTATGAATTTTTGTTATGAAAAATATTATGAAAAAAATCGAGAATTTTCAATCCGTATATAGATTTTAATCAAATCTACAGCTATAACCACACCTGCTTAATTATGTAAATAGCGTAACAATGTCTCAATTGTTTGTTTTTTAAATATACAAAATACCTTCTTTTTTTAACATCTTTTTCGAATATTTAAATATACAAAATACCTTCTTTTTTTAACATCTTTTTCGAATATTTAAATATACAAAATACCTTCTTTTTTTAACTTCTTTTTCGAATATTTCAAAATGGTTTATAATGGTAAAGCTTTTAAAACTTCCTGTGGGAGTTAATTGAATGAAACTTAACAAGGGCCGTACAATGCGGTCAGCGCAGGCAGCCTCCGCTGCTTGAATTTTCAAAAGCATGTACCTAAATGGAACAATTTGCAGTTTTCAAAAATACGTAAAATGAATATTTTTACTTTTCAAAAACATGTAAAACAAAACTTTTTCTACATTTCAAAAACATGCAAATAAAACATTTTCCACTTTTCTCAAAACATGTAAATAGAACATTTTGAACTTTGTTTTATCAAGTAAAAAGAGCATTTTGCACTTTTCTAAAACATGTAAATACAACATTTTGCTTTACCAAAGAAAACTATCAATAAAATCAAAACTGTGGTTTTTGTATGGCAACAAATTGCTGCCTAAACGAAAATTCCTTCGTCCGGCCCTGAAATTAACCATAAATCCTGGGAATTGTAAACCCACAGATCCGAAGTGTTTTAAAATATTGCATTACAGCTAAAGTACACAGTATGTTTGTAAATCGGATGATTTGATTACAAGTAGGATTTTGTGAAATTACCAATTACCGAAAAGTATCATTTTCAAAATCGCAAACTGTCCTGTTCAGCATTTTTAAAAGATGAACAACTTTAAAATTTAATAATTAATTTTTAATCAAACGGATTTTAGTCAGTCCAACATTTGTGTAATAAGTAGACAATTATTTTAAGTATTACTGGGTTGCTTCCATCCGGAACAGTTCGTTTTACAAGAAATGACTTATCTATATAAAAACTTTGCAGCAGAAAATTTAATTCAGCCTTCTATATTTTAGAGTGCACGCATGCAAGTTAATCTCAAAGTAAAAAAACAAACAAACAAATAGGCTAAAACTATCAGCTATACGTTTAAAAAACATTTTGTCTCTCGGTCTCTTGGCAGAAACCGTGTGTTGACTTGACATTTGACAGGATTTTGTCACAGTCACAGTTGAACCAAGTCATGAGAACCAAGTTGTAGGATGGGTGAAAAAGCAGAGAAAAGGATTCAGTTTTGTGTACAAACATGTGTTTCAAAATCCTTAAAGTAGAAAAGACAAGTTATAGTTTCGAGTTTTTTTCGTCGAGTCTCGACTCTCGAGTCAAGAAAATTTGTCAATTCGTCTTCGTTGAGAGTGTTGTTTTGAGTGAAGGAAGGTGGATGATGATGAACCATGCGTAAATTTCGGCAGAGAGTTAACCTGAATAAAAGAATGATGAGGATGGAAATGACAAAGGAGGGAATAGACAGAGTCTTGAAGAACAAAAGCCGGACCTCCCTGATATTCTATTCAATTTGAATCATTTTATAGATGGGATAGGAACATAGAGAAAAGAAAACCTCACTCGACGACGACGACAGTATGAAGGAGCAATGGTGGAAGCACAATAGTCTCCTATCTCTATCACCTACAACTACAACAGTCAATTTAAGAGTAGTACTCACTCCTATACTAACCCTACGCAAGAAATTCAACTAAAGAATCGAAAAAAAATAGAGAAGAAAATATATGTACGAGCAGGAAATTATAAAATCAGAGTTTAGATCTATGCATATGTACCTATAGCTACTTATGTAAATAGAGACAGGTACAAAAGTTTCAATTGCAATCTACAATCAAAACCTCCTGTTTTTCAGTAATACAAGTAAAAATCTCAACTACACATATACCGTAAATGTCCAAATAAGCGCCCGGGCGCTTATTAAATTTTTTGAAGTGACAGCCCTGTGCTTATTGAAACCCGGGGTTTATTTAATTTTTTAAAGTTCTATAATACTTTTAATAAGCTTTGGGGTTATTTATAACCCAGTTCTCATTTAAGACCCGGCGTTTATTTGAGCCCTGGAGGTTATTTGGTAATTTACGGTATATAAACCATAGGCACAGGCCGGACGAAGGAATTGCTTTTCGGCTGCAATTCGTTTCCATACAAAAACCACATTTTGATTTTATTGATGGTTTTCTTCGGTAAAGCAAAATGCTGTATTTACATGTTTTAGAAAAGTGCAAAATGTTCTATTTACATGTTTTAGAAAAGTGCGAAATGTTCTTTTTACTTGGTTCTGAAAAGTGCAAAATGTTCTATTTATATGTTTTAGAAAATTGCGAAATGTTCTTTTTACATATTTTAAGAAAAGTGTTAATATTTTATTAGAATGTTTTTGAAAATTCAAAATATTCTTTTTACATATTTTTGAAAATTGCAAAATGTTCTATTTACATATTATTTGAAAATTCAAGCAATGGGCTGCCTGCGCTGGCCGCCTTATCCGGCCCTGCATAGACAGCCAACGGAAACACACTCAGCTCCCAGATACATACAGTTCAAGCCACCCAAAGTGGGAGCTGGCAAGGATAAAATTTACATGCAAATAAATGGCAACTTTATCCTTGCTAGCTGCCACTTTCAATCATCCATATAATAAATTCGTTAAAAGATTTTACGATTTTACGCGTCGCTAGTTGCTACCTACATTATACTGGCAATACAAACACTACTATATTTATTTACTACCTTACATCTTAAGATAATAAACTGACGTCCAATAGCTGTTAATAGCGTAACGCTTACGTTTTATTTTGTCTCCATATTTCTATTTCTACTACTACTACTACTACTACTACTACTACTACTACTACTACTACTACTACTACACGACAACGAGACAAATCTCTACACACTACACACAAAAGTAATGGTTTTGTTTAGACGGTTTAACTTGCTTCGCTGGATTTAGATTTCAAGTCAATTCTTCGCTCAGAGACATTTTTAAAGCGCCGTGCTTGAAAGCTTTGGATTTTCTCTCTCTCTCTCTCATTTTCTTATTTTTCGCAAAAGAATGAAAATAGAAGGCTTTTGTCAGTCCTGAAATAGACAGTGAGACACCTTTGTGTCTCTATGTGTGTGTAGATCTACAGTCTTATATAACCATGTTAGCCCACCTATAGCCGTCATCATAGAATCATAGCTACAGATATAGAAATAAAGCGTCCACACATTCTACTAATATAGGTAGGCAGTTCAATTGTAAGTCCGCTGACGGTACAGCCTTAGCCTCTGTGACAATAGGCAAATGCATCACATCTCTATTGTACTCACTGTACTGCATTTAATTGTATATATAGTAACAGACACACACATTATTATTGTTATGATTATTCATGAAGGTAAAACTCTGATGCTGATGCTGGATGTATGGATAAAAGACAAGCAGAACCGAGACCGAGATCGAGGCCAAAACTAAGGAGAAGTCAAAGTGCCAAACACCAAACAGGAGCAGTCAAAAAGTAAAGTAAAGGAAACAAAACTTTTACAGAATACGATAACGAATGACGATATAGTATAGAGAGACAGATTTTACTTATAGGTACCTACGTAGATTACATGCAGACTGCTATCTAAAATCTGCATCTATAGGCCTAGATATATTTGGATTTGAAAGTATATACAGATAGTTGCCCAAAAATAAATAAATGACAAAAAAAAATCCTTCCAAGATAGAAGACAGCAGAATAGAATAAAAGAGGAGAACAAAATGAAAATGCACGTCGTCTCTGTATATAGACTCACGCATTATTTTAAACTTTTTTTTCCCCTTTGCATTTTGCCATTTGCTTCTTCCATAAAATCTCTCTCAATTCTCGACGAGACTTTTGATGTTGTCTTTCTCCACTTCCATGTTCCTTCCATGTTTTGTATTATTCCATTTCCCACTGAACAATTCAATGAAATTCTGTGTCCTCACATTCGCCTAATTATAGGCTTGAGTCGGCTATGTATAGGATGCATTTCATTTTGTATTGTACTGTACACATGGATACAAGGAGTACAAGTCAGACACGCCATCCAGGTCTCTCTTTTTCTTTCCCCAATTCAGCTCAGCTATGTGTAGGGTAAGGGAATCGGTGGGAAAATCAAGATGCCGTCGTCTTTCGTTTTCCTTTCGTCACTATGCACGACAATCACAATCACACAGCACAACAGGGCGACATGTAATTATATCTATAATCTGTGCATCACCATCACCTTTTACAACTTCCCCAATGCCCAGGACCAGTTACCTTGCTCTTTAATCGCTCATGTCTTCTCCGTTACTAGATACAATATTGCAGGCTTGCCTACAGCAGAATGCTATGAATAGATACCTGCCTATACCCACCTATACTTGCACTACCTACAGAAGAGATATGCGAATGAGTGCCATGCCAAGCCATGCCATTATCAGAGCTTCCCTTATAATAGAAATTGAAATAAAAATAGAATTTGAGTCGGAATTTGAATTGTGAACTACATCCATCCCATTGTACTCTTCTGTACTGACTACTGCTCTGCTATTTCCATTACTATTACTATCACTATTATGATGGATGCATAATAGACAGAGAGAGAGAGAACAATGTTAACGTTACCCTATGAATACCTGCACAGAGACATTTAGCTGAACACTGTGCGATCCTCACTCTTCTCACTCATTCAGCTTCAGTTACTATACATGGAGCTGATCATTATGTGATTTTCGACCTCTCGTTTTGTCCTCATTACAATGGAGTCAATGAGAATGAAGATAGATATAATATGAAGAAAAAAAAATGAAAAAAGTTCAATACTGACTACGAACGCGAAGGCTGAAGCTAAAGCCAAATCAATATCAACTACCGAGGCCGAGACCGAGACCGACCTGTGCTGTGATGTGACTTTATTTCATTCCCCTTTTTTTATTTTCTCATTCTCTCATCGTCAGTTCAGCATCGGAATCGGCATCGGAGTCGGCATCGGCATTGACATTACATCACATCACATCAAAGTGCATATAGATTACAAAAAGTAGATGAGTTGTAAGTACCTAGTAGTTCGGGGCAGGTAGATAGATGAAGATGAAGAAGATGGAAGGTTTTCCGCTGTAGGTAGTTGGCATAGAATGGAGAGTCGAGGGGAGGCATGCCGCTCTAAATAAATACAGGTATGAATGTATGAATTGAGTCCCGTCTAAATTTACATCACACTAGGCACATTGCATTGCTCTCAATAATTTAACATTATAATAGCAATAATAGTAATCGCTCTCATTCCGCATTGTTATCTACATCTACCTCCCTACCTGTCTCCCTCCCTCCCTCCCTCCCTCCCTCCCTCTCTACTCTGTCTGTTTTGTACTCTGGCTCCCCGGTGCCGATGCCGGTGCCGATGCCGGTCCTTGGTCGTGGACGCTTTTGGACGGATTTTTGCCGTACATACTTGTCCTTGTCTTCTCGTCATCGTCATTGTACAGATTCAGAGATAGCTATCTGGATATTATGTGAACTGAGCTCTCAATCTTCTCGTCTCCCTCCATCCCATCAGAGTCGGACGGAGTCAGAATCAGAATCAGAGGAGAGTCGGCCGATAAGGAAAAGGACTGAGTAGTGAGATGTGATATTGAAATAGAAATGCACCTTCTACCTTCTCCCTTGCTACTACCTCCAATCTACATGATGTCATATTGCATGTCCGTGGTGAATCTGTGTGCTGAAATTCTAGGTCCTGTCTATGCCGAGCCAATTCAATGCCTCCTCGACTGACTCTGTCATGGAAAGGATGGGAGATGGGACAGAGCAGAGGGATGAATGAGACTTATTACAAGACAAGTTGTTATTATTATTATTATTTGTACTCACTTTGCTAACAAGGAAAAAAGTTTATCTCCTGATCCTTCACTCCGCTCTGTCTGACTCTCAAAGTTGTGACAAATGATAAGCCCAAGTATTATGCCATGCAGATAGTAGAGTCAGACTACAATAAGAATAAGCTATACAGGTATGACTATTCTCTCTCTCACACAGAGATCTGGCGTATGACAGTAATGTCAGTAATGGACATGTAAGACCTCTTCCTCCATGACTCTGACTGTGTGTGGGTAAAGCAGCAAGAATCTCTCTCTCTCTCTCAAAGACTCTCTCGAGTCAAAGTAAACTAATACCAATACTATTAAGTGTAAAGGTGGAGAGCCTAATGTATTGTTAGTTTCTCTGTATGAATCAAGAAAAAAATCATAAAGCATGTAATAAGGTGGAGGGCAATAAAAGACCCCGTTGTGCTCTCTCTCTCTTCATATAGCCTCCTCTCTGTCCTGTCTCAGTCCGTCCACCCGTCATGCCAGGCATGGTTATGACTGTCGCATCGCTACTATGGGGCTGGGACTGGAAGGGAGAGTATTAAATAGTATATTATATAATAATGTATTATACAAAATAGAGGAGGAAGAAAAGAAGGAGAAGAAGTGAGGGAAAAAAATTATTAGTAAATGCCCGACTTGGAGTTACCTACGTACGTACGTAAATGTTGTTGGACTTTTCATGTCCTCGCCTCGTCGTCCCGTAATCAAGGGCTCCAGTGAGAAAATCAAAGGCTCACCCATACAAGTTGAATGCGAAACCGTACCATTACCGTCCATCAACGGAGAGAGCACAATGTCACATTATCCTTCCCATAACCAGCACTTTACATTTGATAGATGTATTTACACAGGGAGACAATGGAGACTCCAGATATTACCACACCAACATCTACTATGTAGGTAGGTCCTGCCTCTTCCAAGAGAGCGTAAAGGTAACTTCACTAACTACTATGTCCATGTCCACACCATTATCCTCACATCTAAGAGTTAATAATCATTTGAAAAACATATCTAGAGACCGACCCCCATTTTTTTTTCTTCTTACTTTTTGTAATGAAGCATTCCATTATATTTCACTACTACTAATTCCTCTTACCTTTTCCTATGTAATTTCTATGTTCAATTTCTTATGTTCTTATCGCGCTTTTATTGTCGTGTAGTTTGTACTGATATAGTTGTTCTCGTCACGTAGGTAATTTTACTTTTCAGTCATATGCATTTTGCCCTCTCGATTCTTGATCTATGTATTATTTGGAGCTACAGATTTCTAGTAAAGCTCCAGCTATTTTTTTATTTTCATTCTTTGACTTGTCATTATCATTATTATTACCGTTTTATTGTACACACAGGTATTTTGTCTCGTGAAAGGAAAAGTGTTTGACCCGCTCTGTCCCACACAGGAGGAGTATGACACACACAAAAAATAGTCAAAAATCTTAGAATGTCAAAATATAGAGAATGAAAAGGTCACCAACTGAGTGGTCGGGCCAGGGGTACTTTGATTATATTCTTCCTTTGCTTTATTTCGATTTTTCTTTGCTCTCGTTTTCTTTTCTGTGATCTGTACAAATTCTTCATAATACGTAATGGGGAATGGGGATGACTAAGAATTCAAATGGGGTTTCTGCACCGCACCAAAAAACGGGAATGTAAGTTAAATTTCTCTCCTTTTCTTCCTTCGTATTATGAGTCCATTAAACGTTAAAGTTCCTTTGACTGATTGGCCCCGAATATGGCACTGAATAATGTGCTAGTACTCCGCTCGTTTTTTCCCGAATACTTTTAACACATCCAGTTCCTAATTTAGAACCAAGACCGATTCCGTGAGTTCCTATTGAATTCAGCCCAGCTTCTTAGGGTGAGGTCGAGGTAAGACCGTTACAAAATGGAGTGCCTTTGGTAAAATCGTGTAATTGCATAGTACCTATCTAGATGATGGGTGTACTTGTTGTAGCAAAAAAATTTTTAAAACACATGTATCGTTGAGAATATAGGATGTACAGCCAAACAAAATTTCAAAGTAGGTACATATAATTAAATAGCTATCAAACTATATACAGCCAGAACGGTAACGGTATTTTACCTTTATTCGAAATATTTAAGCTAGGAAAAAAATTACAATCTTTGTAAGAGTACAGCTTTTGTAATCTTACTTGGTACATATTTTATTATGCTTTTTGAATATGCAAAATGTTTTAGAATTATATGGAGTTTTAAAATGCCTCACCGAATAAATAGCAGTATTGTCTGTGAAGAACCAAAATGACCCATTTCCATTTTTAGTTTAAAACAAAATGCACTAACTAAACAACAAATTTAAATAATATCTTCATGAAAGCATGTAGGTAAATAGAACCTTGTGCATTTTTCAAAAAGCATGTAAATAGAATATTTTGCAATTTTCAAAAGCATGTAAATAAGAACCTTGTGCATTTTTCAAAAAGCTTGTAAATAGAGCATTTTAATCTTTTCAAAAAGCATGTAAATAGAACATTTTGACCTTTTCAAAAAGCTTGTAAATAGAGCATTTTGGTCTTCTTAAAAAACGTGTAAATAAGACATTTTACACTTTTAAAAAAATGTATGTAAGTAGGACATTTTGCACGTTTCGTTTTATAAACCCGTGATTAGCATTGTAAGCATGTATCTTATTTCTGTCTTTTTTTGAAATAGCTGATTTTAATTCTGGCATAAATTGGATATGGGTCATTTTGACTTTTCACCGACGATATGAATTTACTGCACTGTATTATACACATTGTGAAATAGCAATGGGAAAAATCAAATATTGAAAACTAAAAGCTAGAAATGTGTTTTTTATTTTAACGGTTAACAGACAGAAGAAGATGATTAAGATTTTCTGTTTCAACATTCAAATTCTCTCACGTCCCTATTTAGTTCCTATCAATAATGCATATACCTATATTCAACCTACACAACCAAGTAATTATCTAGCTAATTCGGTTAAGGCTAAACATGTAGTAGTACTCCACACGCCCGGGCCGCAACTTTTCATTTCTGTCCCAGCCCTCTTCTTTCTTGAAAGAAATTCGTAGAAGGAACTAATTAAGATAGAATCCTTCTGATAGGATACAACAGAGAGTCTGGAGATGGACATGAAAGCCAATGCCAGTTACTGAGACCGAGACCAAAGCCCTATACACTAAAATGAAAAGGAAAAAAAGTCTAGTAGAAATGTATAGTCGTTGTGGAGTCAGATTTCTGCTATATGATTAAGATTTTGATAATACAACCAAAAGAAGAAGAAGAACAAAAAATAGGTGAGGAGATAAAGGATTTTTGATGGAGATGGAGACGGGACGAGAAACGAGAAAGGAAGGAGGAAGGAAGGAATCTTTTTGATTCGAGGCAAGAAATAGAATAGAAGGAAAATATATAGATAAAATAGAAGAAGAAAAGAAAGATTGAAGAAGAAACCATAGAATATTGTGTTAGACGGTGTTGAATAATTTGACGACTCATGACCACACCCTCGACAGGCGGAATTCTTAATACATCAACCAGACTAGAATGTGGACGTGTTAGTAAGTGTGGTGGTGGCTCTCTTCTTCTTCTTCCTTCTGTGGACTCTGTGGACCGGTCTTGAAAAAACAAGCTTTATAGTTGTTAGTATTTCCCAGCACATCTTCACATAGATTTTTTCTCTGCCGAGGCCGCCTCCTCCTTCTCTTCCTTTCCTACTCGTCTTCATCTTCGTCTTCGTCTCCGCTTTCCTCCTCTCCCTCACTAACACTTGCTCTAAGAAGGAGAAGAAGACCAGAAGAAGAAGAAGAAAAAGAATCTCATTTTTAGCCTCTATTGTGATACGATGTAGCCACTACCATTTACCATTTCCATATAGTTGTGTGTGTGTAGTATTATCTATCAGAGGAACGCCGCTGCCGCCGTAGAGTCAGTCAGTCATAGTCATCTAGTCCTATTATATTACACTATTATTATTTTTTATTATTACATTATTCTATATACTCTCGGAGATTACGATTACACGGAATCATTCAATAGAATGAATGGCTCTTGTGGTTTGACTCTTGTGTTGTTATTTTATGTTTTGTGGCCGGCCGCTTGGAGAAAAAAATTTCAAAATGGGAATGAGATTCAACAATCGCATGAAAATGCAAACGATTAGCTTGAGCTTTAAAAAAATCTTGTAACTCTTTTTTTTATGCATCCTGTATGACTATGACTATGTATATTTCTTGCCTTATAATATATCTATCTATAATAATGTAGAAATGTAATGACTCGTAGTATTTTGTAACGCTATAATTATATGTAACTATATAGCTAAACTAAAAAAAAACTATGCTTTCAAACCTATACAGCTTAAATGTGTGTATGTGACGTCAACAATGGGAAATATTTAAAAGAAACAAAGTATATGAAAGTTATTATAGGAGTTAGGAGCGGGTACATGAGGCTATAATATTATGTAGGTAGGTAAAATGTGGTCGTCGTCATAATAAAAATAATAGTGTAATATCACGGACAATTAGGTACATTCTTTTCTATAGCTAACTGTACAAGAACAGAAATAAGAAGTAATCATGAATTTAATGCTGCTGACGGATAGAATGTGAATGCATTAGTCCCGGTGCGATGACTTAGCTTGACATGACTTTGACTACGGCTACGGCTACGGCTACGGCTACGGCTATATGGCTATGGCGAGACATTCAAAGACAGACCCGGCCCGTCTCAACCGACATATTATTATCATTAGGATTAGTACCATGCGTACAGTGGTGTGGTGTGGTATTATTGTGGTATGTATGAAGCCTTCCGTAGACAATAAGGTCTCACAGATAAAATGCAAATAACATTTTGATAGCTGATAATTTGATATCAACTTGTCGCTGTCTTTCATTCTTTTTCTCTCTTCAAGCCACATCTTCAATTGTACCGGGAAAATGTGAACAAAAAATCCATGAAATTGCATCGTCGCATCGCATCTCAACTTGAAGATTGAGAGTCCTATATCTATGCTTTTAATGCTTGATTATGATTATCCGTTTTACTTTTGTACTCTTCTAGACTTTTCCACAGACTATAAGGAAGGAACGATAACGAACTACACAGACTACAGACAATTATCTACTATATGGTAAATCCTGTATGCTAGACATTGGACATAGTATACGGAATACGGAATGATGAGAGTTCTGAAACTCGAGACACAAGAGGACGAGACATTAGAATACAATTTTTGTTGCTTAATCATTACCAAAAATAAAATATTAGGATGATTTTACATTTTTTTTTTTCAAATTTCATTTTATCCACTTCCATACACAGTCCAGAGGACGAGAGGATCTCCACAGATCCACACGGAACTTAAACGTACACTGAGAAGGTAATGTATTCGTGGAGACGCTCCTCAGGGGGGGTGTATGGAAACAAACAGCGGACAATAATGTACCAAACCCAGACCAAAACCAAAACTACACACATTATTGACATTATTATCCTTACACAACTACAAGTGCCACTTAGGTCTTGGACTTTGTATTGTGTATAATAATAGCTGTTGTATGTAGGAAATAAAACTTGACGACTTCTACTTCTACTCTCTTTCTGCTACGGCTACGGCTACTCTGTCTGTACATACGGATGGTTCAACGTTTCCTCCACAAATATTATCTGTTACTATTAACGTCTATAGTATATTGTATATAGTATGTATAGTGTGCGGGCATAAGCTTAAAAAGCACGGATCTACGATGACGATGTCTCCACACGGTATGAGTTAAGAAACAAATGATAGAGGAACCGAGCATGTTCAACGGTAGGACGGAACATCTCACACTCGGATTTTCTAAGTGATTTTATTATGTAAGCTCAAATGCGTGAATGTTGTCAGTTTGATATTTTGAGAATCAATGGACCCCTCACGATGATTATGATGATGCACCGATGATGCACTCACATTTTGATTGAGTCCCGGTCCCGAATTTCCTCCGTTATCTCTCTCCTTGTCTACCCGTACTGTACTAATATTGAATTACAATTATTATTATTACAGGACTTGAGCCAGACCTACATGGCACCCGGCCCCGGCACCGTCCTCGTCCGTTTTTATTTCCGTACTTTCCTTTATGTCCCTCCACTGGGCTTGATTTTCTACGCCAATACCTGTATCGAGAGATATAGGTATTAGGAACGGAGTTTTTTTAAGTGGAGTATACCAATACAAAATTACAGATAATACTATAATATGTACTACATGCATAAAAATAGAGGAGTGCAACAACGTTAGCGGGAAAAGTCCTTATACTGGTGGATATTTATATATTTCCCTTCTCAATTCAATGCACAGATATGTGTACTATGCACAGGTGAGATGTGCTTTGATTTGGAAAATATTAATAAACATTTCATTATTTTATGTAGTGACTCCCTCGAATTCGAATCGAACATGGAACCGGCGCTGGAGATAAGACGACCAGATAAGGAAGCAGCATCAGCAGCAGCAGCAACAACAACAACAACAACATCAACAAGAACCGAAACTCGTCTCATCTGAAGACCAAGTACAAGGAAGAAAATTTACGTTTAAGCAGATTTACCACACTAGATCCAAATCAAATTTCAAAATCTGAGAGCTCAGTGCATGGGGCACTAAATGTACTTTACAAAGATGTGTATGTACACACAATATGGGTACAGAGAAGGGGATATAGTGTCTGTATCTGTAATCTATACGAGTGACAGCCGTGTTAGGATCAGATGTAGGATTTTTCCTAATGACAACAAGATGCAGTCATAAAATAATGTGTAATAATAATAAATGAGTTTCGTCAATGTGAGCTGGCAGGAGGGAGAGGGCAAGGGAAGGTAGAGGCAATCTTAGAAGGAGGCAGGCTGGCAGGCAGACAGGCAGCTCAGGTAATAAGGACGGAAAAAATTGAGAAAAAACTTCAATATTTCCGAATGACAAATGAATTGTCTCTGATATTGGGGATGGGTGTGTTCAGTGTTCAGCGTTCAATGTTCACTGTTCAGTGTCCTTGGGCTCATCCGCTTCGCTCTCCGACTCTACTATAAGCTTCAACAACCAAACTAAACTAAACCGGAGTCATCTTTTAACCATGCAGGTGCATTCACTCGTCCAACTTCAAATTCAACCAACTACCTACGAATGTACCTATAATACAACTACACTAACTCTACGACTACGAATCCACTTACCAGACCACTGGGTATCTCCTCAACCTCATCTTTATCATACCTTGCCATGTCATACTTCATACAAATACAATGACCAGTGCATTATTAGTGCATTGTGTACATGATCCAGGTATATTACCTACATACGAAACTATAGGCATATATATATGAGAATAAATGTGAATCCATAACTCCACTTGTTCAGTTAAATAACAAGAAATATTATAATTCTAATCCTAATCGTCTAGCTATCTCTACTCCATAACTTCTACCTAATATTAGACTAACTCGAATTTTTTTCGTGAGGCACGTAAATCCCACTCAAAAAATGAATCGTCAAATTTGTTTACTTAATTTGCTTATGAGTATTGACTAGAGTAAAGCATTGCACTGACCAGCTACAAAATATTTTGTTAGTATAATACTCAAAAGTCAGAAGTTGACAAAAAAATAATATTATTAAAGTTGAGGAACAAAAAAAATTGTTTTTTGCTGATAATCTAAAAATTATTATCAACAACAATAACAAAGTTGAGCCATCCAGTCACACTATAGAAACACCAAGTAGAGTAACGAGGCAGTGTAAGTAGCGAAGTAGGTACTAAATAAAGTACATTGCATGTTGTCACAGCCTTAGCCGACATTCAGAGCAAACAAATTTGATGGAGTTTTATACTTAAAAGTTGAAAAATTATAATATTATTATAAAAAATAACAAAGAAGAAATCAATATTGATTGCAATTTTGCACTTTGATTTTCTTCATCTATATATTTTTGTGAGAGAGAATAACTTTAAGTCACTGTTGCACAATTGCAATAGCTTTACAGCTCAGTATACAAAACAATAATTTCCTTAGTATAGTTTCAAAATTTTGTAAAACATAAAAGTTACACTATACACTAGTAAATCTTAAGCACATAAATGATTATTATAAATTCTGATGGATCCTCTGAGAGCGAGCATTAAAATATCATCCACCACTGCAAATGGCATGCGAAAGGATTTTGCCCACGACTTAAAGAAATTTGTTATAGTTCAACGTGCTCCAATATAAAGACCGGTTACTTCTACACTATATAAATCTCAATTCTCCATGAAATATTTAGTTCAAGGTTCATAAATTCCTTTTTTCTCCAGATCCACTGCTACCGCTTGTTCCTCACTGTCCCCGAATTCAAATCGTATGGTAGGTAGCCAATTTTGGAATTGAAGTCTTTTTCATGATCGATACATTTTAGTGCTTGCGAAATTACCCAGTAAAGTCCACACTTAAAGACCAACTGGATCGTACAAATTGAAGCCTACAGCTAAAGACAAGGCTTAATAGGGAATTATTATTTTGTTATGTAAATAAGTATTAAGTTGATATGTGCCTTTAAACCCAAGACCACACGTAAAGAAAAATTGTCCGCCACTATAATTCGAAGCCTACACCTAAAGACGCAAACTGGCTCCCGTATCGTCATCGCCATAATAAGGAATTATTTTAGTAGTAGGTACCGTATTTCCTGTATTAAACCGCGGGGTGTACTATTCAAATTCCGACCTCCCAGACCCGTGTACTAAACCGTGTATTATTACAGACCCGTGTACTACCATATAAAACAGTGTTAAATAGACCCTTGTAGTATTCAAAATCATGCCTCTCAGACCCGTGCAGTAATACAGGCCCGTGTACAATTTTGGACCCGTGGTCTAAAACAGGAAATACGGTATGTACCTACCTTTATAAGTTATGATTTTGAATTCATTTCTACAGATTTTTACATCTTCACATCTGAATTTCAAAACGAGTAATCAGTTTAAGAAACTTTATAAAGGCACATACCTGCTAACTAATTATTATTTTATTATTTTTGTTGTCTAGCGCTGCCTATTATCTATCTCTACCCACGCTAACAATCAGCTCTTTTTAGAGCTACTTTTTCTCTCCTCTATCATCTATATACATTGTTCATTGTGAAATCTCTGTCATTTTGCTATCCCCTTTCCAACCAACAGTTCTTTTAAGAGCTTTATCATCTTTAAAACCAACATTCCTTATCCGGACTAACTTTTTAACCAACAGTTCTTTTTAGAACTGTAAATTTTGACGTGGAGGTTGTTGTTGTTGAGTTGTATACTCACAAGGGATTGTTGTTGAGTTTTGTACTCACGAGAGATTTTGGGTGAGGTTTGTACTCACGAGGGATATTGGTTCAGGTTTGTTCTCACGAGGAATATTGGTTGAGTTTTGTGCTCACGAGGGATGTTGGTTGAGGTTTGTACTCACGAGGGATATTGGTTGAGGTTTGTACTCACGAAGTACAGACAAATCCGACTATAAGGGATCCGCTTTAAAGGGATATCTGGCTTTAAGGGACAGATTTCAAATATTTGGTTGGCCCGCAATGTTTCCAATGTTAAAATTATCCATATTTAAGGGAACCGATATAAGGGATAATTCCGTTATACCGTTACAAGGGACGAATTTTGGACAATTTTTTGAAAATTTAGGTCACTTATAAGGGATTTTTAAGATACATAATAAAAATACACTAGGAAATGCATGACCGAAGTAGCGAGGACCTACTTTATGTCAACAAAGAACTCACTTTTCTTATCTCTTATCATATCTCTCCTTTTATTTTACTTGTCCAAGCACATTACATTATCTTTTACGTTTAAGTAGGTCATCGTATCAAAAATTTGTAAAGCTGGTTAAGGTTACGGATAGTAGCTCTGACTTTGGAAGTAAACTTCATTAAGTTTTAAATGTCGACGAAGAGGAAAAGGAACTACTCGTTCACTACTGAACAAAAGTACGAAATATTGCAAAAGTTAAAGACTCTAATGCAAATAGACAAAATCAGAGAAACCTGCATTAGTTCAAGTACAATAAGTCGAATAAGACAAGACAGTTACAACTACAGTTGGGTTACAAGGTTCCGAGTGCGGCATAGCATAGCATCGCTTGGAAAGGTGTTCATGGAAAGAATGATGTATATACCTTGACCTTGTGTAGCTAACAACACAAAAATGTCTGCTTACAAGGGAAATCCCTTAAACGGTTACAAGGGATTCCGGTTATAAGGGACATATTTTTCCGGTCCCGCGGAGTCCCTTATATTCGGATTTGTCAGTATATTGGTTGAGTTTTGTACTCACGAGGGATATTGGTTGAGTTTTGTACTCACGGGAGATTTTGGTTGAGTTTTGTACTCACGAGGGATATTGGTTGAGTTTTGTACTCACGGGAGATTTTGGTTGAGTTTTGTACTCACGAGGGATATTGGTTGAGTTTTGTACTCACGGGAGATTTTGGTTGAGTTTTGTACTCACGAGGGATATTGGTTGAGTTTTGTACTCACGAGGGATATTGCTAGAGTTTTGGACTCACGAGGAATATTGGATGAGTTTTTTACTCACCAGAGATTTCTGCTGGGTTTAGTAATAGATCAAACTAAACGTGAAACTGCAAATGCTAAAAGGCGAAAAAATATGCACATCGAACCATTGAACAAATTGCGGCTGATTTATGAAAACAACGGTAACACGGTGCGACTAAGCAACATGAAAAAATTGGAAGATTATCACTTGCCTTTGCCAAATATGACTTTAAATAACGCTCTACTTACCCAAGATCGGGTACTTCATGTGTATTAATCGTATGACCTGTAACTGAGTTAAATCAGTTTAATGTTTATAAACATCTGCTGAATATCCAACAAATGGAATTTGTTGAACGAAATATATCCAGTGTTGAAGATCCAGTTGTACAGAGCAAGTGTTTTATGGTTGATGGACCTGCTGGATTTTGAGAAAACGTTTGTGTACAAAACTTTGATAAGTTACATACGAGGGAATACAATAAATGACCAGCAAGGTTTGGTTCTTCCAGTTGACTCTACAGGTATTGCTGAGAAACTGTTAGCAGAAGGGCAAACAGATAGTTCTTAGTTTGGAATACCAATGAATTGTGACGATAGTTTTGCACGATGAAATTTGTTATTAACGTCTCAAAGTAAAGACTGGAATAGAATTAAAAATGGCAATCTAATATAATAGGGTGAGTGCATAATGACTCACAAACACGGTTTAGAAGTTTTGGACAAGTTGTTAAGAGACATCATGGAGTTGCCTGATGTTCCATTTGTTGGAAAAGTATTTGTACTTGGTGGCGATTTGTGCAAGTGTTTGCCAATTGTGCCACATGGCAATGAGGTGTCTATAATTGAATAGACTGCTAGCAAAATTGGACTGCAGAAGTATTCTACTACGTGTAAACTTACTGCTAATATGCGTGCAAGTGGTGATTCAGAATTTACTAAATGGCTAACTGATGTCCGGGAAGGCTCAATAAATGAAAAGGTCAATCAACTAATGAAGGTACTGTAAAGTTTGTTTAAAAGGGATTCCGCGGGACCGACCAAATCTGTCCCTTAAAACCGAATTCTCTTTTAACCATTTAAGGGATTTCCCTTTTAAGCGGTTATTATGTTTTAAAAAATTCAGATTTTATTCTTTGTAAAAGTAAGAGTAAGTTATTTACAATGTTGTCCGTGGACAGTTATTTAGATTCAAAAAAGTCAGTTAATTCAGTTTGTTTAGATTTAATTTGATTTTGATGTTGACGTTTACATAAACTTAAATTATGAAGATTCGAAAATACAGTGTTCTCAGTATTTGTGTGCCCTAAAAAATATAGTTGTAGTTTCTTTATCATATCTGACGCTTTGGAAACACTTGGAGTTAGAGGAAATTCTTCTTCTACGGTTTCTTCTTCGTCAGAGTCGTCATCTGGATCGTTACTTTGAATAATATTGTTGACTATTGTTACATCAGTAATTTCTTCTTCAGTCAATAAGTTGTCATCCATTGACGCATAAGCAGAAAGCGATAATGCAACCACTGCCGATGCTTGTGTGTTCAGATAAGTGATAAGATGAGTGCAGTTTAGTTGTCAAAAACAGTAGTGCTTTACTCGTTCGGCTCTGTATGATTTGTCTGTCTGTTTGTTATTACTACTATTTGTCGTCAAAAATCCCTTTTAAGCGACCAAAAAAACCAAAAATGGTAAAAAAAGAGTCCCTTTTAACCAGACAATCCCTTTTAGCGGTTCCCTTATAACCGGACAATTTTAACATTAAATCATAGGCTGGCCAACCAAAAACTTCAAATCTGTCCCGTTTAGGCGGTTTTTCCTTTTAACAGAATCCCTTTTAAACGAACTTTACAGTAGTTTGCATGCCAGTTGAAAATATTGTCATAGAATAACTTAATGGATTAAAATTTTGGAGGAATAAATGTTGATTCTATGAGTACGTTCTGTATCAGAGGCGTTTTGTGTCCTCTAAATGAGAATACGTTTGTAATTTAGGTCAAAGTTAAAACCAATTGGAAGGTGATTAAGTGGAATATACAAGTGCTGATTCAGGTGTACTAGAGAGCCTTGAGAACAAAAGCAATTTTGAAGTTGAATACTTTAACACTAAATCAATCAGGAAAAGCACCACATTCATTAAAACTTGAAAAAGGTTGCATTGTTATGCTTTTGAGGAATAAAAACACAAATCTTGGTCTTTGTAATAGTACACGACTGAATTTTAAGGACTTGAAACCTAATTTGGTTATAACAGAAGTTATTACGGATCCTTTGGTTTCTAAAACCGTCTTTATTCTCATAATAAGTACTACTCCCAATGAAACTGAATATCTGTTTATTTTATAGCGTCGGGAGTTTCCGTTACGGCACCAGTGTTGAATGAGTTAAATAACACCACAGTTTTAACTGGAGTAATTTTTTTCACAGGCTTGCCTAGGATTCGGCTTGTTGTGGACATTGCACTTTTTTTTCGTAGGCGCATGTTTCACATGGAAGGTTAGTGTCATTTACGCGATGGATCCACGCTGAGTAATATAACCTTCGATTCCCAAATATTTTACCATTATATATTAGCTTAAATGCGACTTGGGTTTTTATTTTCAATTCAAAATAAAGTTTTATTTACCTTAAATCGCGTTAATCCTAGTATAGTGATTATACGTACTACTATTAACGTTTTATGCAATTTATTAAAACATTTAGTCAGAAAAATCGTAAACAATAATATTCTAGTTGGCGTTTACTTTTGTCTCTTTTAAAACGTTTTGAATCAGTTTTGAACTCTTCCATAATCAAAACCATTTTAAAAATAGGAATAAATTATAGGGGTCTTTTCAGATTAGCGCAGATATAAAACGTTTAAATAAGCTATAAAAATTGCAAATCGTGACATTACTAAAATATTGTCAAGGCGCGTCAAATTGTACTGTGAGAGGCTTAAATATTTGAAAACTGAGGAAGGAGTTTTGGTTGCAAGGTGCCCGTTGAACGTGACACTGTCTATTTAACGGTGTTATTTTAAATTTTAATGAAGAGATAACGTCAGCAATACGCATACAAAATATGAAAATGAAAACATATATGAACACAGTCAATTAAAAAACTGATTTAAATTGTATGTTAAAATACAAACGTTTAGGTTAATTATAAAATTGAAAAATCAGATTTTAATTAACAGGTGGGTAAACACCTTTGAGTTTTAATCAAAGTGCCTACCTCAGGCGTTTCCTCTCTGAGTACATTGTTTAACTCATTTTATAAAATGAGAAGAATCATTTTGATGTTTAATATTATAACCTACAATACCCGCAACTAATCTTTGCTTACAGAAACTGATTTTTGCATGCAGTCATTAGTAAACCTGTTACTCCAATTTTAAGCAATAGCATTTTTGTACACGTAAATCAACACAATATAAACACTAGACTTGGTATTTGGCTTTGGAAGTTTGTAAATTTAAGTAATACAGATGGTTATGCGAGAAAAAGTTAATTTAGCCTAAATCTAGTGAAGTAAAATAATAAAGTTTTGATTTTTAATATTTTAGATTAAAAATGCCTAAAAAAGGAAAAGGAAAAAAAGATAAAAAAGGTTCAAAAGCATCAAAAAAGAAAGGAAAAAAATCAAAATCTGGCAAATCTAGCGCAAAATCATCTGAAACACAAGTAAATACAGCAACTAACACAACACAATCCACTACGACTACAACAGGTACAACATATTATACATTTTATTTAAATATTAAGGTATTAAGTATAGCTTGGGTATAAAGGTATAATATTAAAAGCTAAATTCAATAAATTAAGGTTTTACAACTTTTTTACCATATGTGTACTATAAAAACGGGTTTAAGCTTGGTTACACACATTTAATTTACAATAACAATAAATTGATAAGCATATATTTAGCGTCATGCTACGTAATTATAAAATAAATATAATGTTACGTATCTGCAAATTTTACAGCAGAAAAAGAAAAAGAAAAACCGCCCAGTGAAGACAAAAAATCATATGATCCTTGCTGCCCACCGCCCAAACCATGTTGTCCATCAGAACCCCGAGAATGTGTACGAAGGCACAGTTTTTATTACAGACGGCCACCTCCTCCTCCATTTATGATGCCTAATGGAATGGACATGGGTATGATGGGGATGGGTGGTATGGGAATGGGTGGTATGGGTATGGGAGGTATGGGTATGGGGGGTATGGGCATGGGCATTCCCATGCCGGGTATGGGAATGGGTGGTTTTGGAATGGGGATGCCATCAAGGTACAGTATGTGCGGCTCTGACAGGTATATGCATGTTTTAAAAAAATAAGTGAAAGTTTAAGCATTATCATTAAAAGTTTTCTATAATCGTCATCATCATAATTAAATAATTAAATCAATTAAATTGCTACTTAGAAGTGGAGCAAGATCATCAAGGTCTGAAGATGGGCCGCGTAGGAATAATATGTACTCTGAAGTTATAACATGTGAGAACAAGCACTGTAATTCTGTAATTAAAATTTTGGAATCTGTAATGATTTTTATTGAAACAATTTTTATTTATATTTTTAAGTTTGCGACAAGTTTCGGGAGCGAAATCGAGAACAGGATAGGGATGACGACAAGCGCGACAGCGACAGAGATCGGGATAGGGATAGAGATCGAGACAAAGATCGTGATAGGGATAGGGATCGAGACAAAGATCGTGGTAAAAGTCGATCACGAGACAAAATTCAAGACAAAGGTAGCCGTTCAAAACTAAGGGATAAAGAAAGTCAAAGAAGTATTAACAAAGAAAAATCAAGAAAATAAAAAACCAAGTAAAAATTTATAAATTACATCATTTATGTTTACGTTTTCTATAAAATTGCCCCTTATTTTATGCAAACAATGAACTTACTTTCTAGCTAAATTAGTTGCACGGTGTTTAATAAATTTGAAAGTAAAAAGCTGGATCACAACCAGACCTTAATAAACATTATTCATTTAGCAAAGTTAAAAAACGGCTATAATATCAATTTTAGGCTTTGGTGTTAACGGAAGCTCTTGTAGTAATAGTTTACTTTTTATGACGTTTGAAGTCTAAATATTAAACAGTGCCTTCTAATAATATAAATATATGACAGCATGCAAATGGAACTAAAGTTATGCGCTAATATTAAACCACAATTTAAGGCCCTTACTAAAGCCAATGTTAAATAAGAAGGAAACTAATTTGCAAAAAATGTAAGATCATGCACAAGCACCATTAGGATTAATAAATAGTACAGCGTTTTGTCAAATGAGAATTGCAAATAAATTAACCATCTCTACTTAATGTCCTTGCTCCAACATGAAAAGTACCAAGGGTATTCTTTCTTATACGGGTCCAAAGACTGCTGTAAGACATAAAAAGAATGTAGCACGCCTGAACCTTATTTTAAGGGAAAGGCATAGTTTTAAAATTACATTGACGTAGCAAGTTAGTTAAAGCCGTAATCACGGCATTTAAGTGTGATGACTGACTTAATTAAGTTGGTAGAGTAGATCGGTAAACGGATTTTTCCTACCCGGACTTTTCTTACCTATTTGTTTTCTACGCGGATTTTTCCTACCCGGACTTTTCCTACCCACGACCAAACCTAGGACTTTTCCTACCCGTGTACAAAAAAGAAACTACACATTGCGCAAAGATATGCCCAAAAATTTTGCATTTTATTATAACCTGGAGTTAATTTACTGTGCACTCATAAATAGTTGTGTTTCTGTTTTATTTCTACATAAATAATAGTCTCGGGTAGGAAAAGTCCTAGGTTTGGTCATGGGTAGGAAAAGTCCGGGTAGGAAAAGTCCGGGTAGGAAAAGTCCGGGTAGGAAAACTCCGGGTAGGAAAAGTCCGGGTAGGAAAAGTCAGGGTAGGAAAAGTCCGGGTAGGATAAATGCTACAACCGAGTAGATCTGGGTAATTTTGAGCGGTCAGAATTTAGCAGAAAAACATGAGCACAGGCAGAAAAGGAATTCCATGCATTGAAGAATAGGGTTAGTTCTTCAATATGTAAGATACATATCGTTACTGTAAATGCAAAGTGGCATTTCTCCAAAATCTGCTAAAATCAAAGTGGCAGTTCTTCACGTTTCAATACAATGGAAAAAATTTACTTCAGTGAAAAGTGGCGAACAGTCACATTGCATTCACAGTAATAATGATATACGCCCGTTATCAGCGCTAATGTTTACCTGAAGAAACAGCGATCACACTAACCCACCTCTACCCTATCTTTATTCATTAGAAAAAGAATTTTGTAATCATTTAGATGCTGCGATTTTATATTATATGCTTAGTACAATATTCAAATAATAATCTACGTGTATAACCTGGCGTCTGTAGTGGCAACATGACAAACACACTTTTTATTGTATACTAATATTTTAATAAAATGACTAAATGGCCTTTCAGTAGTGTACCAGTTATTAGTGGCACTGTAACTCCTTTTAGTTTTTACACTTTCTTAATTAAACTGTCAAAGAAAACATTAAACTCCATATTGCCTTGACTCCTCGTCACAGCGCCACCAACTGCGACTTGCACCTTTATGTACACGCCGTTAATAATTGAACCTTACATGGTGTACTGTGAGGAAGGATCGGTAGTACGTTTACTTTAATATAGCACGCTATTACTTAAGTTAACTGATTTCCCCACTATCGAATTCATACAAGCAGATAAATAGGTAGAAATTAATAGCAACCGCGGTCAAAATAGCTTCACCGATCGTTTGTTAATATTCTTTCTTGCGCATACCAATAGCTTTGGTAATGTAACAGCCATTTTACATGCTACATAAAAGATCAGTTCTGAAGAAACTGCTACATTTTTCCTCAAAAGCAAAAAATATCTATAATTTTACTACTTTTGCTGTAGAGTAGAAGTGATTTTCTTAGGGCTAATGATTTTTATAGTGCTTATTATAGTTGGATATATCACTGAGCCTTTTGTACTTGCACAGTATAACTTGATGTTATTTTTAACATTAGTTGTGATACAAATTTCTGAACAAAGATTAAAGGTTAGGCTCAATGCTATATGCGACGATAGTAGGTTGCATAATAATATACTTCGCACAAGCCCATTTCTTAATTTTTCATATGATTTTTAAAGCAGAAACTTGATCAAACTTTTAACTATGCCGTCTACGGAAAGGGGGTAAGCTTAGCTCACCCCGCAATGGATGCAGCGGTACTGTTAATAATAGCGGCTCGTTTCTAGCTCGAAATATGTCTTTAGATTAACACTGCAATGAATGTCAGCAAACTAAATCAAAAATTTAAACACTAAAATGCCTACAAATAAAGAACAAATTATAAAAATTTTACTTCAAAAACAAGCAAGGTTAATGAGATGCACATTATTAACATGGAGATAAGCTTTTTACTTTAAAAGTACAACCATTTGCAATCTCAAGCGTTGTTTATTCTTCGCCATTTTACATGGCTCCATTAAAGAAGAAGAGGGAATCTAATGCGTCAAAGAAAGAAAGATCCGAATCCAACGCATCAAGGAAAGAAAGATCCGAATCCAATGCATCAAAGAAAGACAAATCCGAAAAGAAAGAAAGATCCGAATCCAACGCAGCTTCATCAAAGAAAGAAAGATCTGAATCCAGTGCATCAAAGAATGAAGAAAAGCCAAAAACTTCTTTAAAACCACCTAGTGACGACGGAAGTTTTACAACCATATTAGCATCATCTCTAAAAGGAAATTCTAAAGAAACAAATTCTAGAAAAAATTCAAAAGTTCGCCAACTCAGTAAATCATCATCCACATCAAAACTAGAAAAATCAAATTCAATCTCAAAACAAAATGTTGGGGTGCAAAATGGTAATTTAGAAGTCAAACAGAATGCTCTCGCCCAGACTGACTATAATATGATTTCAAACTCACAACAAACAGATATAAAACAAACTCCAACTTCTGTGCTTAAAGAAAGCACTCCTTGCCCTCGTATTTATTTGTTGCAACCAAATTGTAAACGAGGACCCTCAAATAGATTAGAAAGAAGATCTTCATGTAGACCGTCTAGATACTTTAAGAGGTCGATCGGAAGAAATACAACATCTGGCTGTAATAATGTTACGATACTTGAGAAAGTTTCAGTTAATCCCAAGTAAAGCGTGATCAGTATTTATTTTTTAAAATGGTAACTTATTTTAGTAAAGTTTTGAGTAGTCTTCTATATTTTTGTGTTTTATTTTTGCATTATTAGAGATTCTTGCTACCAGAAGCTATGTCAGCCCCTTGTGAGTATACAAGATAAAAATGGATGTCGGAGCTTTGGAAACTTTCGACAAAGCAATCGCTGTGAGCCAATATCCGAATCTGATAATTTTATTTTCTATTTAAAATTAATGACCAAAGTTATTTTATTACTCATATGTTAATGTACTCAATTGAAGCCTCTCTAAATAGTCAGTTACATACATGTACAGTGCAATCTGGCTGTAGTCACGTGAGCTATTGTAATAACCCCCTGTACTGGAAATTTTTAATTTCCTCAGAAAATCAGCATTATTATGACCATTGACCATTAGCTATATTATTTATTAGCATTGGTCTAGTCGATGCTAGGGACTCATATGGATAGGAAAACGTCCCCAAGTTATCTAGCTATAAAAATACGACAATACTTGTATTTCCTTGTGACCCAGCAAAATTCCGGGTGATAAATTCCAACAACCACAACCACCCTTATACTATTCAGCTTTTCCGGTTTTTGAGATTTTGTCTAACGTTTTGCTGCAGCATACTCTATCCAGACTGCAGCTGAAATATGATGTTAAAAGTAAAAAAGTAAAGTAAAGTATCTTTAGTTTCAAGGGGTCAAGATGTTAGGGAAAGTTGTAATCTGCGATAAGAAATGTTTAAAGCCTAGACGAAATAAATAGTTAAAATCATGACAATCAAAATATTGCTACATATATATAATTTATTAGTCGATGAAAACCAAAAACATTAAATTGATTAACAAAAGATAATTGTTAATTATTTTTTGTTAAATGCACTTGGAATGCAAAATAGTTGACAAAAGAACAGCTGCACTGTGCCAGACAGACTGTGATTGTGATTTCACTAGTGCATATTGCAATACAGACCCTTCTACTGCATCTGCATCAAATAATCCAAACTGGCCAGGAACACTTGAAAGATACCCATCAAAAAGTAACAACTACCTTACTATCTTTAATTTTGAAGCACGTTTAATTTGTTGTAATCATGAATCAAAATAATTGAATATCTTAGTTGATGTTTTGCAGTAGTGGGAATCCGCCAAATGGTTCCAACAGGTATGGGACAGCCGCCAATGTTGTCGTACATGGGAATGCGACCAGGAATGTCCCAAGCTCAGATGGGGTTTTTACCCAGAAGGGGTCCTGCATACCCTTATCCTTTGGGTATGGTGAGACTTGGTAAGGAGCCAATGCAAATGATGATTCGGCGCCAGGACCAAGATGAGGAACTCGGGTAATTATAAAAGCATTTTTTACCTATGAGTTTCATTACAATTAATTTCAAATGGAAGTCCAAATTATTTAAGTGTATTGTACTTGTGTAGTAGCAAAAAATCTTGCCATTCTTATTCCTTATTGCAATCTTAATAAACCTTTTATTTATTAGTGATGACAAAACCAGCAGAAGCCGGAAGGACGTGAGATATAAAGATGACACGAATACAAAAATGGTACGATCATTATTTGCACCCACTGAGCTCGCACACAATTTAGTCGCACCTGATTTAGTCGCACACAGTCATGATTCACACAGAAGTTTAAGTATAGGTAAGTACATGCAAATAATATGTGAAGGTAACGGGATGGGACCTGTGTATATAATTAGCGGGCGTGTGCAGTAGTGCAGCTTGGCTCTTTACTTTAATGCATCCAAGATTATAAGCTTATATTATTAGTTTTAAATACTGAAGTATTGGTATGTCTTCCCGTTTTTGGATTGCCTTGTGCAATCGCAAGTCTCTGCGTTTTGTAGTGTAAGTAGCAAAAATTAGCCAACGGAATTTCTATATCTTTCTTAGCTTTCTATCATAATTTACCTGTTCATCTTTAAAACCAGAATGATTTTGAATTTAGTTCAGTGATCACACAGTCGGAGTCATAGCTAACACAATCACTAACGAGCATAACCCGTCAATCCATGATGGAGATTTTCCATGAGATATGTTTGTCAAGAAGAGCGTCCAAAAGAAATTAGAATTGCTCCACAATGTGGTGCACGTAATAAGTTTGGGATGATAAAATATTTTTTTGAAAAAACGAAAAAGGCCTCAAACTGTATATTTAATAGTTTCCCAATCCTAATTTTTACATTTTTTCAAAAGTGTCCAAGATTTTGTGAAATTGGGCATATAAAATAATTTTAAAAAGAAAGAAACAATTAAAAAATCATTTGAAAAAAATTATTTTAATTTTAGTTTTGAAGAATTCATTGTAGTACATACCTACTTAAAACATTTAAATTTTTGTTTTTTTAATATTAAAATGCGTGTTTATGCACAATTTTCAAAAATAATGCTATACAATTTCGAAAAATATTTAGAAATTAGGAATGGGAAACCTTAAATACTCAGTTTGAGGCCTTTTTCTTTTTTTCAAAAACATATTATATATCATCCAAAACTCATTTAATTCTAAATCGTTTTGGCGCTCTTTTTGAAAAACATATCTCATGAAATATTTTGGCAATGGTTTGGCGGGTTATGCTCGTAAGACTATTATTAAACTATTCAAAGTTTCTTGTAGAACGTGGTTTGCTCTTTTAAATACGTGTTCTACAAAAGCGCATAACTTTGGTAGGAATCGGTAATTACCTACTTAAATATGATTTTCAAAGTATGTAGTTGGTCAAAAAGAAACCCCCTCGACTGTATCTTTCTGTGCAAATATTTTTTTGATGTGAGTTGGCATGAACTCCAAAAGAAAAAAACTAATGAGATGTACAGATGTGCCTAAATTTTCACAAGGGGTACGAATAAGCAGGTGCGACTAATTCAAGGGTGCGAAAAAATCGGGTACAAGTTCGGTGGGTGAAACTTGTTTGAGTACGTAGAGTACCATCTCCGATAATAAAATTGTCGTATGCTCTATCTTGCTTAACAATATGTATAATATAGAATGCTTTATTATAGAATGGCTTAATTAATGCAATGAGCAGGTAGTAGGAACTCCAAGACGTCCTTTACAATGAAAAAGACCACCCTCGTACACGCAGAAGAGAGACAAGGAGAGTGGATCGCCCACAAACTGTCCATGCTGAACTGAAAAAGACCAGGGAAGAGACGAATATCAAAGATTTTTAAAAGATTTTTCGTGTAATTATCAATGTTAAAATTTATTTTTTGAAAAATATTTACATATTCTTACGCAAAATAAGTGTCAATTATCAAAATTATGCTATTAAAGATATGTTTAAGCAGGTACTGATATTTCCTCGTACAATCCTTGTCAAACTCTAAAGTTTAAGAATGCACATTAGCACATTACTTACGATAATGAAGACTTTCATCTTTCATGTGGGTGTAGTTAATTTTTATTATATAATTTTTAAGCCCATATTATTTATCCTCAAAATTCCAATTTTACCACAATAAAGCATGAACCCGTATAAATATATGAAGGCAATTTTTTTCATATAGAATAAAACTGACTCTTTCCTTCAAGTATATATGTGGTAGTCCAGAAGCGGTTTAGTCCACAAGCTCCAATGACTTGCTGTGGACTAGACCACAAGACCCAAAATCACTAAAGTGGTATTTCATTATGAATATATAGGATAATGTATGCGTGCAATTTATCTGATTGAGTTTTCCTATCAACAGTTCCACCTTAACACACTGATTTAAATTTAGTTTTGGGTAGAATTCCTTTATATGGAGCCCGAATTGGTCATACGCAATGATTTCACGAAAACGTCTTCTGGACTAGTCCAGAAGCATCTGCGGCTTGTGGACTAAACTTCTTCTGGACTACGACATATATAGCCCAGTGGACTCAACACATTTATATGTATATGTAATTATACTTACTACAGCAGCTATTGTCAAAGCTATGTCACTGTTATTTAAACCATGAAAACATATTAACTCTTTTATGCTTCTATGAAATTTAAAAAAAATATAAACAGTCATTCCTGGGGGGTAAAAACTTGAAGAAGAATCTAGTTGAATATTCTTTAAAATTATTTCTAAAACTCAATTCAATCAGTTCATTTATTCAAGTGTAGAGTAATTACATCTGTTCTTTTCACTGCCGACACCCTAAGTAAGTCCTATTATGTTAAGGAATTAAGAAACTACAGAAAACTCTTGCCTGAGCTGAATTATAGAATTTAATATAATGTCATAATACCTATAGAGCTTGTCCCCTTCTCTGTGCCTGGAAAACTTGAAAAAAAGAAATGCAAGCACAAGTTACACAAATATGAGATTTTGGAAGAAATTCTTTATATTAAATATACCCACTCTTTGTCAATAGCAGTGTAAAATGTTCTATATGGCTACTTCGTATGTAATGAAAACTTGCTCAGATACCACCAGTTAAATACATTAGATACTATATGCTTAATGAGTGCTAGTATGGGGGGCACAGTGGGCTCACAACACGCTCATTAAATCAAGTGTAGGTAATTAGTACACGCACCTATCTAAAAAACAGTGAACCAGGGAAAAAGGTAAAACAGAATACAAGAGAGGTAGAAGAAACTAATTATTATTACAAGTCAATTTAATTAAAGTCCCACTCACAATAACTAAGGACAGAGATAACAACAAAACGGTGATAAGAGGAAGAGAAGGAATGTTGTTTAGCCCCAGAAAATAGGGATTCATATTGTAGCATGGAAGCTACCAGTTAAAAGTCATGATTAATTTGCAAATTGAGGGACCCACAATGTTTATTATTGCTTCCCTTGAAAAACAAAATTTGAGCATCCCTTTAATGTCAATCTGACTGAATCATCCCAGTGGTTGTTGTTGTGTGGTGAAAAACGTTTGAAAACTGAAAAGGATGATAGGAGTGCGACGTGTGATGGGAGATTAAGATAGTGTACAGTGCTGAGTGTGGAGAGGGCAGATAGTCCTTTTAAAGTGGGTAAAATGTCTTAATAATGAAATGATAAGGGAAGCCAGCTAGATAACTGGTGATAAAATAATGATAATCATTTATGGATGATGTGAGAGCAGTAGGAGTAGCAGTGGCCCATGGATTGATATTTTGTTCGAGCACGGTTGCCACATGGAGTCAGCTGAGAGGCTGGAGTGATCCGGACGTGAGATGTGTTTTTTAGGAATAGGAAGAAGTAGGAAGAAGGCTGACTGAAGTTGGGGCTCCTGCCGGCCCTGTTGTGTTACTGGCTGGGAATCCTTGTTGGATCACAGTTGGACTGGCTGGTCAAGTTTCCCTGAGGGAGGAGTTGTTCGTTTGGCGAAAGATGTGGCCCCTCTGTGGTTGGTGGCTGGTTCTCGCCAATAGCGGCAGGAGGGCCGAGACTCCCCGGATACTTGACACAGACGGAGCCAATGGGACATGCTGAGGGTTGGTCTCCGTACATGGCCCCAAAGGAGGGTGTGATGAAGGCAGGAGGGAGTCTGAAGGAGATTCACATCAGGGAATGATTTTTAACTTGGATTTCCTAACCGTTTGGGTCGCAGTTGGGCTCCACATTGAGCTCAGTGAGGGGCTTCTTTTTAGCCCAGTTTTTTGAGAGGCTTCAAGGGGTCACCTGTGTTCCTTCTCTCGAATGTGTCAGTGTGAAAGGTTACTTTACAACTGTTCTCCCACCACTATACTACTATTGTGATAACTTTTGAACAAGACTGAACTCGAGTAAAACTCTTCACAGTTCTCAAGTATCATCGTCACCGATAGGCATTGTTTGTAATTGCTCTGTCGGTGTCATACTTCACATCCAGAGGATTTACCTCATTCTCAGTCTCTGCATCTTCCTGTATTTTTCAACATCTCTCAAAACATTATCTCTCCACTTGAGATTATCACTTATACACACTCGACGTTATTTTTAGTTTTTTTTAAAATTTTGCTCAAAAATACACAAAACACTAAATATGAAAAAGATTAAATACTGAAAAGTCTTGCTGAATATCAATTGTGTTTGATTTCTGTCAGCACTCATTTTTACTCAGCTGATATTGGAATTTCGTGAATCTTAAAATTTTATTGTTGACTGTGGATTTGTTTGTTTTTAAATAATCGTATAGACTAAAACAAAAATTGTGAACATTTTTAGAAGTTAACTTTGGTTAGAAATAATTAATTACGTTTAAAACAATACACATTGATTGAGAGATTTTATCGAAAAGTGAGAAGACCGTATTTCACATTTATTATTAAGTAATTGTGTTGTATATCAAATGCTGTGAAAAAAATAGAACTTTGTGAAAAATTCGATATTAGTTCTAGTTTCTAGTTCTAATCCTAAAAACTGTTGAGTTGACTGTAAGTGATTTAGAGTTAGTACTCACTTAAATTGAAATTACTAACCTGGAGTTGAAAGTGAACATTTTCAGTTGTCAGTTATTCCTTCCCATGGTGTGAAGGAATCATCAGATGACAGTCGACAGTTGACAATGCAGTAATAATAATGGTTAAATTATTATTATAGGAATTTGAAATAAAACCTACACATGTTGAAGGGTTTCAAGAATCGAATTTTAATGGTTATTTGACAGAATTCAGTTATTAGCGTTAAAGATAATATACAGACAAGAAAATTTAAACAAAAAATCATATGTCACAATAATCTGTCTAATATAATCTAAGAAATATGATTTGATTGAACCCGGACTGACGAATCTATTTCATATTTGTGCCCGCGCTATAATATACCTTCAACCGTGTTGTGTTCAGAAAATAATTATCATTTCGTATAGAAAAATTAAGAAAAGAACGAAATTTTTTTGTGCACTCCCAGTTTAAAGAGTCAAAAGTGAATTTTTCATATTCAGTGTGTAATTACTCATTCATATTATATTGGCAAGTGGTGAGTCGTACGTGTTTTTCGAGTTTAAGTTTGTGTTGTGATATTTAGAACGTATAATGAGCTATGAATGTTTCAAGTTGTTGTAAAAGATAAAATTTCGAATTTACTCATTACTATAGCCATTGCATTTTTATGAAGGATTTTGGAAATTTAGTCGTATAAGGAAATCGTACTAATTTTCAAAAATAAAGTGTCTCGACGAGTAGCTGAAAAATCCCGTGAATTTGGTTCGTAAATCTTATTTTTACTTTTTAATGTAATAATTATTCTTCAAATATAATTTTCTAATATTAGCCATCTTGAACGTGAAAGTTCTTTATTTCCACGAATTTTGTAATGAGGTAAATATTCCGCTGGTAGTTCATAGTTGGTGTATAAGTTAGGTTATTTATGACATTATAATTTCTCATGTAGAAGGGTTGAGGCTATTTGGCTTAGCCGTTTTTAATAATTTAAATAAAAAGTTACCCAAGTATTAAGTATGTATTGAAAGAAAAGTTTAGAATTTTTGTTGTAAGTCGAGTAAGTAAATATATATACAGTATAGGTAAGTGAGCCTTTTCTCACTATAGTCAGTCAATATTATTTACACACTCACTCATTCATTTTCCCTAATCCTTTTAGTCTCTGACCTGAGGGATTAGAACAATGCAATGGTTTACATTGTAAGTTTATTTATATTCTCTAGGGTATGTGAATTGAACTGCGAAGACAACCATAATTTCTAATACTTGGAGCAAAGGGAGAATTATAGTTAAAATTTAATACTGAGTTTGTTTTTATATTTATGATTATTTATGGCAGCATAATTTACGTAGGTATTTACTATGATATTTGATCCTGTAAATACATCAGAACCAGAACTTCCCAGTAGTCCCACATTGTGGACTGTATTTAGCTTCAAAATTTTAAATAGAAATATATTTTGAAGTACTGCCGTACTGTAGTAAAAATAGGCATTAAGTTCCAAAAAAGGAATAAAAGTAAAAACCAAACAGTCAGAATATATACCACAGCGCTATGCTGTAGTTATATAATCGAAATTATTGGCAATTTTTTACCAATTTTTATGTTTTAGTATTCTTTTCGTGAATAATGTAGTGTAATAATAATTTTTAGTTAATCTATTCTCACGCTAGGTGTTTTCATAATAAAATCAAATCCTCCAGTATGTAACGTAATCAATAAAAATTTATTCAGTGCGCTGTAATAACTAAAAGCTATGTACTTAGGCAGGGTAAAAACTTATTCATCCAATAATAATTATGAAAGCCGCAGGCAGCATAGTTAGCTTGAAATTATTTGTAGAGTTTAATAAGCAAATCAATTAGAGTTATTTTTACTAATGATAACTCCAGTCTAAAAAGTAACTTTGTTAATTTCAGGTGGACACACAACAACTTATCTCCGAAGAAAATAATAATTAGAGTATAGATTAAGATTTCAGACTTTATATAAAAATTATTAAAAATGTTGAATCCATTTATGGATGCGCACCCATCAATGGGATTAAAATTATCCCCACCTGGGATACCATCGGCGGGGGCTGAAGCTCCACATCATGCTTTCCATCACACTCATCACCATCCCCATCATCCTCATCACCATACGCATCACAATCCTTCCCAATATCATCATCACCATCAAATTCATCAAGCAAATGGTTATCACAATCCACAAATGTCCTACGCTGCCGCTCACCTTTTGCGCTCAAGGTACATTTTCAAATTTAAATATCTCAGTACGTCAGTATACATTATTTATAAATAAAAGGTATCCTTCCACCGATAATATTCATTTCAGCTGCAATTAAATTAACTATTTAATATATTTTATTGTAACCTAATAACCATAAGCTACTAGTTTACATTGCAACAAAATAAGTAGCTAATTGTATTCCCTTACATCAAAATTTATGTGCTAAATTTTTATGTGATGGTTATTTTTTTGAATTGATCCGCTATATAACTATATAGCATAAATTGTTCTCCCATGCAATCACAGAAAAGTAAATACATAGTCTGCATTGGCGTGAGAACCATAATTGTAGACAGTATACATAATTTCACAGATGAGTGTAGTACTAATGAAAAGAATGCTAGTTTGGGAACCTTTACACAGATGCACTGTAGAGTCGTGTACAAGCCTGTATAGTCTCTGTATTGCGCAACCAGCATCAATAGTAAAAATGTAAACATGCCATTAGATAAAGAATTTAAGTAGAATATAATCAAGTGAGTAAATTTAATCCATTTAATCGTTCATTATGCGCCCACACAGACACACAGTGTTTTACTCTGTTAGTTTTCTTAATGTTGTATGTCATGTCATTGCCATTCTGAGTTCCTCGATATTAAGTTGGCTGAATTAAAGTTAAGTGTATCGTGTACAGTTTAATTAATTGCCGTGAATGGGAATGGCCATCCAGTTAGCTCACTGTTGAAAATTGATGCTTGTATAAATTAGCTTAGGAGGTTTGATTATTTAATGCATATATGACTTTTCATAGAGTTTGACTGAGATAGAGAGAGAGAGAGAGAGAAGTAACAATAAAACTGTTTTGAATCACCTACAAGTGAGACAAGTCTAGTAAAACTAAAGCGAAAATTGTCCTTTTAAAGTGTGGAGAACCATAAAGTGAATTGAAATAATAATATTTATAGTATGTGCATAATAAAACGTGCTCTCACTCGTCTCGGCAACTTTGTGTAGGTTGAGGAAGTTTGCCAGAATTTAACTTTGTCGACTCTTGATAGTGATAGTGTGAGTGAGTCAAGAAAAAGCTTTTTACTGTATAATATGTATGTAGTCAAAATATATGTCTACACACTGCCACTGCCAACTTGTTATGTATTTTACTTGAATGGAGTTTTGAACTTATTATGTATGGAGTGACTTTGTATGCGTGGCGTAACAAAATACAAAAGTTAGGTAATACATGAGATGATATAGAAATAGTTGCTTCTTCTACGTCTTCTGCGTCCAGCATCTCTCTTGAGATATTTGACTCATTCGTACAGAGCTGTATGTACTTGTATGGTGTTACATACAGGTGTATATGTATTTACGTGTGTATGTGTGTTTGTGCGCGCGCTGTAAGTTGATTATATAGGAGAGTGAATCGTACTAGAACGAGAATAATAGTTCTCTAACTCTGGAGTTTTGTTTGGATATAGGGTATATAAATTTATTTTGTGTAAATTTTGCAGAGAACTTGGTGCGCCGTTGCCAACGGCGGAGACGCAAAATGGTGTGTTTGGAGAGGCTCCTAATCACCATCATGTCTTGTTCCATCCTCCTCTGATGAACCATCCGAATCATGACCACAACTCTCAAATGAGACTCGGTAAGGGGTCCCCATATTACTCCACTCAGAGTCGTCTTCATCTTTCTTTCAACTCTATATATTTCTAAATCTGTCTCATGATCAAAGTCTTTCTGAGAAATTACTGTTTGTAATGGCTTGGCAATAACATCTTCATAGAATATATGAATGTAATAGAGAAATAAATGTTCTTTTGGTTGACTGACTTTTTTGTGTGTGTGTGTATTTCGTATGGCGTATTTTTTTTTATATCTCTCTGACTCTTCTCGTACTCTACACAGGAATGGAAGTCTACGCCCGCGACCAGTTCCAAACGATGCACTCGATGTCTGGTGCATTCTTCCGGTACATGAGACCTCCTATCAAGCAAGAACTGACCTGCTTATGGGTGGACATCGACCAACCCAACCCTAAGAAACCATGCATGAAAACATTCGGTTCTATGCATGAGATCGTCACCCACATCACGGTAGCAACTCTTTTGCAAAATTACACACACTAACTGAACTACATTATATAGTTTTATATTCAGGTTTTTAATGGTACTATAAAAATTATATCTATAATTTCATTTCAATTTTTTGGGAGCTGTATGTAATGTAGAACTGTAGTGGATAATCTAGTTGAGCAAAATTATAAATTTAGGAATCACTACTGTATAATTTTATTCTAATTTATAATTGTTATGGATGAAGGAAAATGTGAAAGGGTCATGATTTTACAAAATGAATATGTTTTTGGTTATGCACGAAAGCAGGTGGAACACGTAGGAGGACCTGAGTGTACCAACCATGCTTGCTTTTGGCAAAATTGTCCTCGAAATGGACGACCGTTCAAGGCCAAGTACAAACTAGTGAACCACATCCGAGTTCATACTGGCGAGAAACCATTCCCGTGCCCATTCCCCGGTTGTGGAAAAGTTTTTGCCCGATCCGAAAATCTCAAAATACACAAACGAACTCATACAGGTACAGCCTATTTATTTACTCACCTCATATATATATTCTGTATATTTTCCTCCGGGTTTTTTTCCCGTCTCTTTTTTTTCCTCCATAATTGTAAAACAGTACATGCATAGAATTTTGAAGTGAGGCTCAACATCAACATCTTTATCCCTCATCATTCCACTGTTTAAGCTATTCATTTTCCCCGTGTATAGATTCTATTTAGAGTAAAAAAAAAAGAAACAGAACCCATCGTGATTTATGAAGCTCTCTTGTCTATTATATTTATTATTGCTATTCAGAATAAATTCCGATTGTTGTGAGATACAGTAGTAGATAGGGCATGGGAGGAGAATACAAGTACAAATAGTACAATTGTTGTTATTCCATGGTTATGGTTATGGTTATGGAGCTAACACTGAATATCGTATCAGACGGAGAATCCTACAAAGTCTATCTCTATCACAAATATTTATAGTTATATTTGTATTTGGGATTCTATTCGACAGACGGAGATGAAGAGTAGAGATTCCAGATGAGTCTTCTTCCTATAGTCCCACTACTTATGTATTATGATGGTGCGGTGGGCGCAGAGTGCGGCAGAAGTTGAGTAGATTACGATTAGTTACAGAGTTTGTCTACTAGACATTCAATATTGACTGCTTCTGCTGCTGGACTGAAAAATTTCTATGAAAAATGAAAATGAGCATCACTCATTTATTCAATTAGTCCTATTGGTATTGGCGTTTAACCATGAGCATAAATCAAAGGTGGGCTTTGAGGTACAGAAACATTTATTTGTGCTATACCGAGAAGCTGGAGTTGTATACGTATGAGCTTGAAGGAACTTGAATGTTATCAGTGGAGAGGATCGTGTGTGTAGTGACTAGAGAGAGAGAGAGACCCTCGAAACTCATTTCAGAAAGGGACTTCTTTTTAAAAACGAGGTGTCCCACTTATCAAGGAACACATCTCGAGTCATGTTGTCCATCGATAGCTCCCTGTTTGTTCTCTAGTTGGACCAACAATTTCTCGCTCTGTGGTCCCATACTCTTGTGTTCGAGTTCGGCTTGGAATAAGCACCTTACCTTATCTACACTATCCGCGTTTTATTATCGTGTGCATCTCGGTCTCTCGGTCTATCTATACGAATTATCCTACACCCGTAAGAACGATGAGTGCCTTGACTGGACATCTAGTTCAGATGTCATTTAGAGTCGTTGTCGTCTTGGTCCCTTTGATGATTATGGTTTTCTGTCCCAAGACCCTTTTACCTGACTTAACTAGGTATACTGATGTATGCATGAGCGGAAACACCGACTCTTTGGACGACCTCAACATTTTAGAGTTTTAGAGCTGACGCTCAAACTGACTGACTGTGTAGTGAGTTTTAGATGTGTATCTTGAACACAGTACGGTACGCATGAGGTAACGACAACGACAAGGAGGCACCTCGCGCTACACAACTCCTATATATCGATACATGTACCTTGTCGGATTACCTTGTAGAGTTGACCTGTAATTTCAGCTTCTTGCCTTCCAATTCCAACCTGTGTGTACGCGCCTCTGATGAGTTAAGCTATGGTTTCTCAAGACAGTCGCCACTGTTCGCGGTGAGAGAAAGAAAGAAAGAATGACAAAAAAACAAGCCACAAATAGATTGGAGTAAAATTAAAATTGACGATGCAGAGACAGTCAAGGAGTTAGGAGCCTCACATCGCATCGACATCAACATCGACATCGACATGACACTCTAGCCACGGATTATTGGTGTTTCAAACAGCTAGAAATAATTGCGAGGGAGCCTCCTCGATGTGTTTGTTTCTCAAATAGAAAATCAGGGATTTTCCCTTTGTTCTTATTTATTTGATTTAGCGTCTTCTGCTCTTGTTTGTGTGAGCTCTGAATTTTGTCGTTTTCGTTTATCACAACTCGGCTGCAATCGGTATATAGTAGATACACTCTGTACCCTTCCTTTTTTTTACCTTCTCAGAATTTTATTTCAATGATTCTTTGAGGGAGCCATGCCATACTTCATGTGCTTGTCCACAAAGAAGACCCATCCATAGTATAGGACTTTAATCCGTCTTCTCGATATTTGACTTGGTATGGTTCGTAGTAGTCTAGTCTATTTATGTGGGTCATCTTTTGTGCTTATACAACTAATTACTACAGTCATCTGTATAGAAGCAACTTGAGAGATTTTACCATTTACTGTGGGACTATGGGCATGAGCACACGGAATTAGAATGCATGTGATGGAATTTTTTAATGAAAGTTTGAGTCATCCATCCGAGCGCAATTATGTATTCGTGAGGCGTCTCTCTCTCTCTCTCTCTCTCTCTCTCTCTCTCTCTCTCTCTCTCTCTCTCTCTCTCTCTCTCTCTCAAAAGACAAACTTTTACACAGTGAAGAAGCAAGTTAAAGTAAAAGCTCTCCTCCGTCCAACCTATGCGATTGTAATTAATATTAATTAGTGAAGAAGATGAAGCTGGTTAGAATTTTTTTTGTATGTTCTGCACGTATTTATTTTACACAATTGACAAGTTCCTATTTAATTTATACACTTTGCTGCTGTACAGTTATGAAAGATGTGCAAGCACCCTAGATATAATTACACCTATATAATATAATCTAAAATTCCGACAAATAATTAGCTCTTGCTGTTCCTTCTGCAATCAGGCTTTATACTTTTAAGGATATTTAAATTCATGTACGTTTTTGAATATGATTTTTATAATCTATGTACTTATGTACCTACCTACATAAAATTTTCTCGACTTCTAGAATAAGATTTTTGTTTGGCGGTAAATTCAAAAATACGCCAATTTTCGATAAAGTCACCACCACAAAAATGCTCCTTTACGGCTGCCTTGCAAAACAAAACCGTTTTGACGGCTTCGCCCCTTGTGAGTACAACAGTCTGAAATAGAATAAAATTGATGAAGTCATAATTATTTGTTGGATCAATATCATTACCATTACATACATGATTTTATTTCAAAATATTGGGCTTTACCAGCCTTTAGAAAATATTACCATTTTAAACAGTACGATATGGTTTGTGTGCTCCAGCTTTTATATCGTAGTAATTGTGTAGTGTAGAAAATTATAGGTTAAGGTTTGAAGTATCCCACCTTGAAGGTGTCAATGGGCTTTATTTTCATTATTTTTTTTTTCACTTCTTTTTATTCCTCACTCAGTTTGTAGAGTACACATAGAGCCCCGCGTCCACCCACCAAAAGAAAAGTATATTGTAGTTATATGAAAAGCAGTATGAAACACTATTATTATGTTTGAGAGGACAGGCACTGGGAAGGGATGGGACTTTTTTTGACGACGATCAACTCCGTTTACTAACACTGACTGTGAGCTATAAGTCTCTCTCTCACTCTCGCTCCTCTTTGTACCGCTCATAATAATAACAATCATATGAAGCGTACGTTGCGTGGCTTCGTGTTGGTGACTGTCAAGAGGTTGCCTCGTGATTTTTCTTTTTGATTTTCTATAGAATTTGATTTCTTTCAGTAGATAACGCAAAGGGAGTTTCGATTGAAATACTGCCTTAAGATATTTTATTATGATGCCGTATAGCTCCTAAAAATGGATATGTTTCTTCCTATGTGCACTACAGTGTAACTACATGCATATAGCGCCTATAGTCGACTGACTCTGCCATTTATACATTTATACTTAACCCATATGTACCTTCTCAATAGACTTACAGTCTTGTGTGGAGTGCTATTGCAGGAGGGGAAGAGTTATCAATATAATCGTCTCGCATCGACTATCGACATCGATGCTGACGTCGTTGTGTAAGTAGAGCTTGTAAATGATGTTTATTTATTCAGCATAAAAGATGTGACGGCTCTGTATATATAGATGGGTGTGTATGTGATCCGAGTGTACATTACAATTATGATTTACAGAAATCTATGGACATTCTGTAAACAAAATAGTTACTTACGTTTACTTCCTACGTGTCTCGTGCTTCTTGGGTACTTGAGATTCTCCTGAACAACCTAAACTATAATGCAATCTAATTATACTATAGGCAAGGGGAAGTTTTGGTTTTGGTGGAAAAGTAGATACGTGTATAAAGAGTAACGAATTACATTACGAATTAGGAATTCCTTATAGTGAAGTATGAGCGTATATGTACGGTATGCCTGTAGCAGGCAAGCAAGCCAGAGCCAGGCCAAAAGCTGAGCCAATCAATCAATCAGACCATTTGATCTATGCTCTCGCTCGTTGACTATTAGGCTCTGTATTGTTGTCAGCTAGGTAGTGCAAATATCCCATTCGTCACGATGACCAAGATAAAGTGGAGTGGAGGAAAATGCGACACTTAGGCATGTGTGATAAAGTGTCAATGAGATCAAATCAATAGTTACATAACAACTAATGGAAAGAGAAATAGAGTCAGGACTCCTCTACACGAAAATACGAATACGATTCCATCAAGAATCGAAAGAAATCCAGATCGAGGGTTCTCTGTCCGACTATTATTCTAACAAAGCATTTTAGTCACGGCTTGCCATGTTGTCCAAATACGAGTATGGATATGTGTGATATGTATGTATATGTCGTTAACAAGGGGACTCCATTGTATGTTTCCCTTCCTGCAAACTTTTTGATTTGAGGTGAAGTGCAGTCCTTTTTAAACACGTATATAGTTTCTTCAGATTGAGTTTTAGAATTTTTGCATGTAGTACTACTTACTACTTGTGCTGTACTACGTGCGTGGCTTCGTCATTATTAAGTATGGGAAATATTCTCATGTGCCGAATTTGTTTCTGTTTATCCCCAACCGGCCACGTAGAATGTAAATATGACAGGTACAGGAGTACGTTACCTAATGCTATAACGTTATATTTCGTATTTTTTTAAAATGTCCGCTCTCTGTCTATCTTGACTGACATGACACTGAGGCATCCCGTTGTAGTCGTTTAAGTTTATCGTGTGAAGCACTGGCTAAAGTGTCTACGTATTTTTTACATATTTTTTTTTAAATTGTCCTTTACTATATAATTTCTCACTGCGCACCTAAGATACTATTAGTGCAGATATGTTAATTATATGTGGGGATATGAGGGCTAATGTATAAAAATAAGTACCTGCATATGCAGTCTTCCATTAGGTTGTTGAGTACTGTTGAGGGAAGTAAGATGCTTAAAAAGCAGTCTAATGTAATGTATAGATACTTATGTATACTTGATCAAATTCAAATGAATGATTCTCATTGTCTTGAGACAAAATTATTGACACAATTAGCCGTTAAAATGTAAAATATCCCCAAAAAATTATGCAAGTTCCAAATCCATGTCAGATTATAATGATGAGGGTAGGGTCTGATGAATAATTTAGTAGTTAAAACAGGGGAAATATTGTAGCTGATTTGCATCTTTTACATGGACTGCATATAAAAATATCATAAACTGACAATATTTGAGGACGATCCTACTCAGAGTTTTGACGTGGAGCTCTCATCTGAATTTTTACGCTCATATGAAATGATAAGGATTTTTTCAATTTTTTCAGAGTTTTGTTTTAAATGCTTTTAGATTCCTGTAGGTCCTGTGGATTTGTTGATACTTCTCGAATCTCGTTATTATTGTACATTAAAATAAATGCCGTTTAACCTTTAACCTACTTGTGTCGTGTCGTTGAAAAATAATAAAATGGGAGCCTTACTGTTCTTCTCTGCTCTCTGCTCTCACTCTGCTTTTGAGAGAAGAAATACCCATCGTCGTAGGCAATTACTGTTCTGTCTGGGAGTATCATGGATCATGTGGATGGGGATGGCTTTTATGATATGATCAGTATATAGAATGATGAAATATGCAGCAGTGGTTTTTGAAGGTGTTGTCTCTGTCTGTAGATTTGCGAGTAACCGGAATGTAAAAACCAAACTGTCTATATAGGTTGTTAACTAAATGCAAAGCCGTCACATTACATCCATCCTTCAATGCAGAGGATCCAAAACGGATTAGACACGCTTAGGTTCACCATTTCATTTTAACTATTTGGTATGGTCGGGGGCTCGGTTCCATTCCCTGTGTTGTCGGCTTTTTCCGTATTCAAAACTTTTGGACTTTAGTGTGTGTGTCTGTGTGTGTGTACGTTCAACTAAAAGTACGGCTCTATATATGGGGAGTACATACGTCCAAATTCCGAATTCCTTATTGTACATAATATACATCCATACTTCACTTTTGAATTTCAATGATTTTTAAACCAAAGGCAAAGGCAAAACTACTGGGCCGAGTTTCATACTCTGTCAGTGACTAGCTCTATTCCCTGTTTTCTGTTTTAAATAATGACAGTGTATACATGTAGTGTAGGTAGGTACATATGAGCACTCGACTCTGCTATATTATGGTATGTACAAACTATATAGCTCTGGTGATCTCCGTACTCAGAGAGCTTAGCTTCCGATTTCCTATTCCTATCTGTATCGTTTTCATTCCCTACTCGTTACTATGTAGTCTGTCTGTTGTTCTCCTCTCCTGGTCTTATGGGTTTGAATTTTTCAACAAAATATATATTTCCGCTCGATTGCTTGGCTAACGATAAGTCGGTTAGATTCAAGAACACTTTGTGTGTAGCCGTTCTCTATGTACTTGGTCCTAACTCTTTTCTATGTCGGCTCTCCTATATAGCAGCAGCAGTTTGAGGATGCATGTATTTTCTGACCGTGTTGAAAATTTGGATTTGGATTTGGATTGGGCGCTCCGTATATTTATGTGTATGTAACAATGGTATGAGTTTGGAATATTGGAATTACCAAAGTATACATCAGTAATATTGGTATAGTAGGGGTACCTACCGAAATCCAAGTATAAAATCCTTGGCCAAAGCCAAAGCCTTGTGGAAATACAATATCAAAAAGCGCTGTGTGGGGAGCACTGGAGAAGTTAGTAAAGTAATATCAGTCTCTGTACCTATCTTTATTGGTGTACTATAGATTGAGCATTAAATGTGTATTATTTTCATACATGAAATTCATGAGGCTCCGCCAACTAAAACGAATACCTTCTATATGAGCGGAACTGCTACTGTTACTCTTACTCTTGTTGCTCCACTGTAGGTGTAGAGGAGAGAGACACATGCCTTTGTATTAACGTCTATCATCGGTTCAGTTTGCGTGTCCAGGAGAATCTCCAGCCAGATGTATCTCTCTGATGGTGGCTGATGGTGTGGTGTTGGCGTTGGTGTTGGCGGTGGCCATGGCTTCCTCCTTTGCCTAGTAAGGTTTAGTACGAGACCAAGCTTCAAGTTGAAGTTGAAGCGCTTATTTGACGCGTGGATGCTTTCAGGGGATGAGACTTGAATCACTTGAATGTGTGCGTATGTGTGTGATTGTAGTTGTTGGTAGGTAGGTAGGTATATGGATCTGAGGTAACTTACCTTCTCCCTACAGTTACACTGTAGAGGATAGATATAGGAACGGGTCCTAGGTATGTTGTGTGTGTGTGTGGAAGAATAAAATCGAGCCCTCAGGTCGAAGTTGGTGGAAGTTGATAAAAGTAGCGAGTAGGAATAATAGCTATTCGAATTCAATGTTCCAGGTTTCTATAATAAAAATACAGACGTGCATGTAGAGAGATATAGGTGTGTGTGTGGTGTGTGCTATGGGCTATGGTTTAGGAATGGTGGTGGTGGTATGGTGGATGTTGGATGAGAGAGAGTATTGTACCAGGGAAGAGAGACGAGACGACGACGACGAGGACCCTCTTCACTCTTATTCTACTATTACTGTTGCTTCACCATGCATGGCTAAGCTCTTGTATTCCCACCACTCTCATCTCACACCACACACTGGAGGAAGAAGCCTATTTCTATGTAAATAATGTAACATCAAATCATTCCTGTCAGAGTAGTGATGAACAACAAGTAACTAAACTGATGGCCAGCCCTCCATTCCAGCTCCATAGCTTTTTATGTACGTCCAGCCTTGTAATCTTAGGTTTTAGTCTCATTGTCCATCAATGAAGCTCCTCTCTTCTCCTTCAACATCTGCACATATTTAAATTCAATAGTTCTTCAGACCCGCACTCCACTGTATGACTCTATGTAGATGAACTCCACCGAGTCCACACCTAAGTTACCATTTACCATTATTGCCATTATAACAATTTGGAATTTAGTTCGTTATCCTTGTTGTTCACACTGCGACGATTTAGCCTTCTCAAAAGAGCCCCGGATTTCTGCGGATTTTAAATACTTTGACGAACTAAAATTTCTGTGCAGCTTTATCTCTGCTCTGGTATATTAATTTTCTTATATAATTCTTTATTTTTCTTCAAACTGTAGGAGATTAACTGCGTGCACATGTTATAGTACAGTTTATTATTATTTTGATTCCAAGTTAGTGGGAGAGAGTGTCTTGATTTAAAAATAATGTTCCATGTTATTTTGAGTCTCGTGAGGCTATATTTTTAATTCGGAGTTTGAACGTATTTATGAGGTGGATTTCCCCATATGTATGATGGAGGTGAGTGAGGTATAAGTAGCTCCTTAGCCTCGTCCTGTGTTGTTGTAGTAGTCGAGTTAATCTACAAGTGTATAATTTACGAGGATATCAATACATTTGTGTATCCGGTACAACTGAAATGGAGTACGTGAAGACTGACAGAGTGTTTTGTTGGCTTGACTCTGGGTAAAAGGGCATAAAAAAAGTGAGTGAACAAACACGAGTTAGGGTAAAATGAGTGGGCTGGAAATTAGGTGACACGCCTCTCCGGTGTCCCGTGGGTGGATTGGATATACATTACATTAGGTGTACACATTTCTGGCATGCTTCACATTCTTCGTCCTCTGGCTGACTGATCCTATTGTTTTCCATTGGAGGAGATAACACCGAGTGAAACTCTGACTTTTTAAATTGTTTTTTCCCTTCCTTCCTTCTGCCTATACTAGTGATACAGAGGAGATGTACGTATACCTACATCTAAAATATCCTATAGCTCTGCTACACGTGACGGATCAGAATATCGTGTCCACAAAAGAAAACATTCTTATGACAACTTATGATAAAGCTTTAAAAAAAAACGTTCGAGTTGGAATTATGGCACGACGGCTATGGTTACACTCGCTTACATAATATCGTATGCATTTCATTCTCATTCCATGACTTTGCCAAATTACAAACAAACAAACCAACACAAACAAACAAGAAGAGGGAACAATATAAATGCGTATACAAGACTGCATTGGTCATCTGATCATCTGTCCAGTCCTATCCTATATAGTACTACCAGCCTTCAGCCTATACTATGTATGACAATTCTATATTTCACTCTCCTGTCTGTAATATTATAACATCGGTGACAGATGGGAAAATAAACCTAATTTCATAATTCTGACGATTACTGCTGCTTAAAATGCATGCATATACACTACTTACTCTCCCAACAATAAAACGTGTAGCTTTCGAGACATTGTATGTGTGTGTGTGTGTGTGTGTGTGTGTGTGTGTGTGTGTGTTGGGGAGCAACAAAGCAGTGGAAAAGTAAATGGGAAGAATAAGATGGAAGCTCCAGAAAAATATATTATTTTGTACACTCACACAAGATTAGTTCTAGTAGCTATTTATTATAAAACCGTCTAGGACTATATGTACGTACCTTTGTTGTAGTTGTAGGCGCAGAGAAACTTAGACTTTTGAGAGATACATCTGTAGATATGCCGGTTTGGTTTTGGTTTAGCCAGTTTAAATTTATATATTTCAAGTGTCATGATGTATGTAATGCTGCATATGCGAGAGACCGATTATTGTTAGGCACTCCACATACATTGAGAACAGAGCGTGTGTAGAGCTATCAAGTGTTTGTTACTTTGTATTTTTGTATATCTGGTTTTTGTTATATACAGAGCCGTTAGAATGACTTGGCATGAGTTTATTATGAAGGGAAGTTTTAATTCCTTGTGTCGTAAGTCGAGCTATGTACATTGACCGTATTCTTGGCTCAAGTTGGAGGGAACAATAGACAGTGGCCAGAGAGCATGATGGTGTTCTGAGAGCGTCTCCTATGCACCTACCTACCTACCCACCTACCTACATAATATATTATGAATCCAAATCCAACACATTTATCTCCATTTATTTATGATGACGACAAATCAGGATTTGGGCAAGCGGGAGATTTATTCTCACCTGAATCAGACGTAATCGTCGTTTTTAGTTTCGTTCCTCAAATGTGTCTCTCCTGTGTCTGGTTCTGGCTGGATGGATGGATGAGAGAAGGTAAATAGAGGTTAGAAGGAGCCTTACAGTACAGAGCATTCAAGAAATTCTCTCTGTATATACAGAAATAATAAAACGAATATAATATTATATGAAAACGAAAGAAACAATGAATAGATTTTGCGGTCAGATATGCCGCGTCCACTGTCACTATCATCTCCATGGTATGTACATACGGATGAAGAATACTTATTAAAGCTTCGGCTTCGGCATCGGCTTCGGCTTCCCTCTTGAGTTCCTTATGGAGGAATATAATATAGTAATTTAGTATGGATTGTGGATATTATGTAGGAAAGCTGAGGAAAAAAAAATGCTTTGTATTTCTTTCTACTTATGAGCTAATACTAGAGTTAGAGAGAGAGAGCCCACTTTTCTTGGATAACTAACTCGCCCTGACTCAGTGAGGAGATGAGTGCGTGTAATAAGGAGACTAAAAGGTGAAGTAAAGCCGTCTCTCAAAGTGAGTGGAATTCAGTCCAGAGAATGAATTTGTGAAAATATTTTCTTTTTCCATCCGGTGCACCCATTCATCTGGTGGTGCTGGTACTGGTGCTGGTGCTTGTAGCTTTTGCTTGGGTCAGATCAGACAGAGCCTTCTTCCTTTAACTAAGTCTCTGTGTACTCTGCTCAGAACTGCACTGGTTTCATTTTCATATTATTAGTTGGTCGTTGGTCTTCTACTGCTGTATATTTCCTTGCCTGTGCTTTTGCCTTTGCTTTTGGGCTACTCACACTACACGTATTGAGTTTGTAGGTACATACTTTTACTCCTGAGAACTCTATCTACATACTTCGTGCTCATGCTTATTATTTTGGTAGGTAGGTAGGTACGTGTTTACGTTCTACTATCCCCCCAGTGCTGCAGAAGCGACTACAGAGAGTATGCAAGCATTATGCATGGAGTGTAAAAATTGTTACCTACTATAGAGATATGCCTATATGTAGAAAGGTAGAGTCGTAATGCTGATATTATATTATGTAGGTAGGTAGGTAAGCTACATAGGTGTGGTGCATCCTATGGCCCTGGCCATGGTACTCGTGTATTATTGTGGAAGATAACATTATGAGTGTGTGTGTGTGGTGATGAAACGTTGTAGGATATATATGTGTAGTTCTGTGGACTCTCAGTTATATTAAAAATGGTTGGTGTATGGCTTTTGGTTGGAGGATATATTGTGGACTGTGGATGACGGTATGGTATGGTTGTGTAAGGGCAGTAGATAATAATGCGTGTGTATGTGAGTGTATACTGGATCTCTATTGTTCGCACGAAAAAAGAATGCCAAAGGGAGGAGAGGTCGATTCGTCCTCTTCCAGACACACTGACTGTGTTCTGTGTATGTACTCCTCAGAGAGAGAGAGACACGTCCACGTAGACATTCACATGGTATTTATGCTTGTGTGTGTGTCTGTTCTGTGAGTGGAGACCATGGACCGTAGAATGTGTAGAAGAGAGACTCTTTTCCAAGTGTGGAAAATCGGATCGAGTAAAGGTTTTAGAGTCGAGTTCATCATCATAACATTACGCACAACAAGGCTCTCTCTCTCTCTCACTCACTCTCAAGGGTCTCTTCCCAACCGTTTAGTTCTGCTCAGCATTAAATTATAGACTTGCCTTTTTCCATCCCTCGGTGATCATTTCGAGAGGAGAGTCACAGTCATAAATCATGCATTTACTAAATCCTCAATGTCACTGTATATTATCCCTCTCACTCAACGCTCGCTTGTCATTGGATGCAAAATAGATGGTTTCGTTCTTTATTGGATTAGCTCTCAATACGCTCACGTCCCTGCTCGCTCATCTCCTCTCCTACACTAGTTTATTTTTAAGTGATTTTGACTCCATTCCTATTCGGATTTATGAAACGGAAATAAAAATGGCATATCTTTTGCATTATCTTGTATAACAGTAATAGTATATAGGATTTTAAGTGTGGATATTTACCTGGAAATTTAGAGACGAGCAGAACATTGAATATTCAAAATGGTACTAACGGTTTTTTGATGAAGTATGAACTACCTCCTTAAATAATGCGATGGGTTAAAAAATATGGTTTTCAGTTATTTAATTTAGCCTTGGGGCTCAGTCCTGCTCCTGGTTTGCTTCCACTTTATTCGTTCTTTGGGCCTTCGGGATGCGACTATATGACATGGCCGGATATGAAATTTGAAATGATGACGAAGAAAATAATATTGTTTTGAAGTCGTTCCTATGGAATCTGATCAGTGACTCTCTGTGGCTATTAGTCTTGCACTTTAGTTTATTCTGTATTATTTTGATATGTAGGTAGGTACATAATATTATCGTCTGTGAAGAACCAAAATGGCCCATATCCATTTTTAGCTAAAATCAATGTCCGCTATGTACAAACATATTGAAATATGTCTTGAAAGCATTTAAATAAAACATTTTGAACTTTTTAAAAACATGTAAATAGAATATTTTGGACGTTTTAAAAACGTGTTAATAAAATATTTTGCACACTTCAAAAACTTGTAAATAGAACATTTTTCAATTTTCAAAAGCGTGTGTGAATAGAACATTTTGGACTTTTTAAAACGTGTAAATAGAGCATTTTACCCTTTTCAAAACCACTTCATTAACATTTTACGCATGTTTCCCATTTTGTTTTTAGCACATAGTTCATTTTGATTCTAGCTTAAATATGATATGGGTCATTTTGGTTCTTCACAGACGTTACTTCGAATGTGTATTGAAAACCAATTTGAGTTGTGTGAATGTCCAAATGACGGATGAAAGAGAGAGAGAGAGGAATGGACTCGATCTCCTCAAGCTCTGCGTCTGAAGCTCTGCCTTGATGATGATATAGTCTCCTCCAAAAATCTTCTTGTGTCTTTTAAATCTTTAAAGTTGTGTTCTAAAAACATGTAACAAGGCTCCTGACGTCCATAGCCGGCCTATTCATTCATTCATGAATGGGTTAGTTAAGGAAGATGAAAAGTATGTGGATGCAGATGTAAGAGACGCGTCTCTGTGTGTATAGTTTGTTGTGGGCAAGCTTTATGTGACTCCCTATGTATATATTATGGTCGATGATGAATGAAGATGTTTTGGCCCTCATCTCCTTTGTCCACTAAGAAAGTATCCAATTTCATTCCATGGATTAGATAGAACCAACGCATCACATTCACATTCCCTCTCTCATTCTTCTCTCTCATTCCAAAGATAGATAAAAGTAAAACTATTCAGAGATGATGAAGAGAAGAGACAGGGATAGATGCCCGTCTCTACAGATATTTTGTTCAGAGACTACAGTACAGACAGACTTGGTTTCCAACAACAACAACCAAAATGCATAGGTAAACTATTTTAAGTGAAATAATTTTGCCAAAGCTACAGAAATATTTTCAATTACACCAACTTTTCTACTACGATTATGAACATCCTTTATCATCCAACTATAATTACAAACAACAAATTAGTGTGTAATAATTCCAAGTTTTTGTCAGAGAATCTGTAAAGTAGCGTTCTAGATTTAAAATTTTATCTGTACTGTGCTATTGCCATAATAATTATGGATATTGCAAATATATTATAATATTACAGATAATGTAGAAAGATTGGAGATATATTTGATTGATAGTCTTGATAGGTTTCACGTTCGTTAAGAGGTGAGGAGGAGAAGGATTTTTTAAGCGTGCTAATGCACGACATAATTTCTAGAATTCAATGGTTGAATGCTCCAGATTAAGAAATGTTTCGTGCACACTCAAAATTGCAATCTGCTTGAATCATCAAAAAATAATAGTGTAGGTAACATAGATATGTCTCTTTATTCATTAGTCATTAGAGCAGGAGTTGTGGTGCAGATGCCTAGGTAGGTTTATTTTTGTAGGTACTTTAGTTTGTTGTTGGTATAATAAATATATATTTTGTTGTCGCTCACAATGAATTCGAATTTCGGCTATTCCCGTTTCATCTATTTAGTTTAATGGACTGAATGAGTGGAGAAGGAAGGAGCGTGCTTGGATTTTACAATATCCACAAGAGATAAGAGCTTCTACATTGTTTTCTCAAAATGAAGGACTACACGGCACTAAAAAGAGCGTAGTATGTATTTAAGAGGAGCTCGGCTCAAATTGGACGGCACTTATTGTTATAATTTGTGATGTGGTTCGTAGTCGTTGTTGGTATATTCTTATAGAAGGCAGTCTATGCAGTCTACACAGCCTACACACAGCAACATAAGGATTTATAATGTGAGAGACGTGTCTTCGTGAAAATATTATACAGGCAGCGTGTACTACTACTACTATAAGAGCATATTATAGTGTACACATTTTTTTTAAATGGTATAGAATTGCAATGGGAGAGAGAGACTGAGAGACGGAGAGCACAATGTACAAGACAGGATCTCATTTTTTCCCCTTTTATTCTTTAATCAAAAATAATTAATCTGCTGCTCGGGAGAAATGAAGGCGCACCGTGCTAATAATGAATGAACAAAAAATGAGCTACCAAAAAATTTACGTCCGATTCTGACACTTGATAAATCTGATTTCGAATTTCTTTTTTTTTCTCTGTCTCTCTCTCTCTCTCATACCATTGCACCCGCTAGTCTCCATGTCTAAGGGCTGTAGTAGCCCGACTGTAATAGGATGTATTATAGGTAGTAGCCCTGTATTCTGTATACACTCACCGTTGCTAGGAGGTAAATGTGTTTCGGCACGGCATTTAACTGTATGTGCTTCCCTCAGCTCAGAGCCATTCTTCTCCTTTCCTTACTTACAAGAGACTACATATACATAGACGTTGAGGGTTTCATTTCACCAGTGCCAGTACCAGTACGAGTACTACCAGTGCCCAGTATGAACATGAACCAGCTTTATTATTTCTTTCCTTGAAAATATTGGTGTATTTTTTTATTATTATTTTTATTATTTTTTATTTCTACCGTGTGTGGCGAGCGTCTTTTCTTTATATTATGAGTAGGTGGGTTGAGTTGGTTGACTGAATCGTAAAATAATGTAGAAATACAAGTTGTAATGTGAAACAAGAATTTAATCGATGACCAGTGTTTCCTCCAATGATCCTATAATAATCATATTTTTGACAAATGTGGTTGAGTCTGATTTAACTACGTGACAGCTACTAATCCTGTGTAGGTTGTACCTACATGCATAATTGCTTTGTATAGTCGGACGCGGACAGAGTCACAAAGGTCTGTGGTATAGCTATATAGTTACAAATTCTATGCTATATAGTTTAGCTCTCGTACCTTTTTATTTACTCCTGTCCATGTCCATGTACTTTATTGGTGCCAACAAGAAACTACTACTACGGACTACGGACTACGGAGGAAGGAAGAAACTGGAATGTTTTCCCTGTGTAACTCTTTACTAACGATAAGTATTAAGTAAGAGGAGAGACTCTCTAGATATATGAATGCATTTAGAAGCTTTGACTCCACACGTGTAGCTTATAGCTTAAACCTGCCATGATAAAAGACTTGCACCCAGAGCACTGGAGGTAGTATATACGCATTAGCATTAGTAGTAGTAATCTTTTATGATATGTATCTTCTTTACTGGTAGGTAAATAGGTGCATTCGGACTATACAATATAATAACCCTTCCAAGTTTTTTAGTCATACATATTATGTGTAGTAGTCATAATGTTCGTTCCTAGTTTAGTTTGTTGGAGCTGTAGAGTGTGTGGGTATTATTATTATATGAGAAAGTAAAACTCGGGGAAGGAATAACGAAGAGCATTGACGAGTCGTGGCAGAAACTCATTTGTATTATTTCGCAGCCGGCCACTCTAATAAATAGCTCCTACCATGCTATACAGTCTTCTCAGAGTGTGAAAATGAAACACGCGAATTTACGTTGCCAAGTTGACTCAAGATGTAAGATGTAGATTTGAGCCGAGCACACAAGTTACATAGTAGAGGGAGGTAGATCTCATATGCTTATGGTTTATTATATAGAGTTTGGAGCTTCGTCCTTTTTAACTTGTTCTCGTTCCGTCTCTTATCGTGGAAGATCTTGTGTGAAGTGAAGTAGTGTTGAACTGTTGACTGTAGGACTGTGCACTGCATTTGTTAGTTCTTCTTGGTATTGGGACTGGTCCTGGTCCTGGTCTTGGTCATAGTGGTGTCTCGTTTGCTTTGGTGTGGTGTGATAGTCTACCTACTTACGTATACTTGGTCGTCACTGGGACTGGACTCGACTCAATCCTTAAAAATGCGTTATGATGCTATATGATGCTGATGTCGTCAGGTGGGGAGTTGCAACTCACTCGAGACAATTTAACTAGGTACTAGGTAGCTTTCATTGATTTTTTTCCCCTGTTTTACTGGTGACTGGGGGAAAAAAATCCAGGGATATTTTTTGATTTTTAAATTTCATAACTTTTCGTTTTACTATATCCATATAGAGATTACAATACGAATACTGTAAGTATTACCAGTGCAGTGTGCGTATAGGGTTGAAATTATCTAATTTATGTGAGTCACAAAAAATGAAGTGCTTCATTACACGTTATTACATGGACGGTATGGTAGTAGTAGGAGCAGGAGAAGGGGATGACAAATCCTATAGTAGAAACTCACACTCACTGGTACTGGTCGACAGTTTTAGTTCTTCTTTAGGAGAGCATGAGGGAAACAATATACTTTTACACATTTACAGGTATAGGCTATAGAAAATAAACTGCTTGAATAAATTTAATTTTTTTCTCCAGTCAGTCAAACCTTTTTTCATATTTTTTTTGTTTGTGTTTATATTTTTTGGTTTTCATTACAACTCTGTGTAATTGTAGTATGTATTCAAAATGATCTCAGTTTCGGTTGCAAAGTCTTGAAATGTGTGTAAAAAAATAGTGTATAGAGTATCTGTCAACATTTTTATAATGACTTTGTAGTTAGGGAGGCTGCGTGTGTGATAGTTACAGATACAATTAGTATACCTATAGGGTGGTTTGGTCCTATGGTTTGTCTAACTAGTGGGACTGGTACTGGACCATGGGATGGTGCTATATAGTTTACAAACTAGCTGATGCTGATGCTGGTACTGGTTGATGTTGTGTTGTATATTTTATGAGGATTGGCATGTTTACTATTTAGGAAGCAAAGGTCTTATGGCATGGAGCAATAACCTAATAAATGCACAGAGAGAGAATTGTACACATAGTAGTTGTATTGTATTATATGGCAGCCCTTGAAGTAAGTACTGTATAGTCTGTTGTAGACAATGTGGAGCTATTTACCACTTACCACCTATGTAGTTCACATATATATCCGAATAGTAGGAATGGGACACATAGTGTTGAATTTCAGTGAGACTCTCTCAGAATCAGTCAGAACGTGGTGTATGTTTGGAGTTGGAGGGGAATGATTTTCAAGAGAAAAATGAGTAAAAGTATAAAATGGACCGAGACCGAGACCGAATCCCTCTACTCTGCTGCTGCCTTGAGTTTCTGAGTTGTAGGGGTATATTACTATATGAAAGAGCGAGAGAGCGAGCAAAAAAAAATTTACAAGGTTTATTTTATTGTTGAAAATTCTTCACTGTTTTTCCAACTTGACGTTGACGAAATATTAAGGGTCAATTGAAAATTAATAGGAGCAAAAAATTTCAGAGTTTCAGTTTAAGAGCTCCTCCGTATTCCGTATGCAGTTTTTGGAGATCTTCTTCAGAGAGAGCCATAGAGTCATTTTGAGGTTTTCTTTGGCATTATAAGGATAGGAACATTACTACTACTCACTCAAGGGATATTACATTATTACAGAGAGAGAGAGAGGGATTGTATTGTATTTTGACTAAACTGTCTTTCAGTGCGTACGCTGTAAGTAGTAGTCGGGCCCAACGTCAATGTCAAGCCTGAGTAAACTTAAACGCTCAATTAGTATAGGGGAGTATATATTATTAATAGCGCTTCTGCTGATTTCCTCCATGCCCACTTCAAACTACTCGCACTGGGTTGTAGTTGTTAGTACTTTTTTTTCTCTCTGTATACATTGTAAATTAAGTAATAAGCTGTACTCCTCCCATATGGGTTCCATATGAGTTGAAGTATTAAACGCATTACTTTTAGTAGCCCCACGTCAAAATTCAAAGGCTAAAATCCCCGATGCGGTACGATGCGATACGAGCTAATTTACAATTTACACTAAATTTTTGACAGGACATATTATAATATGGTAACATATCTGGTGGCTGTGGCTCTGTCTATGGAAATGATTAAATTGTATTTAAAGGAGTAGAATATTACTATTATAGAGTAAAGATGGGAAGGAAAACAAGCCAGAATTGACAAATAATGTGTGTGTGTGTACGTGTATGAGAATTGGACGTGTTGAAGGATGAAAAGTGCAGTGGGACGGAAGAGTAGTTGGTTCATTCTTTTGAGTGACACAATGACACTTTAAATTTACCATAGTGTGGTAGTAGTGTGTGTAAGGAACAGGAGTTACATGGCGCTGAGTTTCTCTGCTGGAGGTTTCAGTAGGAGGCAGAATGTATATGGTCTGGCTGTATGTTGAATGTATATACATACCTACCTACTTAGTAGTTAGTAGTAGATACCGTTCAACGGGACATACAGATATCCGTATAGTAGAATGTACAAGTTTGTGTTAAATGTTCTCCACTTATTGTGATGACTGACGTTCTTGGATTATGTGTAGTACTAATTATTCACGGTTAGCATTAGCCCTGCACTAGTAAGTAACTTAAGCTATCACAGCATATAGAAAATTCTAATGGCAGTATCAAGTATCTGTGAGTATTTCTTCTTTTTTTCCCCCCTATGTCTCTCTATGTACTTTTTTGCCATTACTTTAATTCCAATTCTCAAAGTTTAAGCACTAACTAGATGTGTATTAATAATTTTCTTTGACGACTCTTTCCTTAACTATTAGTAGGACCAGGACCTACTAAAAACTAAACCTCAATCATCTTACGCTCTCTCTGACTCTCCACTCTACCTCCTTTTGTTTGATGTGTATTAAATCCAATTTTTAAATGCATTTATGATTTGTCCCTTGGTTGTAGTTGTAATTGCCTCCTCTAAAACTTGAACAAATTCAAACTTTCCGCTTTGAAGTAGTAGAGGTAATGTAAGGTCATATAACATCCTGATTCCTTTGATACATATGTTTGAAGTTGAAATTAGAACGAGTTTCCTCAGCATAAGCCAATGCCAAAGCCAACTAATGTTCCGAGCTGCTTGAGCGATTGCAAAAATATTCAGAGTATTCTAGATTAATAATGTAAGTTGGTAGGTATAGTCGTCAGAATCAGAATTACATGCAGGGTTGCACAAATTCTAAGAAATAATTACGTACCTTTGAGGTACAGGTTGGTAGGTACTCGTCAAGATTAAAAGCTTTTACAGAGGATTTAGCAAAAGTAAAATGTTATATCAGTACATACTCTGTATAGTCTCTTCATGCTTCATGGATGAGTCTATATATTGAAATCCATCTTATACGGTTGAGTCAGTTCGAAGATTCGTGAACTAATGAGAATTTTTAATCATTTTACTTGAAGTGTAATAAGTGTGGATTTTGAGGAGACCTTGAATTTTACTTGTATTTCACCTACAGCAAAAGACAAGACCGAGCGAGAGAGTGCCTACCTACCTAAGCAAGATCCATGATAATTACCCAGCAGAAACTTTGTAAAGCCAGTCTCATATTCTAATTATTGATATATGAGGTAAGGTAGGCAGCAGACACCTTGCTCCCTGCCATTACACTACATTACACTCTGTGGCCCGGCTCCGGCTCCGACTCCGGCTTCGGCTCCGGCTCCGGCTCCGAGACCCAGAGTTCATAGCCGCAGCATCCATTTGCTTTTAAGTTTGAGCTACAAAGCGTTTCTCTCTCCTCTTTAGTTAATTTTTTTTCCATGAAAATTGTGGAACAAGAAGCATAATAAGAGTTTTCCATGCTCTCCCTCTGCTCCCATTCCCATCACACACGAGGAGGATGGAAAGTAAACTTTGCACAACTTTTGCTCTCGATCATAGTTTCCAGTGTTTCCAAGTCTTCTTGTGTGTGTGTATAGACTAGTTAGAAGTAATAGTAGTGGTGTGTGCGGAGTAGTAACAGTGTTGGGTTTTAGAATAATAGAATGAAACTCACTGATTAAGTTTAGAGCTAGGCTTTTGCTCTTGCTTGGGAGAAAAGGAGAGAGAGAGGCATTGGAGTTTCATTTTCATGTTCATAGTTTTGAGTTTTGGAGAGTTGAGAGGACGGAGGGCTACACGACAGGTGAGCGCAGACAAGAGAGCGCAGACAAAAGAGCGCAGCCATTAGAGCGCAAGGACAAAAGGGCGCGGGACATTAGAGCGCAGCAGACAAAAGAGCGTAGACAAAAGAGCGCAAGACAAAAGAGCGCAAGACAATGAATGCAAGGACAAAATATTGCCGTGAAAAAAGAATTCAAGGCAGGAGAGTTCAAGAAAATTGAGTGCATTTCCGACGTAACAATAACGTCAAGTCAACACTGCACTGCTTTTACTAGCAATACTCAGCAACGTATCATGGCGGATTTTCCTGCTATATTGTTTTTTAAAAAGAGCATCCAAAATAACTTAGATCTGCTTAACAACATGGTTCGCCTTATGAGTTTTTGTCGATAAAATTATTTTTTGAAAAAACGAAAAAGGACTTTAAATTGCATGTGTAATGATTTTTTTCATCCAAATTTTTAAATTTCATGCAAAATTTTTAAACTTTATTTTTGAAAGTTTACAACAAAACATTTTTAAGTGCAAGAAATACAAAAAACATACAATTTTGACAAAATGAAATTTTTAACATTTTCAAAATTTTGTATTTTTCTTTGATTTGGAGAATAATCGTACTATGATTGACGTCAATTTCCCGAGTTTATACATACATAAGAATTACAGTTATATATTCAATAAATTACGGTATGCCCCTATCTTATATTCATTTTAATGTTGACATATCCATCAATTCACTAATTACTTCAAAGAGCATTATTGACTTGACTTCAGTGTTACGTCGGAAATGTACTCAATTTTCTTGAACTCTGATGCCTTGCATTCATTTTTCGTGGAAATATTTCGTCCTTGCACTCATTGTCTTGCGCTCTTTTGTCTTACGCTTTACTGTCTTGCGCTCTTTTGTCTGCTGCGCTCTAATGTCCCGCGCCCTTTTGTCCCTGCGCTCTAATGGCTGCGCTCTTTTGTCTGCGCTCTCTTGTCTGCGCTCTCCTGTCCTGTTCCCAGGACGGAGAGCTGTGGTTAAAATTTAGTTTTTGGCGAAGCTCGTGGCTTTCATTTGTAGGAATATCTCTCTCTCTCTCTCTCTCTCTCCCTGCGTTATAATTATACGTTCGGTTTATATGGTTTTTTGGTATGATGGAGTGCACACACGCCTGCTTCGCCCCAGGAGGCGTGGCTGGATCCTTAAATGTGCGAATAAGCTCTGCCATTATGAATTGTATTGTATAGTAGATAGTATTTTCCTCCCGGCTCCTGATACCTCATTCTTGCGCCTCATTCATTATTCATGGAGGAAGCCATTTAAATTAAAACGTTATAAATTATAGCTTTCAGCTAATTACTTTGTTGAAACAACCCTTCTTTAAAGAGGCGGAACGACGGCTTTAATTTCTGAAACTTGAGACGTTTTAATATCCGACGACCATGTCCATAATGTAGTAGTGTACAAAAACAAAAACATATACCGCTCCGCTGTGATGACTACTACTACTACTATGTATATGGGTATGTGCTCTGTGAGTTCCTTTAACTCAGAAAGTTGAGTGTACAAAGACTACAACTACAGAATATGAGAAGGAAGGGACTTTGGGACTTGAAACTTGAGAGAGAGAGAGCCCTGAAAAATATGTATACCAAACGTAGCCTGCATTGTTTGATGCTACTAGCTACACACATACTAGAGCTGAAAATTGGGGAGTGTGTAATGTAATGACATTTTAAGTGTTTAATTTACATCTAATATCCACCTCTATTTTCTTTTAATTATTTTCTGAACTAGACCTAAAAAAATGCTATGTTCATGTTAGGAGGATCGTGTTGTTTTTACATGAAGGATGGTGCATGACCAAAACCGGAAAATTGACGAAGGCAGCAACAACTATGAGTAGGCACTACGATAGACGCAAACTGACTGACTTATTATAGTTATTATCTATTGAATCAAATATCAAATTCATTATTAGATATCGTGGCAGTAAATTAAAAATTTATATTATTTTACCTTATAAAATCCACTAATCGTAATCGTAGTCCTACACGTCTACGTCTACGTGGTAGTTGCGAGGAATTATGGTGGTGGTGATGGTGATGGTGATGAGGAACTAGTACGAGTGCGAGTAACAAAAAAGCTATTAAACTTATAATTTCACATTGCAATTTAGTGTTTGACAATCAATGAAGTAATGATAAGGGAAGGAACATATTCACATAATAATATATATTTAAAAAAAATTAAATTAATTCGTGTGTGAAAGCACGGCAAGATTTTAATTATAAGGTGTACTGATAATCCTAATCCTCCTGGCCCATCACAACCAAATATCTATCTCTTGGTCCATCCTATATAGTATATACTCTATGACAGTAGCTTCATCTCGTAGTTTTTGATTTTACTCCTTAAATTATTAATTTTGTTTTCAAATTTGATATCTGCCATAAAATATAAAATTATGGGAGCACCTGAGAATGTAAAAATGATGGAGCTTTGGGAATGATGTGTATAGAGGTGGTGATGGGTGAGTGTTAGTGGATTGTCGACATAGAATTTCATGAATTTTCTAACATCTCCTCTTCTTCATCTTCCTCCTCTTATTCTCCTCACTGTTGTTGTTGTTGTTGTTGTTGTTGTTGTTGTTCAGTCGTCAGTTGTTCAGGTCAGTCTTTGGAGTCTCTATAGTCTGCGCGTCTGCTCTCTGTGCGGATGATAGGCCTCGCAGCTCTCTCTTTCTCACTTCGTCACAGACAAATTCAGGTTTATTATTTATTCAAAAAAGTAAAAGGGTATTATTAAAATAAAATGAGGTGATGGCGGGGAGTCTAGTTTTTCATTACGTACGCGAAATTGAATGTCGTGTAAAAATCAAGCTCAACTTTAATTTTTTTAAACACATGAAAATGGTTTGTTACTACACAGTATTAGTCTTAGTGGAGTGAGTGGAGTGCGAACGGGAACGTCTCTCTTCTTGACGAACACACTTTTAGCCAAAAGGTACTATGGTGTGGGCTCAATTCATTCTTAAGTCCTTCTCATTCTGGTTCCTTCGTCCTCGTCTTCGTCTTACTTCTTGTTAGATCGAGGAGGAGGAGGCGTGGGAATAAGGAAATGATGTTTCTGTTTTATTCCGAATTATATAGTTTCTCCTCCGTTTAGTTGGGATTGGGATAAACAGTCAAAGAAAGAGGGAGAGAGAGGGAGAGATAGTCAAGGCACAAGAGACCGCCCAAGATGCTCTTCGTTAGTCTCAGCCTGGAAATTAAATGAGAGAGAAAGATTGAAGATCCTAAATCATTCATAGACACTTGACTCTCTCCGACTGATAAGTGATAAGCTATAAAAATGTTGGATTTTGCACGTGCGGTAGGCCTTTCCTGGCCCTCTCATGTGTAAAACTACTCCGAATCACTCCAAAGATACACACAATAGATTCAAAATTTCAAGTCGAATTCGACTTTGAGTCCAAATTCGAATTCGACTCGAGTGCCAATGAGCAAGGGAAAAATGAATAAAAGTACCGTGAGGAAGGGGATATGGTGGAGACTGCAGGAGCAGCTCAAGATGCTCAATAATAGTAATAATAATAATAGTAATAATAATATTACCAGGCCATAGGGTACTTGAATGAGCCAGAACCAGAACCAGAGGAAGAAGACAAGTACTGTTGAGTACTATGATGTGTAAATGTGAGGTTAAGTATCTTTACCTCCGTATGTCTCTCTGACTGAGAGCGTGTAGAAGGAAATTTTGAGGCTAATAAATAAGGGTAGGTGCGCTCCCGCTGCGGGTGATTGGTTACGAGTTCTCTCTTGAGTGTCACAAGAACACAAATGACCAAGGGAATTTTCCAGGGAGGTTTATTGGGAAGCCTTCCATAAAATGCAAACAGCCATTTTGACTCCGTTGTAAAAATGTCGATGTGATTTAGTGAGCCTTATAAAATTGTAACAAGCATGTCTCGGAGCGTATTGTGTCCTCCATTGTTTGGTCTCATTCTAGCACAAAAACTCTCGCATTTCACTCAAAAACTTTTTTGAATATCCCACTCATTTAATTCCCTCGTCTCTTCTGGTTCTGGTTGACAGTCACAAGTTATATTATTATGAGGTAGTATCGGTATATATAATTTGTTCCGCATGTTCACTATATGGCACACTATTAGGATTATAAATGATTGTGCACAGCTAGAGCTGTATATATGCTTGGAGTGATTGTGACTGACATGAGAATATAAACATTGGAATAAATAAGTCACGTTAACGTTAAACCTGTGATGTGATCCCTTCCCTTGCTTAACATTAACATATATTACTACTATATAGCACTACTTCCCTAGTACCCATATAGTAGACGAGATTACATTACTACACCCTATATTGTCCTCTATCTATTTTCTTTTATTCTTTTTCTCTCAATTTGTTTAGCTCCATAATCGTACAATTCCACTGTACACACATTCATTTTATATGGTGTGTAAACTTTTATGATGTCGTCTTGGTAGATCTTGTTATACTTTTCCAACTATTAAGCCACCTAATTCGACCACCCAATATTTAACACTATCCTCTGTCCTATGGAGACCTTTCCTTTTTATTTATTGAATTTTATTTTTGGCAGATTGAGATTTTGTTTTCAATATTCAGACTTTCTATACAGAGCTGTATTGTTTGGTTATTAGGGCTACACTTTTGGTAATTATAATGGACAGACTAGGAACACTGCACTGACTGTTGTCGAAAGAGGGAAGTCACAGTGTAGGTTTGTTTATGTCGTTCCAAAATATATTAAATTTAATTTTGATAAGGAAATCAAAATTGAATATTGAATAAATTACCTGGCCAAGGCAGGAAAGCAAGCATGATCTTCTTGTATTGAGAGTTATAGATTCAGGTTAAAATTTAGCCATTTAAAATGAGTCTCCTACTTATACTCTTGTACATACCTATATAGGTGTATTAGAGACGTTAATGTGTAATCATTTCAGGATGAATAAGAAATGAGATCAGAGACTTAAAGATTTTGAAGGCTGATCATATAGGACCATTGTTATTCTCACTTCCTGACAATTTGCGATAAGGCTTTGAAAGTTTTGTATTGTTATTGTTGTCTTCGTTTTTGTTGTTCTTCTATGTGTGTAGAGTTAAACTGTTCAGCTTTGAGCCATGTGAGTACCTACCATTGTATGTACGATACAGTCATCATGGGATTTCATAATTGAATTGATTTTCATCTTTTGAGTACATGTATGAAGATAAACCTCAACATAATATGGGTGTACACTACATTACAGGATTACGTGTGTGTATCGTATATGTATGTACCTACCTTGATAGGACCACTCTCTCGCACACACCACAAAAAGGACAATAGTTAATTAGAGGATGGTTCTTGAGAGTAATTTGAGGCAACCTAAAATTATCGAATCAGCAGAGCCAGCCCAACGTACAGCCTTCTGTGTAGTTACCCATTAGGACTCGAGCCCCTTCTCTAATAAATTTCATGCTGCCTCTCACACTCCTCAACCTACACGTCAATTCACATGTTCAGTCAGAGGATTTCAAAAAATTGTTTCGTTTCGACTTATGGAAACACAAACTTTACTTGTATTTTTTTTCTACTTTAAATGCCACTGACTGCTCGTGGACGTGGACTCTCTTCTGGATCTGGACATGGGATGGATGTGTGGAAGGTCAAGAAATTTCGCCCTTCAACTTAGTTATAGTTTTCAAAGCTTGTGGTCCTTTTCGTTTTTATTTTACTTATTTCTAGACTACATACCACACTACATGTATACGTCTAGATACTTTTTTGATCAGTCTGTATTATTCTTCAGTTGGACATGGACAGTGGGATTTTTCGAGACAGGAAAAAAAAGTAGACAAATTAAGACGAAAGCGTATTAGGTAAACAGTCACAGTGTATTTTTTTAAAGCAGTATTTATGTATAGTCTCAAGTCTCGTCTTTCGAATTCTCTATTTCCTTCATGATCAACATTTTATGAGAATTATTGTAGAATGTGTAGCTGCCAATGTGTAGTGTGGTTAGTGTAATACAATATCCTGTATTGAACTATTGACGTGTAGAATTCTTTTCTTATTATTATGTCTATCTCAAAGCTCAATCTAGATGTTGTCCTATCCTACATACGTGGACTTACTAGATGAGCTTTGAGGGCCAGTACGCACGCATCAAACTACTACTTGGTAATTCGTACCCTTCAGTCTCTCACAGTTCTCAGTATTTCTCCTCTTCCATACATACATACCATGCACACGGTAGTAGCTATGGTGCTCGTGTAAGTTTGTTGTACTGTTACTGGAAATGGATGGAATGGTGGAAGCTGAAGCTTGAGGAACAGTAACGCAACAAATTAGTGAAATAGACAAAGGCACCCTTCTCCCTAATTTATGATCGTTTCTCTTTTTTCACCTGGATGTTGAAGGAGAGAGAGAGAGAGATAGAAAAAAAAATTGTTTCGAATATTTTTTCAACCCCAAAAAATAGGTATAAATGCAACTCAACTGAGCGAGTGAACGAAACGGAATGAGGCAAAATATAACTGGATACATGATCAAGGTATAGGGATTTAAGTACCTACCTACATTCTGATAGCTTGTTAGTTGTTAGGTTAAAAAAACGGGAATATCAGTAGAGTGGAGGAGAGTTAAGTAGCTAGTAGCTATATACACAACTGTACAGTAGTAGTAGTAGCTAACTGTGTGCTGAAGGGAGACTGATCGATTCTCTCATATCGTCAGAAATTTTTGCTCCGTGGCCTCAAAAAAAAATATACACACACACATTATATAAGAATTCTCTATGCTTGATTCGGTATCTAGTATCCAATCCTTGGCGAGACGAGTATTGTACGGAATTATATTATGTGGACTGTATTGTGAATTGGGAGATTGTGTGTGTGTGTGTGCTAAGCAGGTTTTGTGGAGTGAGAGAGACAGACAGACAGAGAGATGAGTTGAAGTAAAAAGAGGAAAAGAACACGACCTCCTGTTTGTCTGTCAGTCTTCTTGTAACTATCCATATGTTGTTGTCGTTACGGGGCTGGAGCGTGGTATGTACCTACTTCACGGCCTCGCTCACATGACTTACAATCTTCTGACTTAAATGTGATGTTGTGATGTGCTTCAACTTTTCCCTCCAGAGCTACATCTATTATGCAATATGTTTCCACGTGTTAAAATCTGTGTCGTCGTCGTCGTTCGTTAGTGTGGAGTCCGTATGTTAGCTCCATACGGCGTATCTGGAGTTGTCTGAGGAGGATTTGGATTGGGACAAATGTTAAGAGCCCGTGTAATGTTTTGAAATGATATCACTTGAAAATCCATAATCGTTTCCAGAGTCCTTTTTTGGTCTAATAGGGATTTCAGTCTCATCTAACATTCTTGTGGTTGCTCTTACAGCTTACAGCCTGCGAAAATTACCAAACTTAATTTAATTTTCAAAACTTGACTCTCTCACAAGATAAATGATTTTGAGAGAGATTTCAAAGGGAAAAGAAAAGCGAGGGATGAGGATTGAGGACTGAGCGGAGATGAGGATAGATAAAGAGAAGGACGACATCATATAGATAGGGCGAAGGCGAAGGCTGCACCGTCATTTAGTGTGTGAAGGTGAGGTTTTACGTAAAACATGGAGATAAAGTCGATTATTTCTGTTTTTGTATATATCTTGGGATGATATCCCTTCCAATTTCCAGTGTAAGAATAAGAAAAACCCTGTCATTTGTAAAAGCTGTTTCCAAGTCCACGTCGACTTTGACTTTTAGTCCATTTTGAAGGGAAAGGGAGGCTGTCCAAAGTAATCAGGATTGTGTAGTGTGTGGAGTATAGGGTCTGACTTACTAGTTTTACTCTGTCTGAAACTATGTAATAATGTCATATTATATATAGGACGCATTATTTCTTGCCTCACTTCGTCCCTCAGACATTGTGTGTCCTTATGTGATGGGAGTATCTCTCTGCCTCTATGTATGTACAAGAGAGTCTTATCTCCAATAATGGTTCGTAATGGTTGTGAATGACGAATGTCGACGGTGTCGTCGTCCACTCAGAGAAGAATGACAATGGGAGCGGAGGAGCGTATAGACTCGGAAGAATCGTTTTCTCGTCTGTCTCTCTCCGAGTCTATTGAGAAGGGTGCTCGTCCAAAACTCTCAAAGACTCTTAACTATTGAGCTCAAAAATTTTCTGAGAAAAAGTGACCCTTGAGGACCCTTTTGTGCTCCGTCTCAATGTGAATTGGCTGTCGTGTCCTCACCTCTATACATATGTATGATACCGATTATAAAATGGAAATAGTTAACTTGCAACACTCCTCTCCAGCTCCTCCGTCACAGTAAATAGAGTGAAATACATACAGACTTCTTAATACCTTCACCTCCTCCTCATAATAATAATTGGAATCATAGACCATAACCTCATACAGGCCTCAGTGCGTTTCTGTCCACAAATGATTTCTATAATATATTGAGCAGGTATTATAGACATGGACATTGTATCAGTATTTTAACACAGTCCTCAGTCCAGTCGCTCTAATCCTTTTAGTGTTGTAAATTTGTATGATTTATACTGCATATATTCCAGAGACTTGAACGTCTCCAATTGTAAAAACTGTTATGTATAGGTATGCTCAAAAATATTACAACTTATCAATAAAAACAACAAGTATAGGACCTGTATGTAAAAAGAAGAAGTGTCTGGAATCCTATTGTATAAAAGAAGGATTATTTCAGGACCCATAACAACCCCCATATACACAGTATAGATCCCAGATACACTCTGGTTGGTGGTACAATAGATGCTAGATAGTGAGTCTCCTGAGTCTGACACTTACTGTACATTGAGAATTAATAGTTATGACCACATTACACTGGGTTTTGACTGCGGATACAGTGCTGTATGTACATGTCATGGTGGGGAGCTTATCCAAATCCAAATCCAACCCAATGCTGGTTATATACTGGTGCGGAATGGTGGCGGGTCTTATGTTATTACAGCACATTACTATTCCCCCACATATAAAAACAGTTTTCATATTTTCTTCCCCAAAAAATGGTCGATCCTCTCCTCTCCTTTCATCATTTTTCCTCTCTGTCTCGTGAGAAGTGCACAATGCAATGCAAAAAGAATGCTTACTTTCGAGTTGTGAATAAAAGCGAGTTCATAAAATTCTCGACTGGTTGGCTGGACTTGTAAGGGAACTATAACTATACTAGAAGGAAAGACCAAAAAACCAAAAGCTAAAAGTATCTAAAGTCGTGTGTGTGTGCACTCTGTTATAATCATACGCTTCACTTCCACACAGTTCTACACATATCTACGTCCCTACCACCACAGTATATTATTCCCATCTAGCAAAAAGAGTTTTGCTAGACCGCTCTTGTCACACTCCCTCCTTTATATGTATACAGAATTACAGAATACAGAGTCGTGGCTGAGCCCGAGCCCAAAGCCCGCCTGGATGTTATCTCATACTTTCCCAAAACAACATAAATCATCATGGGTTCTGGTTTCTGCTATTGGGTGACTTCTTCGTATTCTTCTTCGATTCGGCACTTTACCAACTTGACTTTAGGATCATCGTAGTTCGTAGTAGCGGGAACATGTGGGCTTCCTATCTTATCAGTATTCTAGACCACTACATACTGAATGAGTCCATATGGATCCACCACTACATGTAGGTATTTCGATATCGGCTGAGAATAAAGCATTTGTATTAGTTAAGCGGATGGGTAGTATGATTAACTATCACTATATATCGATATAGTGGTGGAGGTTATAGTTATAGGAGCTTTAGTGGTGTGAGGGAGCTGTCTTCTTATGTATTGTATAGCTATGTCATAATGCGGTTAGTGGTTAGCATGGAGACGAGAGCGAGTACGAGTAGAGCCATATTGTGTGAGTTGTGTAGGTGTAGGTACATGGTTTGTGAACATTGATAAATAGTTATGGATGATCTATACGTGTGGGTCATTATGATGTATGAATGGTTTCACTAATTGTTGACCTTATGATTAATGTTGTGTTATATATATGTTTTTTTTTGTTCTTCCTTACAGGAGAGAAGCCTTTCAAATGCGAATTTGAGGGGTGTGACCGACGATTCGCCAATAGTTCCGATAGAAAAAAACATTCGCATGTCCACACTTCTGACAAGCCCTACAATTGCAAGGTAAATGATGTTTTTGTTGTAAATTGTTTTCTTAGCTTTAGTACTATAGTTGTATAGCCGCATTTCCAGCTGGTTTTTACAAATTAACATAAAATCTAGTATATCCAGATTAAACATACAAATAGGGCCAGCAGAATTATTATAGAAGTGCTCATGAACATCAAGTTAATCTCTGGTCCAACTTTAAATGGGGTGTTAATGTACAGGCTTAACTACTTACCGTTGAAAGTTAAATTTCAGAATTAATTTTAATAGTATAGCTCAAAAGACGAGTTCAAATAATTCTGATTAGTTAAATATCTATGCAGGAAGGTAGTGGTGTTGTTAAACCAACATTTTAATTGTAAATTACCTCAGGAATCTGTGCTCCTATATAAATATAGGGAAAGGGTAGAGAGACATAAATTGGAATCTGTACAAGAAAAAAGAGAAGTTATTCATATTTAATTTGTGTTGTTGTTGTAAACCGTGGAAAGTTGTATGTGAAAGTATGTGTAAAAACTGTAAATAGTAAATAGGAATGTGGCCCAATTGACTTGACGAGTGGTATAGTAGTTTTCTATCCTGAGTCCTGAGCGTTACGTAACGTATCGGAGGAAGGATTGTAATTTGTCTACGTGTAAGTGAGTATCTCGTATTGGAATGCGTAAAAGTGGTTTGAGTATTGAAATAAAATGCTTGCCTCTCCACTCATTCTGACTGCTTAAAGGCTCTATGATGCAGTATGGTCCGGTCAGGGTGGGACACTTGTTATGTTTAGTCGAACAATAATGTGCTCGTAAAAGTGATGTTAAAACTGAAATGAGGATAGTGTATGGCATGTAGTACTCACTAGTCAGAAGAAATTACGAGTTACCAAGGGTGTATGATGTTTGTAGTGTGTTTGTGTTGAGATCTGAAAGAGAGGCAAATGACGCAACAACTATGCGAAACATGCGGTTGTGTCTCATCCTCAGTTAGAATCAGGAACAGGAACAATCTTCCCCACACAGCCCAGCTGTATATAGTTTGTAAAATAATGTAAAAGTTAGGTACGTAGGACGGTGGTGGTGTAAAAACTGCCGAGATAGACGAAGAGTTTAAAAAATTAGCAGAGCATATTACAATAACATCTTTATATAACATAGTGCACAGACGTATCTCTAACATATTTGTCTTTGAACTTGTTACCTTGTTTAGGTCCGTGGTTGTGACAAGTCATATACGCATCCTTCGTCCCTACGGAAGCACATGAAGGTTCACGGGAAGTCGCCACCACCGACTGGCTCTCCGTATGACTCGGAAAATTCCTCCGCCCCATCATCCCCTCATCATGGAAGTAATCCAGCCACATCTCCTCCCAATAGTAACAATCACACCATTAAATATGAGAACTCTCCAAATACAATTCTCCCGAATCATCTTGGACAGCAACAATCTCAGCAGCAGCAGCAGCAACATCAACAACAACAACAGCAGCAACAACAACAACAGCAGCAGCAACAGCAGCAGCAGCAGCAACAACAACAACAGCAGCAACAACAACAACAACAAAATCAAAATCCATTAGTTTCCGGACAAGGTCTCCCGCCTAATGGACTCCTGCAAGCACAGGCCGCTCTCCATCCGCATCATCACCATCCCCATCATGCTCATCACCCTGGGAATCATCACCTGTTTAGTATGGCGGCCGCCACGCAACAAAATAACTTGTCCGAATGGTACGTCTGTCAAGGCTCAATTCCTACACCTCCATCGACAAATTCCCCCATTCATCATCATCACATGACTACGGCCGCTTTTTAGAGTATATACTTTATAATGATATATATATATATAAAATAATAATATAGCCACAAGCTAATTCTTCGCTTCGATACATCGTGTCCATACCCCAAGCTAGGGGGTAGATTGCATACATACATATAGGGTAGAGTTCCTTTCCTTCTTGAAAGTGTCATTTTTTAAAAATTATATTTCATTATTAATTTGGAGCCTTAGACGACAACAAATTAAAAGTTTTCCAGCTATAGAAAGAAACTATTGAAAAATAAAAACTATTTAATGTCACTTTCTCATTATAATCTTTTTTGAAGACATACACTATAGGTTCATATTAACTGGGACTATATAAAAAAATATTTCAAATCATAATGTACAATGCAAAAGCGTACCGTAATAACGTCAAACTTTTAATCCAAGGCGAGTCTCGATTACCAAAAACATGTCTGTTATGCGCATAATAGAGCATGCTCAAAGTTGATTTAGTAAACGGGAGTTGTTGAGGAGGCCTTGAATTAAAAGTGATACGGTGTAGTAGTAAAAAAAAGTGCTTAAAATAATGCTGAAGTTTAATACTGCTATTTATTTTCTTCAATATTCATCTGAATTTTAAGTTCTACACTCCTTATGTAGGCATTCAAAGGAAAAAAGGGCCGCTCGCACACAGATATGACTTTTTAGCGTAAAATACAATCCCACTCACTCCGCTATTATTTTCAAAGCCAACATTTTCAAATCATACGGGGGGTGTGAGTGGGTGGGGGAGGGGGAAGGGAAGTCGAAGTCACCCACTCGGATTTTAAAAAACATTTTGTATTTTTATCTCATAATACAACTCTGTCTCTAATAATTCGGGTCATTTCTTGCTGGTTTAAAATATTATTTAAAACAAAAACAAAATAATACCAGAAGCCAGTACCAGAACCAGACTCTCATAGCGACGTCGAACCGCACGCCAGTGACTATATACCCAATGTATAGTATGCTAACGGAGTATACGAGCGGCCTCCCAGAGTAGTAGTACTTATTTTTAAAGTTAATTAATATAATCATTAGGAAAATCTCATACACCATGTGCAGTATCAAAGTTATAGAGCGGATTTCAATGATAGTCAAACAAAAAAGTACTGAGTACCTCCTCATTTTTTTTATAGAAAATATTTTATTCCTATATTATAACTAATAAAAAAAATTAATATAATATAATTAATTGTAATTATAAATTGTATTCAACAATCACTAAGTTATTCTCTGTAGAAAAAGGAAATCATAAATAATATCTTGAATTTAATTATCTATCCAATCCAAATAATGAAAAATTTACATACGTTATAGTTATATGAAAGGATTTTAACTAATATACTTAATTACTTAAAAAAAGTTAATACAATAATTTAAAATTACATACTGATTAGAATGAGGGAAAAAGAGAAGAAGAAGAAAAAAAACCTTATATAGACAACATGTCGTGTAAATTGTCGTTACCTATAAATTTCCTGTAATATATTATAGATATATTATATGACTCCTATAGTTGAAATCATCATCAATATTATATTATACAGCTCAGCTCGATTTCGATCCATGAATAATATATTATATTCTCTAATTATTGTGCAGGTATAAAAATTACTACTAAAAAAAATTAAACAACAGCAAAACAACACGTCAACAAAAGAATACAAACAACTTTACAACTTGCCAGCAAGGAAACCCTTCTTACGATTTAAGATAAAAAAACGAAAACATAAAAAGAAAGTCCTTTCCAAGTTTCCAACCCTCAAGAAAAATCTTAAACCTCTCTCAGAAATCCCCGCCTCTCATCATCTGCCCCCCGCCCCTCGCCCTCCCCAGTTCACACTATATAGTATCCATCCTCTCCCTCTCGAAAAGGCACCGGAGAAAATTATTGTACAAAACAATGTCAATTTAAAGGATTGATTGAATTTTATTTAAAAGAAATAAGTTAATAGATTATAGAATTGAAAATATGTTTGAGTTTGTATGATATATATTATGAATGGGAATAATATTATTAAAAGCATATTGTTTAAAAACAAAACTACCCACACTGTGTTCTTTGACATCATTACTATTACCCATGAACATATTACATTTCACTGTAGCTATTTTTCTGTAAGAACGCTAACAATATATAGCTATATATTTTCCACAAAAAATCACATGATTGACAGTTGACATATTATCTATCCATTCCCATAGAGCTTCTTTACTTATTTCTCTTGCCAACAATAACAGAGGAAAGGTGCTGTTTCATAGCTAATAATCTGGGCGCATTACTTGCTACACTCATCCACATCCATGGATTCTCATCAGCAGTGTTGTTGCAGATTAAGTGATCATTTCATCTAATTATGCATTATAGTGCGAGACCATTCGAGAGTAGTTTATAGCATTATACGAATACGAATATGGACGAGAGAGATTGAGTCCTATGTAAAATTTGTTGAGATGGTTCTTGTTGTTCGTGTAGTCGTAGTCGGTTGTCGTGGAGAGAGATGAAAGCTATTTCCAGCGCATGAGAAGATACCAGCTACATATACACTATTTATGAGCACCATGTACGCTCCATGCATGGCTGAAGGTTGAGAGGAGTGAAGGGTTTTTGGCAGACAGATGAGAGTGGGAGGAGACAGAACCCTAGCAGCATAACATGAGGGAGGAAGATGGACTGAAAGGCTAAAACTAAAAGCGAACGAGAGAAAGAGAGAGAGAGAGAGAAATTCAGAGTTTTGACCTGTCAGTTTCAAACACAGTCAAGTTTTGATAGGCAAAAGCTGTTTAATTTTTTCTTCAATATGATCTCGAAGAAGAAGCTATCGAATGCAGACAGACTGCACGGAGCTAGTATGTAGCTCACATGGGCTGGGAGGACGGGACTAGTACTGACTGAACACTACCAGAAGAAAGAAGGAGATCCGAACGAAGCGTATCTGTCTGTACAGAATTGAATGGCACTGGGCTCTGCGATGTGATGTGATGTTGTTGGCAATCGTTTCACATGACAGTCACTACTCCTACTGCTCCTAGTATTTGTTCATGTCATTCCGGTTGAAATGTCTGAAAATTGATATGTTGTTTTCCTTTGAGCTCTCCTTTCCCTCATTTAACTCAACTCAACTCAAGAGACAGCTTCAACAACGCCAAGAAAAAGCAACTCCATTGCTCCAGTACAGTAGTAGGTATAGGTATATCAGTAGTAGTAGTAGTAGTAGTGCTCCCAATCCAAAACCATTACCAACGCCAAATCCAAAAACTATAATAAACTATTTGGGCAAATATAATCACAATACATGCAACTAAACTATACTAATTTTTGTAAGCATAATATAAGCAACTTGATCTCACTATTTCTCTAGCGTAATAAACCTCACTATGAGATCCCTACCTATATACAGAATTCAAAATACTTTCATAATCGTAAAATCCAATGGTATGGTTATAACATGGTTTATATCAGTGTAATGATCAACACATATGCCTATCTGGAAGATTAGGGTAATCATAGTGAGGAAAAAGAAAACTTTACCTAATTGTCACTCATTCATGGTTTTCATTCTACGAAGGATTTTGATAGCCCTAAAATCTAGAATCTCAAACCTAAAACCTCCATCAGTCAAAGCATCCCTATCATATACTTTTTATTTGGAACATGGGCATGATGGCGTATATACAGATAGTCTCCATACTCCATCACAATTGCACAATAAACCCTTCAAATCCAATATACTCTTGTAATAAAAGAGGCTGAAGGACTAATTACGACGCTCACCGTCACATAATACGTAACCAGTAACCAGATTGTGAGCCTTTCTTCAGTCCTCCTTGTCGTCATCAAGCTGCACCGTCTCGTGGAACACGTTTGACGTTTCACAAAATGATCAGCTGCCATGCATGTCATAGATAGACGTAGACGTAGACGTAGGCAAGGTGGTATGGTGGTATGATACTGATGGTGATGGCAAAATGGTTTCTATATGCCTAATAATATACTTCATACGGGAAGTATGTTCACATGTAGATAGTCGTTAACACTTCTAAAACCTGAGACAAGATACAGAGTGCGGACATATGAGATGAGACGGATAGGTGTATCGAGGATTTAGTCAGCTCAATTACATTATTATTAGAGGCAGAAGGGTTTTTATAAGGGAGATCCGAGAGTCTCATCCTTCCCATTCTCTTCCCATTTCACGTTTATTAGGAGGAGAAATGAACCCTTCATTTTAAATTTAATCGAAACATAACGTGATGTAATGCATCGCGTCTCGTTCAGGGATTACAAAACTAATTTCATAATGTCATGCGTACAGTACAAGTCAACGATTACTCACGCTAATTTTATATGAGTAATCAAGGCTTTCTTTCCTCTTCCTCAACTTTTTTATTTTGTACTATACTGTAGTCACCTCACTACCATACATCATCTGCGGACGTTCTATTATGTGAAGCTCCTTTAGTAACTCTCGACGTCTCAACGGCAACACGACTCAACAGGCAACAGACCTGCAGAGGATGCGCTAAAAATATGCTACCTATAGGTACCCACTATAGGTAGCTTTCAAGTTTAATTTTTTTTACTCCCGACATTAATTTTCTGTCATGAAAACCTTATGCTTATAAATAGCAGATAATATAAATTAAAATTGGGAAAAAAAATTTTTTTTACTGACCCTTTAGATTTCGTGTGAAATATTCAAATTACTACGGACTACGATGACGATGACGGTGCGGTGTAAGATTAGGGATTTTATGATTACGACTAGGAATTACGATACCGATTAAGAATAGGGCAGCACGTCATTCTATAATTGAGTTGAAATCAGGAATGAGAGAAACTCCTACTTTTGGCATGCAATCCATGATCATGATAAATGATAAGGAAGTAACCAAAGGCTAAAAGTATGAATTTTAGAATTACTACAACTATAAGGGGAGACTTGCATCGTAGGTAGGCTTACATAATCAAAAACTTCACCTCTACTACAAGGAACCACCCTGTGTCCTATGGTCACATTCAAATTCGAAATCTACACTTTATATCCGTTTCTTGTTCTTTCCCATTTTTATTTTGTGCCTTATTCTGTACAAAGTACAATACAATGTAAGTCGTAGTGATAATAACTGTGAGTTGGGATTGGGAGTTGCGTCGTTGTAAATTAATGGAAACCATGTAATAAATTTTATAGTGTTATACTAGTTCTGTTTATTTTTATTTTTTTCCACGGAGTTATTTAATTCTAGATCAAAAGATTGTGCTAGTTGTAAACTTATCGTTAGTACTGTACAGTTTTTTTCTTCAGGTTCCTCTCATTCATAGTACCGTTACATATATGTGGTACTTTTTTTATATTACCAATTAACCAGTATTTTCCCAATCGTTATTCGGTCTCGGTTTCGGCTTCGGTTTCGGCTTCGGTTTCGGTTGTATTCCGTTTCACAAAAAAAAAAAGAAATCTGACGCTTCCTTGGTATCGGTCCGGTATATTGGAATTGGTCTCGGTTCTCTCGGCTTTACCTTAAACCACCAATATATACTGATTATTGTGAGTAGGACTACAAAGAGGAAGAGGCATGTCGAATCCTTCCATAGAACTTCATATCCTCTTAATTTGCCCTCTCTCAGGCATTTCTTTACCTTGACGCAACAAAGTACATAATAGCATAATGCTACACAACTACAAGTATATAGGCATTCTTCCGTCACAAAAGCACTCATATCGTTTTAATGAACCCTACACACCGTGCACAGTCCCTGCACCTTCGGCATATCTAAATCCACCACATACAGACAGCAGGACATGACAACTCAGGCCAGGAAAGCTTATAGTAATCGCTGTCCCCAGTCCCAGTCCCAGTCCCGATCACGTTAAATAGAACCCTAAATTACAACCGATTATTTCATTATTATACTATGAGAGCTATGTTTACCTATTATATGACTGACTCAAACAGGGGACAAACAGGACGAGGAAGACTATGCAACCAACAACTCAAAAAAATGCCGTCTCAATTTTCTTTGAATTTGAACACACAAGTAATAATAAATAATATATTATAAAGACCAGAATACAAAATTTACCTGTCTGTAATAGTTAAATTTGTATTAAAATTTTAATAATAAATATTCAGAAGTATAATAAATCAGAATATCTGTATGGTGAGCTTTTAGTAAATATTTGGGGTAGGTATATGTATCTACTGGTAATTTAATTTTTACTTTTTACCACACAACTTTGAAGGGAGAATACAGGGCCGGATAATGCGGTCAACGCAGGCAGTCCCCGCTGCTTGAATTTTCAAAAAACATGTAAATGGAACATTTTGCAATTTTCAAAAATATGTAAACAGAATATTTTGACTTTTCAAAAACATGCAAAATAAAAATGTTTGTACATTTCAAAATCATGGAAATACAAAATTTAACACCTTTCTCAAAACATGTAAATAGAACACTGAGCACTTTTATGAATCAAGTAAAAAGGAAATTTTGAACTTTTCTCAAAACATGTAAATACAACATTTTGCTTTAACAAAGAAAACCGCATCAATAAAATCAAAATGGTGGGTTTTGTATTGAAACAAATTGCTACCTAAAAGTAATTCCTTCGTCCTCTTCCGGCCCTGGGAGAATATTGCATGCTTTTTAAATTTTCCGTTGAGCTCACTACTTAACTTAAATGGTATGTAATGTGCTATAGATTTCTTCCCTGGTATTAATAGCAGTAGGTAGAGATAGTAAATATCTGTACTTTAAATGTTTTACAATATCGTGTGTGTAATATGGATAGGAACGCAGAACCAACCAGAGACCAGGACCAGCACCAGGACCAACACCAGGATCAGAGCCATAGGAGAGAAAAGCTTTTGAAACTTGTCAATGGTTTTGTTTTGAGATGTTTCTCAAACTCTAATATTCTGATTTGGAGAGATGTGTGTAGTGTATAGTGTGTGTGTGTGTGGGTCATGGGTTGATATTGACTTGGTTTGGTTGGGTGTATATAGTATAGGCACATATAGGAATGAGAGATATGAGGGGAGATATATGGTATTTTCATTTTCATGGCGGGACGTACGTAAACTTTGTCAGTTAATGTGATGGGAAGAAATGCGTTGTTGAGAGAGGGAGAGAGAGCGAGGAAGCCCAAGAAAAATAAACGTCTTGTCTTTTGACATGCACTAACTTAAAGTCTAGCTTCTTTTCACTTGACGTCCACACTCACTTATTATTCCCTCTCAAAGTCTCAGAGCCTTCAAAAGCCAAGAGCATCTTTGGACTTTGAGTGAGGCAGGGAAGAGTCAAACAGTCAGAGAGTGTCTGACGAGATCAATCCATATTACTTCCCACTCAGCCAACGTCTTGACATATTACACTCCTGCTAAATACGTCCTAATGAGTCCTTCATATTTACAGCTAAATACTTTATATCATTATTATGCACTTCCAGTCTCATTTACATTCTCCGCTCTGTCTGTCAATCCTACTCCTTCTTCTGCGTCTACATTCTTACACTTCCTTCCACTATCTGTACAGATTATCTCCAGTCCATATCCATCGCAAATGCTATTCACGGCACCAAGTCACGGCTATAACTATCTATAGCTCTCAATTTCCAAGTTGCAGAATTCACCTATTTAATTTCAAATAAATAATTTATTTATCTGTAGTCAGTGAATCTGACAGAATTCTGATAATACTGATATACACAGAAGTAGAATTCAGACTCAAATAGAATTTCTTGCATATTAAAAGAAAACAAAAATATTATTCATATCGTCTGTGAAGAACCAAAATAAGCCATATCCAATAAAGCTCCAAATAGAAGCCGGGTCTCTATTAGAAGCCGGCCTCTAATAGAAGCCGGGGGTTTTTCCATAAGAGGCAATGGTTTTTTTTCAACTGAAACATTGGTATTCTTTACCGTAATCTAGCATCAAAATGAGCTATGTCATAAAAACAAAATGAGAAACATGCGTATAAAATATTATTAGAAGTTTTTGAAAAGCGTAAAATACTCTATATTGAAGGTTTTTAAAAAGTCCAAAATGTTCTATTTGCATATTTTTTTGAATGTTTAAAATATTCTATATCCATGTTTTTAAAATGTGTATAATGTTGTATTTCCATGTTTTAAAAAAGTTCTATTGTCATATTTTTGAAAAGTGAAAAATGTTTTATTTATGTTTTTTTTAAATGGAAAATGTTCGATTTAAATGCTTTTGAGATATATTTTGTAAATAGTATAAATTGTTTTTAGTTAAAAATGGATATGGGTCATTTTGGTTCTTCACAGACGATATATCTTGAATAGATTAAAAGGCAAAACATATTATATGCGTATTTTTTTTAGTGCTTTAAAGCATCCCAGATTAAGACTATAGATATTCTTACGATTAGCTTGAGGCTTGTATTAATTTAAGCCATGATTTAAAAAAAATAGGAATTAATAATTAATCCAAACATTATTCAAAAGTATTTATAAAACTTTACCTTGTGTCTCTCTCTCACACATCCCATTCATAATCTCTTACCTCTTAGAAAAATCGGCTTAAAAATCCAGGCTCATAGTCCTAGTTCCTAGTCCTGGAGCTTCAAGATGAAGAAATTAATTTATCTACATCTACATCTAAATCGCCTGCCACTACCTACAAATGCAAATGCAACTGGAACAACTCTCATAATAATTGTAATTGTAAAGGCTTGGACGAGAGAGAGTCGCTTCATCGATTGAAATTCAAATTGAATGCTTGAGCATGTATGCTGTATGGGGAACAACAATACAACCGGAATAAAACAGAGCATGACCAAGTATGAATTTGAATTCAAAAGCCTAGATCATCTATGTGGAGTGTAGTAGTAGTTAGTCCGGTCCGTTCTGTACAGACGTGTGGAATGATTATTCATGGAATTACTATACTACTACTACTACTACACACCACTACGTCCCTACGAGTTATTTATTAGTTGGGATCAGATGATGGTGTGGCGGAGCAAACTATACTAACTAGACATTATTCAGTATTCAATCCGAAGCCGTCAAAAGTCAGACTCAGAATGAGAAATCAGAACCAGAACTACATGTAGGTAGATATCCCCGCTCCGCTACTATATACTATACTAAATAAATAACATTATTATTCCACTTACATATCTGCACTTGGCATTGAATTTACATGAGTAAGACTGATATTATTATTACTCCGGACTCATATGAGCTAATCATGGTTTGGTGAGAGTTTGGACAGATTATCTCTGTAGTCCGTAGAGCCTCCACCCCATGCCTGGACGGAGCAATTAAACATGTGACTCGGAACATACTAATAATAATATCTATGCATGTGATCCGTGTAAATCTGGACGGAGAAGGTTAATGGAAAAATCCTTTTTGTAATCCTATAATCGGTAATCGGAAAATCGGAAATGGTTACGTATAGGAGCTCTACACAGCTTATTTTGATATTGATTTGGCAGTCAGTTGGAATAATTAGAATTGAAAATAGAAGTTGTATGAAGCTATGCTAAGGGCTACGGATGGAGCTGGGAAGCTGGGAATTGATTTTTCGTAGTTGTAGTTGGACAAAATCAAAAAATCAAAATCATATCCGAGCTGTTAATGCTTAATCCAGTTGCACTCTCTGTCTCTGTCTAATCTGTGACTCTGTATGAAGAGTATATTTGCACAATCATTCTCGAGTCATTTATTACGTCACACTACTGACTGTCTCTCTCCCATTATGTCTTATGTTTAGTCACAAACAGAATTAATCTTCATTTCGAATACATTGACTCGATCTCTTCTACGTCTACAACAACCCTACTCATGCTCTCACACACCACTTGGACTCGATACAGATACAGATGCAGATATGACATACGGACAGAGTCATGATTACCCTATTATTACAATATCCCTATCCCTGTTTGACTATGCACATACCCGCACAGTGCAGAAGGGAACTTGAAAAAAAAAGAAAGTTTTCACTTTCATCCACTTACCGGCCCCGGCTTATTCTTTCCAGTGCCGATGCACACAATCAAAGCAGCAAACATAAACTCTGGAATAATAATTATGTATAATATGCAGGAGCGTGGAATACGATTAACTTCCAAATCAAACTACAACCCCCTTGTAGCCCTATAGATATCCCAATTTACAGTGTGATATAGCTCAAAGCCCTATTCCCAAAGATGACATTTATCCTCAATATTTCAAGGAGGATACAGGACTTTGCCTTCCCCTCTATTTTTCAAAAGTCCAAGAAATATTAACTCACAACAGTAATAATTCAGTCACTGATTTTAAATGGAAACACATGTCACGATGTATGTATTACTATTACCATTATGTACCTACAAATTTTGCTCAGTGTCGGTGTCGGCATCGGTGTCGGTCATAATAATATGTAAATCTGCAAATACTAATGCATAATATTTTATGTAGTTTTAATTACCCTTCGTATTAGGACAAATCCATGAAGCTCAATAAAGGCCCCTATCACAACATTTTGTATTTGTTTAGCTGTATCCTATCAGTATTTATTTTTTAGATGTACAAAGACGAGAACGAGAACGATTAGAAGTTAGACTGACTTTGATCCGGATTCGGATGATGGAGATTCCGTAGTAGGAAGAAGTTCCCTCCTATGAGCCTTTGAGTAGGTATGTACGGAAAGAAAAGGATTTACTTCATTTATCATGTGAATAACATATAGCTGTTAAATTAAGCTGAATTAAATTAAAATCCGGGGGTCCGGAGCTCTGTGCGAGAGTGAGAGGCAGGTTAAGATTAATATGGGCGCTAGAAGCTGCACTTGTATTGGTATTTGGAAGCTATGGCTAATCTCCGGGAGAACGATTAACATGGTCGAATGTCAAGCAGTGATGGCAATTCAATCAATTAACATCATTAAGATATCCTCTAACTTAATTAAATCGTTACGGATGCTGTTTATATAGACACATGTAACTTTTAAACTGCAGATATTTTCGTTGTACCGGACCGCCTCCTTTAATTGTTAATTATTTACCAGTGCAAACCATATATAACAATATGCATATGCATTCCCAATCTTTACCACCACCACAGCCATGAGCCAAATTTCCGCACATAATATTACTTTTAATGTTCGTACTTAATTTAGCCCAAGAATAGACACTTAATTCTCAAGCCTATTTACTTCCTCGAATTTACACTACCAGTCCACATCCTCATCTTAATTGTAGAAGCTGTAATAATAGAAATAGAAATTATTAGCAGTCGTTTAAATCTCCTAGTTAATTCTGGTACTGGGATGTACTATTAATTTTTAGAAATATATAATTGTCAGTTTATTGATAAATGGCGATTTATTCATTGAAATTTAAACAAATGTGATTTACAGGCAGATTACGCATTATGTGAAATGTGTCCATGTTAATTATTGGAGAGCTGGGTACATCTTTCTCGAGATGAGTGTATCTTAAATACGTTTTGAATTAGACATGATTGATTTTCTCACTCGGAATTTGAATAATTGTGAGTAAATAGCTCATATGTAGGTAGTTTGGAGGAGTGAGGAGTGGAATGGGAAAAGGAGTGAGTTTTTCACATGGGACTGGCACTTGCCTGTCTCGACTCGAGGAGTCTTCTTGAACCATGTGTGTTGTATGGTTGTTGTGTTGGATTTAGGTGGTGAGGCTGTTGATGTGACGGACTGTGGATAGCATGTGGAAGTGGGAGTATGTGGCAGCATTGCCTCTCGAGAATCTTTTTTTTTTGTCTTGGTTTACTAGCTGCAGATAGGAAGACGCTACCGGGAGTCAAAGTAATAAGTGAGTAGACAGAAGTACGTAGACAGCATTGCGCCTTCGTGGTATGCGTTCCAATTGTTTTTTGTTCACGTGAAGATTTTTTTACTTGTCTCTCTCTCTCTCTCTCTCTCTCTCAGCTCCTCTGTGCTGAGCCTTCCTACATGTACAGATATTTCCCTATGGTCTGGCTAGTACGTCTGACTATATAGTGAATAGTGAGCCTAACCGTCTCTATATAGATTTTCCTGGAGCTTGGGCTGGAGCTGGAGATGTAGTAGAGAGGGAAGACAGAGCAATGTATAGGGGCACGTAGCATATGACAAAAACACGAGTGTTTCGTTGTACGTTGTACGTCTTTTGTACTTGTACATGTAGTTACACGATAGCTGAGGAGATATATAAGTTTTTTAGTAAGTCGTAGTCTCTCACTCGTGTGTTGGGTCAATATAGACCAGTAAATAGGTCCATATCTTGATCTTCTCCACATAGAGAGACACACACGCAGAACTAAAATATTAGGAGCGATAATGTGATCTTCCTCTCCTCTTCCTTCAGCCATGAGCCAAAGGAAGATGAGCCAAAGGAAAGGAAAGGACAGGAACGTTGCACATACCTCTGCTCTCCTGCCCTGTGTCTCTACGTATACGTACCTACCTATATAATTGTTTTCCCATATAAATAGAACTAAATGTGGAATTACCCGACCCCCAACCATAACCGTGGAATAGTCCATGCTAAAACTCCGTCTCATCCCAATTATGTAGGTACGTAGGTACTGTCTACTAGACCTACGTTCCAACACACATACTTACGTCTTTCCGCTCCAGTTTTAGTGATTTAGCTGTAGTTTTAGGATGAGTTAACTGCAGTTGAGGACGGAGTAAACCATTGTGGCACTGCCTTTACTGGGTCGTTCGGATGCTGCACAACTTTAATAAAGGTGGATGCACATAGATGTGTTTGGAGTTGAGCTATATTGGATTTGGATATTGCATTGGTGTGAAGGGAAAGTATAGTGCAGAGGGAGGTATATGCATTAGATATATGAGTCAGTGCTGGGATTGGTGTCGGTATCGGTATCGGTCCTGCCTGGCACAGACGCTTGGAGTATGGTGAATTGTAATTGTTGTTTTTGTTGATGCTGTCGTAGACGTTGAGGGGATCATGTGGATAGCATAACATTGGGCAAGTGGAAGTGTTTGTGCAGTGTGTGTGTATTGAGTGGCACTACTAGGATTTTAGCTGGAGCGAACTGACTTTAATAGCATGGACGGAGAGCCTCCAGTACAACAGATATACGTGCTATATGTGGATATAGGGATATATGTAAGCTATGTTTTGCTCGTGCTGTACGTAGGGATGCCGAATGTGGACTGGGACTGGGACTACATATAAGGGAGATGGGGATGTGTGTGATGGGACTGAGGATACATTTGTAGGTTACATGTTTTGGTACAGAGCGTAAAAAGCTATAGGAAGGGTCGGCATTCCAGGGCATTGTCTTCTCGTTCTCCTTCAAGGGGACACATTCTTGTTTCGTGTAGAATGAAGAAGAGTTCTTTCTCTATTTCCTTTTCCACGGCTTCTTCGCATCTTCATTCTTCATCATCGTCTCAATTTCAATCTTCTCCTCAAGGGAAGTCAAGATGTGAACTCGTCATTACAAGAGCCTACAACTTGTTTTGATCCTTGTATCATCATTTATCACTTGTTCTCCCTCAACTTCAACTCCATGTTATTATATCCATCTCTCTCTCTCCTCTCTCTCCCTCAGTACTCCTTGCATTTCAAATCAAAAAATCCTCAAGTCAACTGGCCACACTTGAATACCCCGAAAGGTCCACACACAGGCAGAGGCAGAGAGAGCAACCGAAACGAAAACGGCATGCAGATACACTTGGGCTTGAGGATGATGGGGAAGAGTGAAGACTCTACGGACACCCCACGTCATGTTCCCTATCTACTACCTGCTGATTTTGCCAACTTATCATTTCCAATTCCAATTCCAACTTTAACTTACTCCTCGATCAGCTCAAAAGCCGTGTACTACGAGAGCAACATCCACATCAACACCACCAGCCACAACCTTGTAACGCAGTCTCTCCAGCACTGCCAACATCATCCTCTATTATTCATTGTTGATGGATAATTGAACGAAAAATTACTCAAATCATTATATTTTCTCTCGTAAATTCTTCCTAAAGGAGGTTAATGGGTAAAAGCAAAATATTTCACTTCATCCTCCGTGTCTCAAACTGTTTCTGTGTAAACTTACCAAAAGTCCTATTAAAAATGGCTTGCGCCTGTAAGGATGTAAACTATAGGTATTGGCTCTGACTGGCTCTGAAGAGTATATATTGTGTCCCGAGTCCGGTCAGGACCAATGTCCTGACATTTTATCCCCCATCAAAATAAGTACAGATATATGTAGTAGTGTAGATTTTTTGGTGGAAACATTTTGTAAACAATAGAAATATTTTCTAGACATTGTCTTGTTGCGAGAGATAATTTTTTCCTTGAGCTGCTCTTCTTCGCGAGAGACGCAAGAGTCATCAGGGTGAAATAGACATTAAGATTTTATCTAAAATCTCAATGGAGTTTCTGGCAAATCGTTCTGCTTTATGGGTAATGGAGCGGCACGCACTGCATCACGTCATGCTCGCACGGACCGAACCGACAGGCAATTTTATATCCATAGTCCTTTCTTTTTTCCTTCTCCTTCTCCTTCTTCTTCGTCTTCGTCCTCGTCTTTTCCTCCCAATCTCATTCCCCTCATCATTTTTCTTCTTGACTACTTTATATTTGTTTTATTCCAAAAAATCCGTCCACTATGTAATACTCTGTAATGGCAAAAGGGTCATGCTACATGTTTTACAACATTATAAAAAATAGAGACAAAAGCGTATGCATAATATGCAGTGCCCACTACAGATAAATACTAACGATAAGCAAAATTTGCCAGTGTGTATATAGTAGTATATAGGCTATATGGTATAAAAAAATTTTAAGAGCCATTATATTATACGAGCTACTAAGTACAATTATAAATAATAGAAAAAAAAATTGTATTTAAGATTGTATGGGACTATGACTATGAAGTTTGATCAAGTTCACACAATAAATAATTATACGTGTTCAGATAGATTAAGCTTACAATTCCAATTATAAGAGTTTGAAAGACAGAAGAAAAAACGAGGAGGAGGAGATGAGGAATTGGAATGGGGGACGAGGACAGAAAAAAAACTGTCACTGAATTCTTTACATCTCTTCAAATTAGAAATATTCATTACACAGACAAGTGGGACAACGACTTCTATACTTAGGAAAACTACGACAACGACAACGGCAACGACAACGACAAGTGAAACGGAGGATCAGTTAATCAGGGAAGGAAAGGGAAAAGGTATGGAGTATATGGTGGTGTCTCTGGACTCTGGGGAAAAGGTTCCTCAGAGAGAGAGAGAGAGAGAGAGAGAAGCATCTCTCATCCTTTAACAGAGAAATGTGTTCTCATCTCTTCACATAATAATCATAATATATATACTGTACACTTGCAGAGTCATAGATAGATGATGCTTTTTATTCTATTAACTTCCACTGGAGGATTGAGTCTCTCCTCCAACAAAAGTCGTATAAAACACGAACACACCGCAACGGCACCGGCACCGGCACCGCAACGTCCCATCACCATCATCACATCACCATCACCACCACCAACACCATCACATCCACAGACAAATATTTTGGTCCTCTTCTGGTTCTGGTCTTTGTTGTGAATATATGGCAATGGGAATGGAGTCCAGTGCACACAGTGCACAGTGCAATGAAGAAGGTTCAAAAACTTCTCTCATCCGGGTGCAGGAGGACGACGACGATAGATGAGGAGAAAGAAAAGAAATCCTATGGGGACAGGTGTTTGCTCATAAATATTACTATTACACCTGCACTGCATCTTCAACCATAAGGGATATGTATTTTTTGTTCATAATATATTTTTACACTTGATTACCTTACCTATATTATGTGCTCTGTACCACCGCGCGACCCACGACGAATTCTCAACTTCTACTCACGATCACAATCACCTGTGTGAATAATATGTGTGCTGTGGTGTGGTGTTGGTGTGTATTATAGATGGACGTGGAGTCCTCCAGCTACTTTTAAGATACAGGGATATACCATATAGTAATCCTATACTATGGTCAGTGCATTTTGGAGATGGATGAGGAAAAGGTGTAGTATATATTATGATAATAAACCAAAACCAAAACGAAGGCGGCGTTTGAAATATCTTCTTTAATATGTATAGCTATTCCAACTTTTGGTGGATGAGTTGGATCATTATTTATTTGCAATTTTGCAAATTTTGATTGTTTGCATTTGAATATTTAAAAAAAATACTGCAACTTCCAATAGTTGTAACTTCCCTATTTGTCAACGTTATGTACATAGGCAGTCCTATAACAACTTTCTATCATTCATTTTTGCAAAAAATATTATTTTGTTATTTATACGTAATAATTTATTTTGCCATATACTGCACCTCGTGCTCTATCGTTTAAGCTGCCTCTTCTTATGCATAAAGCAGCAGTGTAGCATCAGTTCAGTGGCATAAATTTATTTCCTTCTCTCATAAATATAATGTGTATTGCTCCCCAACCCCAATCTCACCGTCCGATGTCCGATCAGTCAGTCCTAGTCCTGTCGATAGATACTTTTGAGTAGAATTTAAAAAATCGAAATCATGTCTTATTAACGAACAAAAATTCTATTTGAGATTTAAACAGTTACATACTAAACACTGCCCTGTAATAAGATAACAGTGAGCCATCCCGAGAGCCCGAGAACAATTGTTTTAAAATCAAAATAAATGATTGGAATTTTATCTAAATCGGAAACGAACATCAATTTAAATTACTCAGTGAAACATTTGACCTCATCTGGGAGTAGAAGATGTGAAACTCCAGTAGAACAGAAGAAACAACAATGGATAAATTGACGTCAACGATGAGTGAAAGATTCATTAATCAAGGCATCCAGAGGGTTCGTGTTTACCTCTCTCTCCCTCTGTCTCTCTCTCTCACTACAAAACTACATGGAAGAGATGAGGACGGGAGCACGCGCTCGAACACAAATCCAATGTCTGTCAAATCCAGAACTCCTGTACATGTATGTCTGAAGAGATTCCTCAGAAGAAAATGATTCTACGATTACGACTACGATTACGATTACGAGTCCGATTAACGTTTAACATTACTCTATACAGTCTTCTCCTTAAATGTGTAGATAGTAGATCGTACTCACTATAGTAACCCATCCATACAAAAATATTTTCCACTACAGTGTATTTGACTCTTGTGGCTTATTAAACTTAATAGTGAAGGAAATGCATTGCATTATTGTGGCCTATAGCGCTATGCCTATAGCTACAACATGGCCATAGAGCACAATTCACGCAACTGACAATAAGATTCCTGTACCTAGTTAACCTGTCGTCATGTCCACTCCACTGACTGCTGTACACAGTCATGCATAAATAAATGTACACGAAAGATGAGAGGCACTATCCCCTAGGTAACTGTACATTACGTTTTGCATTATTTACATATAGCACATCATGCTCAGCTCACCATCAACATCCATAATATTTATTTACGTGAAATGAAAACAAACGCATAGATCAAAAAATACTCATGTGAACGTCACTGATTTCCTCTCATTCATTTTTCATAACCACTCAGAAACCAGACACAGTGAGCAGATTGCGCACTCCATTGGGAAGAAAATATTCTTTACTGACGCAAACCTCAAATTTCTATGGGCTATACGAGCTTCAAAAATCAAAATGTAATGTAATATATTTAACAAATGTTCCTATAGTCAAATACGTATTCATATTTCTAAATACTTTTAAATGATGAACGCCAAAAGCAGGGGGAAATGCTGCTTGCTGGCGTCTATATGGAATTGGGATACCGACCGATACACTCATGCGAAATACATTTTGCTACGGGGACTCGATTCCGATTTTGAATGTACACTTTAACTATAGGATGCTCACTGTCTCAGATTTCATCTGAGAGTAGCCATCTCCATCGTTCTTCTTGATGAAATGATGCGGACAAGACAAAAAGTTTCAACTCCAAACTCCAAACTCCAAAGTTTAACTAACCACATCTTACAGTTTACAGAGTTGGAGGCACAGGTGTATAAGTATAGCCTCTGACTTTATATCTGTAGTGTTTAGAATGTACAGGCTTGATAATTACAGTCATGCTTCCACTATATTTATAGGACCAAACAGGGATGATGACACGCATCAAGAACACCACACCAATACCTACACGTATGTCACTCACTTACGTACCTATGCACTGTACTCACTTCTGCAATCTCAATCTCCATTTATACCTTTAACCTGGCAGTATGAGAAAGTATAGGATATAATTATAAATAAGTCTGTACATATGTATTAGCCACAAGTTATTAGCCCATAGGAGACAGATATAATATTTACATGTATACCGACAATTACCTTGTATTTGTCTTGCCTTGACTTGACTTAGAAAAGGTAGGTAGGTATAGGTACCTACTTGATAATAATATTACACATTTGCTATTCCTATGCTCTGTTCTGTTCTGTTTCTGTTTCAGTATTCAGTACGGAGGGAAGGTGTGAGACTGGGGAGATGACTCTATACTTGGAGAGCGCATTCTGCACATTGAACAGGCCTACTACTGCCTATAGGCACTATAGGTATGTAGGTATAGCGCTTGGAAATGACTTGGTCTTCCTCCATAAAGGAGTATCTGTGCAGGAAATAATAGGGACGGAGCTCCATATGCACATCAACTTATTGTTAGTTACCCAGTGAGGTTGTGAATGGGTGAGGAAAGATGAGATCGCCACATTCTTTGCATTGCTTAGTACGTGTAAGATCATCATGTTCTGTCGGTTCTTGCATGTGCTTTGTCTACACTGTATTAGATTCAGGTGGAATCAAAAAAGCAGAAGAGGGAACAGGACTCAGACTCCGCACTGTCTCTATATGTCTATACTCTGGCATAATGATCTGCTATGGTCTGATCGATATACTCCAGTATATCGCATGCCTGTCTCCTGACTACTGATATTACGAATCACGAAACCGAAAGAGAGAATACAAAATGTGTGAGTGAGAGTGGGACTGTAGATGTGGATTTGGCTTTAGATGGAATAGGAAGTTTAATGCAAGTAGGTAATTATATAAGTGGGCATATCTACAATATGAGTCTCGAGATGTGAATGTGAGGCTCGGACGTGAAGGATATTGCATCGGTATCGGTATGGACTCATTCCGACACGAAAGAAGAAAAAAAAGAAATCATTCGGAAAAAACTCATGAATATTGTCTTTTCCTCCTCTATCCTCTAGTCTTACAGCGAAAGATGTGTGTATGTACATTACATAATAATTCTTTATGCAATCCTCCAATATTATTCTTCTTCTTATTTTTTATTTTTGGTTTAGTTAGTGGAAGACTCGGAAGAATATGGAGGGAATTCTGCCTATGCCTCCCTTTCCCTTATTAGATGTGTATTACTCGGCTCAGATCGTAGCTCATTTTCAGATGCATATCTCATCGTCCAAATCCAAATCCAAATATACAAATCTAAATCCAAATTCAACAACTCCTTCACTACTCACTACTTACTTACTTAACTTACCTATTACTAAGCCAAGAGCGAGACCGAGACCAAGATCAACTATAAAATAAAATACAGACGCGCAGAAGGAAAATATTGACGGTACATGTACACAGATACAAGTACAGTACAGAACAGACTACACAGTCTCTCAAGTGTTTTGTCTTCTGCATGAGTCTGACTATTTGTATGCATGAAAGGACACTACCTACACACTCTATCATTTCCATTTTATTCTATTCCTGTTCCTTCTTTAAATCCAGTGCAACGTAATAATAAAATGCTCTGCAATGCAATGTAATGCTCTCCTCACTAGTCAGCTATGTGGCCTGCATGGCTCTAATTCTGATTCAGTTTTTAGTTCACAGACGTAGTCTCCACTACACAGTTATTATGTAGGCTACATGACCAACTTGGTCCTCCGCTCAAAAACATTAACAAAACTCGTGTTTTCGTTTTCGTCGTGGCCCTGACGAGTACAAAAACTGTAACCAAAGGCTGAGGCATTATTTATTCTACTATATACTCCATTCTAATGTATGAATTACACTTTGTGTGTATATAGTCAACCTTACATATACGTAATTACACCTGTGTCTCTGAATGACTCCAACACCCAAGACTCGAGACTACAGATACAAGGTCTCCCATGGTTGATGGTACTGGAGCACATCTCTCTTGAAACCGCACTGTAACCAAATGGTGAATTAAACATACATATTAATAGTAGCGAAGACAAGGAATTTCAAAAAAAAACTTGAGCTATTTTCAACAAAGCTGTATGTTATATCGTTATCGTATTCACTATATAAGCCCATCCAGAAAAAATGTTCTCTCTACTTTTAAAGGCTACTGATAACAGTATCAAAATCTTAAAAAACGTAGGTAGGTATGTCATGTGTCAATTGTCTAATTTATTTCTTCCCGAATTCCAAATCAGACAGAATTTAATTAATTTCCTACTTTCGATTTTTAAATAATGGAGATGACGAGATATACTGAAGCAACAGCATTTTTGTGTTTTTATTACATGTGATTATTTGAAAGAAGATTCGATACGATGAAGGAGGTGTGTGCAATGAGCAAGCTTGTCTCTCTCTCTCTCTCTCTCTCTCTGAATTTTTTATTGATATATAATTATTTATATATTTTGATATTTTGCAATCATTAAAAATCAATGAGGAAATGATATGATTACCTCTCCCCCATATGCTTCTATATTGGCAGAGCTTGACATAAAGTGCTGTTCCTCGTTCATAAATACGTAATTTACGGCTTATTTTTCCCTTTCAATATTTTCGCCTTCCAAATCCAAATCCAAATAAATCTTGATGGAAATAAAATATTTGCAACCAAACTGAGACAGAATAAGAAGCGCTAACAAGCGCGCACCAGATACAAATATGCACTTGTAAATTGAGGAGAGAGAGAGATAGAGAGAGAGAGAGAGAATCCAATTTTTTTTAAAGTTTGAGTAAAAGGTTATATGATTCTGATTACTCTCTCATAGTTGCAAATTGCAGAGAGATTATTATAATGATTCCTTATTATTTTCCATGAACTGTTTTGAAAATGATGATGTGAGCCCAGCAAGGCACATCTGATTAGTGGAGTGGGGAAGAGTCAAAGTTTCAGTATGGAAATACATATACTAATAATATAAAATAATAATATACTGTGAAAAACAAGGGAGGAGAGTGTGAGAGAGAATCAAATAAGGGAATATCTCTCTCTCTCTCTCGCTTGTTTTGTAGTAGAATCTCTTGGAAGTTTTTTGAGTGGTGAAGTATTTTTGATTGTTGGATTGCATTATTCTGTCTGGTTCTAGTTCTGGTTTTTGACGATATGATAGCACCTCACATAATAACAATTATTATACTCTGTCCTACATACTTGGGATGGATAACTATAGACAACACAGACTATATACAGAGTGTATATAACGATAGCATTTTTATTTGATCAAAGGTATTCTTTAATTAATTTTTATAATGAGATTTTTTTTACGCCTCTCCTATACGTATACTACAGATATAATAGTAATAGTAGTCCTATGTGCTCAGAGTTTAGTTTAGAGAAATTGATGGGCAAGAACCAATAGATGAAAACCAAAACCAATATTACAGGATTACACACACACACAAGTGATAAGTATATAGGGGATGATGCGCTATGCCAGGATATGTACCTACATATTATATACCATCTAAAAGTCGATGATGATGATGATGCTGATGATGATGATGATGAAAGAATGATTCTATATTTTCCCCATCAAGTTTTTATTAAATTCAAATATACTATAGAGACTCGATCACTTCATTCCTTTCCATCGTGTCCACACATAACACATCTCTCATATCACAGTCACAGAGTCACAGATAGAGAGTCGCACTCTGTACCTTGTGAAACGGCAGAAAAAAGACTGACTACATAATATATACATACTACATACACCACACATCCTTTTAAGTATTAGTATTCATACTAATTTTCATAGTTTACGTGCTAATGCATACAAATCTACACATTGACTTACTATCGATTCACATTTTTTTCAATTCGCAATGACAAATCCATATTCCCAATTCTCAATGCGTAGTTTGTCTTGTAGTTGTAATTATGCTATAAGCATTTACAGATACAGTGGAAATCAGCAAGTCTTTACATTATTCGTACGTGCAAAAATACAACATAGTATTATTGGATCCGTCCGTCTCCGTACTATTAATTATTATAGAATTCAGAACCCAAACGAAATTGATATTAAAGTCCACAAGAAGTTAAGATCCGAGTTTTAAATTTACATTAATGTCTCTGCACTGCGCAGACAAATTGTGTAAAAATATTAACTTGGACTACGACTTACGATTAGAAAAAAAAAATACGAATACGATTACGATTAACGATTAGCTTGGGATCAGATGATTGGATTACGATTATTTCCCTCAAGGTACTGAATTAGAGGTGAACATAAGCTGGGACTGGTATAGTGAATTGAAACTCTGGAATAAACCAGAACCATTTAACGTATTTCCTTTATTACACTGCTCCCTCACAGTCATTCCATGTGCTCACAATGTTGACTGTTTCTGTGGATTGTCGGTGAGCTGTATAAAGGCTTATAGCATAGCAAATACCAAAACCAATTCACACTACACTACTGTCTCTGCTGAGGTTAAGGGCAAAATCTTCCTTCCAATTTTCCACATCCACATCGATAATGTTAATAATCTCGTGAGAATTAGTGAGAGGAAATACGGTGATGATATTATGTAATATCATACGGACGATGAGCCACGATTACATTGTGAGCTCTGTTCCTTCTTCGACCAAGAGGGAAAAAATATTATACAAGGTTCGAGTTATTGGTATTGGTATTGGAACTGGTAGGAAGGATACTGATATTGAAAAAAAAATATGCGGAGTTATGTAGCCAGTCTTTTCCTTTTCCTCTTGGTTATGTATCATTGTGTGGTAGTAGTAGTAATAGTGCTGGACGTGCACGAGAGACTATTTGCTTGGAAAAGTGTTTATTAGCAGAACAAACCTACATAGAAGGAGTCTAATAAGGCAAAGTGGAAATTAGCAAATAACTCAGCCAGTAAATTGACAGGATTTGAAGGGACGTGAGATTTTTTCTGCCCGCGGCCCTCCGGCCTCAACTCGTTATAATGAATTTATTTACTACTTTGAGCACCTTCGTTTAGAAAATTTTTAGTTCAAGAAACCATGTTTTATCTAGTACACATGGAGTACATGGAGTTAAAGGGTAACTAGACACAAAGATATGATCACTCCACAGAGTACGATACGGTCCATATTCCAATTCCAACATTTATTTACATCCCCCAAAGTACATCCAATGCCAATGAACAGAGTCAGTCGACATCATACTCACCTCACACTTGAATCCTTTAAACATATTGCATCGGGCGGGAGGAAGAGCAAATACATCGACAAGAAAAAATACAACGGAGTATCAAAGTAACGAAGCAACTTTATCTTAAATTCTTAAATGAAAGACAAAAAAATCGTCTCTCTGCCTGTTTTAAGTAAAACTTAAAACAAAGTTCCATGTGCATCTCCCTTCATCTCCATCCATGGATCGTGAATATATAGGGAAGACAGACTGAATATTATTAGCTGTGTTAAAAATTTAGTATGTAAATGGAGGAGATTGCTACAGATGTTGGTGCGTAGAAATTATGTAAATAGGCTCTAGCTCTTGCATGTATTGTGTACAGATTATAGAACTGAAATATGGCATATCCATGGACATGGGTTAAATGTTTAAAAGGGTGCTACAGTGGTAACATAGAGTGTTTAACCTCCTCTCCTTTATGTACATCATCACTAGCAGGGCCAGCTCACAAGCTCGCTCTCACAATTATTATGACTGTCGAAACATACTTGTCATATATTCCTAATTCCGAGTGATATTTATTGAAAAGGTCATTGGTACAAATCTATAGGGAGGTACATAGCAAGGAATATCAACTGCATGAAGTGGAGGTATGATGAGGTATACATGTCTATTATAATATAATACATTCCACCTTCCACGCAAAGAGATGTCATTAGTTGGTTAATTCATTCCTTACGCTGTGAACAATAAATTAATTAGTTATTATAAAAGTTGATATTTTGAAAGTAATCGCACTTTTCTTTGATATGCAAATGGAGAAGAGAGAGAGACGCATGTTCATTGCATGGGAAATTCATATCACAATTCAGACAGTACACAAAAGCAAAACAATAGAACACAAAATGCAATGCTTTTGGCTCTCATCTGAATGACTTATAAAATTCAATTAACTCTTTCCACGACTCCTCCATGTAACAGAGATGTTACGCTCATCAAATTATTAGTGAAAATATCAAATCAAAAAAAGTACAGCAAACAATTTATGAGCTTGATCATTAAAAAATCGTGATCCCTCGTACCATAACTGTTACCACCATTTACTCTCTCAATAAACAAAAATATTGCGATAAATGTAAATTTGCAATAGTATTAGGCTTTCAAAACGTCAAAAATTTAAATAAAGAGCCTTTCTTTACACTACTAAGCATTCATTTAATAAAATGGCTGAGATTTGATTGTCGATTATTCTATACACACACACTACAATTCTACCCGATCATCATTAGTGTAATTGCACATAGGTATATATCTATAATTATATACTCTCCTTTAGCACTGCTGTAATCATTAACAGGTTCAAGTTGATGTAATTATTTATACTTCATTTTACATTTTTATTTACACGAGACTAATCGGAGGAAAGGTCATACTGATTTGATTGTTATAATAATTGCTGAAAGAAACTCTGATAATTTTGCCCATTTTTAGAGTTGCTATATGTATGGTCAGATTCAGCGCGTTTCTACACACGTTCCCTATTGATGTATATCCTTTTTTTTTCTATATAGCTACAACTACATAGCTACATCCCCTTAATAGTGATTGGTGAGTGCGATTATATACAATAGTCTAACGTGGTACCTGTTTCACGAAGGCTTCACTCCTGTGGTGAATTATTTCCCTTCTCACCACTTAGCTTTCAGCGTATAGAAATCCATCCTGCCACTTCAACACTACTCACTCAGACTCTCAGGCAACAACATCAAGGATAAAAAAGTTGAGCATATAATTACATGCACAGTATAATTAAAATACTGGAATGAATTGAATTCTAACAACTCTTCTACGACTCTGATTGCATTGCGATATACTTGATACTTTCCTACGTGTAAATACGTACCTTGATACCCTATTTAATTTTGTAGTCAATACATAATACCTAGCACACAGACTTGTGCATGCGATAATAAAAGTAGTCAAGCTTGGCAGCTATTACAGGCTATAATCTTACAATATAAGGATAAATATAGCATGTATGTATTTCTGTATATTACATATTTAATCGCACGCATAATGCACAATATCTAGCTCAAACCCCCATTGTACAATGTACAGTATTAACAACAGTGACTAACCATTATGATTATACGAGTACGAATACACACACTTTTACTATACATAGACTGCGCAGACAGCATTTATCCACAGATTGTATGACAAAAAGCCAAAATAACACAACAGATTAAAAGATCTGACTGAAAAGGAAAATGAGTAAAAGGATCAATCACACGACACTGTCACGCTCGGGAAGAATTGTTATGAATAAAAATCCACGTTATTAGTATTATATAGCTTCACTGAAGTCGAGTGTTTAGTTTAATTTCAAGATGAAAGAAAAAAATGTGGCACATGCAAGCACATGCTTAGGCACAGGATTTTCCTGCAAGAATGAAAATAGTAAAATTATTGACTGACATGTACGCAAAAAAAGCAAGTCTGTACTAGAATAAAATGGTATGTTTTCAAAATTGAGGTAATACACAAATACACACAAATTAATTATGAAGTAATAAGTAAAGTCAATGCGTGATACAATTTTACAAACTAACTGTTAGAATTGGTTAGTGATGGTGAATTTTGATCCGGGTGAAAAATGGAAATAATATCAGTAGAGCTTAAAATTACTGCCCCGGTCTAAAGTGGAATGGGGGCGAGCTCTAGCGGAAAAGAGAGGAACTTGCGAGGATTCTCAACGGTAAACGCTCCCCGCCACACTACACACTACACAACATTGAAAACTTGTTCGAAAAAAAACTTGGCAATTTTCTCGAACATATAATACTTAACAAGTTAGTATTCAAGCAATTCCGTGACAATCCGTCTCTGTCTAAATTCACACTCTAAATCTGAATTCTCATAATCATAAAACATTTCTAATCATTCAGATCGTTAGCTATATAATTTTGAATCAACTTTGTTTTGAGTGAGTGCGGGTGCCCCATGGGATGGATGATGGTGTTGGTCTCTTGGTCTTTTGGTCTTTGGTCGTGTAAGTTTACATAATATATAGGCAGAGTCCTCAGTTGCTCAGGTAAAATAAGAAAAATTGTAATTTGTGAAATGTCTATAAATTAGATAGACGGTGGGAAAACCGCTTTCTTTCACACTATTCACACTAAGCAAGTATTTAAATTTCATTTTAATTGCCAGACTGGTGTGAAAACCGCAGTTAAACTCGATAATACACAATTTATTAGATTTAAAAATAAATAATTCATACATCCAGTTTTGAGAAAAAAGAGTAATAATCCCCTTGTCCAAATTACTGTTACTAGTTACTACTTACTATATTACAACAACTAGGCCCATAAGCCCAAGTCACACTTAAGCTATATAGAGTCTCAAAGTTTTCCAATTTACAATACAATATTAATGTAATTCTCACCCAGTCATCCTCATCCACATCGTTCAACAATCTTATACAAATTCTTAATTCTTACAATTTGATTTTAGTAGCCCCCAGTCGCCAGTCACCAGTCGTGGCAAGCCGCGAGTCAAATGAAAACGAAACATCTACTGACCAAAAAACTAGAAACTGAGATAAGACGAAATATATATTTTATAAGGAATGAAAAACTGAAGAACAATAAAAAAAATGTGATAAAAAGAATCCCATTAATTACTATACCGCAAAGATTAGATTTATTAAGAAATTATGGAAATTTATATTTTGGGCTGCGTTTGATGATGCTGGGGATGATACGGGACCTAGGGGTTATTATATTGTTTTGCAGATTTTAAGTGTAGGTGCTTGTACTTACATATACCTATACTCTCTAGTCAGACTAAGGTTAAAGTACGGTACGTGGTTATATAAGTTTGGTTGGTTTTATATTTATATTAAAATTATAGTAGTATACCAACGTGCAGTTAAAAGAAGATAGAAAAGCACTACTCACTACATATTATACCATTGGACTAACGATAATATAATTGCTTATGTAAGTCATTTAGTGTAATATATAAGTAAGTAGTTCGTATATAAAACATAAAAAAATTTATGTCTACCCTCTTCACAGCTTCAATATCATAATATTTTTGGACAACAGCATTAGTTTCGCTTCTGTACAAGTCGATAATATGATTCTATGCAAGATGTGTTGTCCATTAGCATTATACGAAAGCTGCGTAGCATGGCATGTCCTGGCAATGTTAACTAACTAGATTTTTAAGCCACACCCTGTAATTATTTTCTAATGCTCCGTGAAATGTATTATAAATGGGATAATAAACTAAAAAAACGAAGATGGGAAGGTAGTGAAGGCACCCATCTATATCAATTTCGTTATTCCAACTTTGAAAGGCTCTAACAAAATTGTATGCCTATATAATATAGGTATATTATGGTGTTATATGATTATATGTTCCTAGATCTTTGTATATATATATGGTATAATTATAGGATGAAATTAAGTTTTTTTTGTGCGATTAAATACGAACTGCGAAATATGTGAACCATTAAATTAACATTACAACAAAAAGGAAGCGTTGTAACATAGCGCTATATAGTAATTATTCTTTAACTTTAATTGTAATCCGAGATTCCTTGAACGCGCGACGTCGAACACCCGAATTCTCATGTACTTTTGAAGTTTTGACGTGTATCACTATCGTTCGTATAATAAATGTACCGTTACATCTTTAAATTTTTGGTAATTGATCGAATCAGGATATATACTAGCGTATATTGTAGTCTGATCAAGAGTCGTAAAGTATATACTTGGTTGGCCTGTTCATCGTTTTATCTTAACTAACTATAGTAAGTTGAATGTCGATATAAGGATATTATATTTCTCAATAAAGTGAGCTGTATAATCATGGTACAACTGTGCTGTTGTATCGTTATGGTTGATTTTCGATTAGATTTTACAGCTCAGCAGCAGCACTATAGCTATAGCCTTCTTATGCCAATGCCAATCAGTTCATGAAATTGAGAATACAATTACGTATTGAAAGCAATACACTGAACCTATCTGGCTCCGTGCTCAAACAGACAGTCGATGAATGTCTAAGGCGCTGCTCCTAAAAAAATTTTTTTTTTGCTTCTGTTCATCTCTGAAATTTATTTTCCTGACACTTTCATTAGGCTAGGTCCGCCTTTCCAATCCTCCATAGAATGAATATTCCATCATCATGTTTATGACTGGCTCGAAAACTGACTGTAGTCGTAGTCTGCACTCCACGCACTGCAGTTTTGACTGCTGCTCCTTGGCTTGGAGCTCTTGGACTTAATGAAGGCTGTCAAAAGGATAGATAGGTACTTTTCTAGCTATTATTTCTAACTTGATTCTTTCTTTAGTCTTTTTATAATTACATTATTTTGACATATAGCTATATTTTACAAATATTTTACTTGTAAAAAAAATCTTCAAGGTTTCCTCTAGGATTTTATAGTACCTACCTGCTACAGTATAGTTGAAAGACAAGTAAAATTATCGATAAACATAACTCAATCATCTATTTTAACTGTCTCTGAAAAAATAGTCTCAAGATAATAAATAAAAATAGTCAAAATAAATACGCTTCTATGCAAGATTAAGTGAGGAAGCCAGTATAGTAGTAGAAAAATAATGAATGATTGGCACAAAAAAATGCATTCTTGGGTTCCTGGAGAACATTAGTCACAAACGGTTTTTTTTTCAAAATATTGTATTCTTAAGTTCATTTTAGAAAAGCATCTAAAATTGCACAGTTTCTAGCATGGCTGATGTTCATGGTGGTTGTGGTATGGTGAAATGAAGAGAACTGAAATGAACTACCTCGTAAATATCAAATATCCAAAGCCCTCGTCTCTCGTCTCTGCTATGTATTGATGAAATAAATCCATTCAGAACGAAATTCTGCATATTATTGTTCGGTTGGAACTATCATACATCAATCAACTGGAATAATGTTGGTCCTAGATCATAGTTCCACATCCACACACATCAACACGAAATGTTCTGCTGTAATTGAAGTGTAGGGGAATATTTATTCAAAAGTATAGAGTATGAACAAGATAGATGATTGTATAAAGTAAATAATTTTAGAGTGCAGTCTTAAAAATTCATTGTGTGACCTGATACATTTCCTACATTCATATATCTTAGGATAAAGAGACACATAGCCGGAAATTTTTGCAACTGACAAGCGCAACCACGCCCATACAATTGGGATTGTCAAAAACGGCTGTTTGTCCCAATCGTTGTTGTTGTCGTCGTCGTCGTCGTCAGTCAGAAGGACTTCATCGCATAGTACAATTATATGGAATGATCATGTATTATACTAAAATATGTATGTATCTCTTTAAAGTGTTGATTGTTTTCAATTTCAAGGAGTTTTCTTTTCCCAACAGATCAAACATTGTTTACTATCATTCTTTCGATCAATTCGTTCAGTTTCAGTCAGTCAGTCAGCCTTCCTCAATTCGATTTCTTGTACATGGATGGGATGCGGATGTATAAGTATATATAGTCATTTACTTTATGCTGCGGATCGGAGTTAATGAGGTATAATTTACTGGAATTGATTTGTCAAAGTCAACGGAGACATTTTATTTTTAATCATTCAAGTTCCCTTTTTTTAAACTAACTACCATTTAGAAAATTCAAGAAGCAAAATTACCTTTAAAGAAGTTACTTAGTCTGATGTTTTAAGTCATTGCGTTATTGTCTGTTCTGTGCTGTGCTGGTTTGGCAACTTGATTGATGATAAATGATTATAGTATATAGTAGTTTCTTATCTGATGATAAAATAATGAATTGAGTCTACTACATGGCTTCACTCACTGAAACAGGTGAGTGATGAGCATAATTAAAAGTTAAAAAGTTTGCAAATAATGCTAATTATATTATAATGGATGGTATTGGCCATTCAAGTTTTGACCTGGTGATTAATTTTAATTTGTTCTTCTCTCACTTTTTTCATGAATGACTCGTTCTCTGGTGGTATGAGGGGAAGCGAGAAATTGATTGACCGTCAATGTCAATTGTGCAGTGTTTCAAATTACAGCTTCTGCAGTTGTGTACTTACTATCCTGCCTCTGAATTGTTTTTTTTATACTAAAAGAATCTACAATTTTATTGCGATTTTTCATCGAGCATGAAAAGTTTGTTTACTACAAACTACGAAAATAAAAGAAGGTAGGTACTTGGTATGTATATTGCCTACTGATATGATCATGTGATAATTTTTTTGAGTGGGTTGCTGAGCTATTTTTAAAGATCTACGTGTTTCTTATTGTGGAAAAAAGAGAACAAGTTTCTTCATGTTTGGCAGTTCGTACATCCTTGGCAAGCAGAAAACTGAGGCGAAGAAAACAGGAAAACTTGTTTGGCGTGTGTGTGAGTCAATAGTGTACGGATATAGATATGTATATATATATATAGCATATGTGCTCAAAATATGATAATGTACAATAACATCATGTGGGACCTTCGCAGACCTTCTTCCTAAAGAATACAAGACCAGGACAAAGTGAATGGAAAAATCGATTGGCGAAAAAAAAAAGATTTCCCTCCGCCCTCCGTGAAATATCTGAAACCGTTATTATATACGGCGATGACTGGCTACGACACCCTCTCCTCCACGACAAGCATACGCAAGTGCGTTTACAAAAGTAGTGACGGCCTCCATATGTCCTTTACACAGAGTCTAATCCTTAAAGCTACACTCGCCTCCAATTGTGCCGGTGCCTCACGAGTTACGAGCGAGCACAATCCTCATTCTCCGTATCCCCCTGACAGTAATTCACTTGTAGTTTCACTGAAAGAGAGGCTTTGAGCGAAACCCACTCCCAACAAGCAATATATTGTAAGCGAATAAAAATACGAAAATTCCCCTCAAATTTATGAAACAGAGTTTCCAGAAATAAAAGAAGAAGAAAAAAGAGGAATAAATACAAAATAATAATAATTTGACATAAAATGATAAAAGGCACACGCATGACAAACTCCAAATATCCACACAGCCCACAGTCATAGTCCAATGACTTTTGTAGATCACTTACACTCATCAATTTCCATTCATTTTCATTCTCAAGGAGGTTCTAAAATTCCCATCTAAAATTATGTCTGTTATAGTTGTGTTTCTGGGAATTTCGATATAAGAGCTTCAAGGACATATTGTAAATGAGCGATTAGCTCTCAGCATTCAAATTAACTGTGTTTCATTTGACACTTATTGACGGCCTAACTCAACGTCAACACTATAAAGGCATAGTGTGACCGCGTCGTTCTCGTTCATTCATCCTTCTTGTTCAAGTGCATAGCCCCACGAGACCTAGACAAGTATTTCAAGAATACACGCGCCGACGGATCTCTATTCAAGTAATTATTTGGAATGTATAGTCCCACACGGGGTACCAATCATTTCCTGGCTGCTGATCTTGATTGATCCATAGCACAAGCTACCAGCAAAAGCAGAGTAATAAAACGAGCCGCACTTTTCATCAAAATGATCACACACAAAAAATATTTTACAAATTTTACGTATAGAGCAGCAATATCTACTATCACTTTGTCTGCTCAAAACAAATAGGAACTGTATAGACTGCATCTTTTAGTAATGTGTGACTGGGGATATTAAGACTAGTAATGTGTAATGTGTTCCAAACAATCACAATCTGACCGCATTTCGATTTCGATTGAGTACATAATATATGCTACAGTTGTGACGTTTAAAATATTTATAAAAAAACATATGTGATTTAATTTCATCGACGTCATCTCCAAGTCGTAATTCATCATAACACAATTTAGAAGATGGAAATAGCCTTTACGATTAGTCGTGTTAGCGTTCGTTCAAATTCGTGAAGGAATTTTGAAGATGGAAAAAAGTTATCTGTAATCTGAACAAGGATAACTTATGGAAACATAAAAGTATTCTTCAGTTTGAATGATTGAAAGATGAGGCAGAGTCAATTATAAATAAAGACTCGATATATGTATCCAATATAGAGCCCAAGACAGAACAGAGAGCATAGACTCGAGAGATTTCTTGGATGTCGATGAGTGAGTGAGTCAATGGTTGAGTATCTGTAGTAGATAGGTCGTGAAGATGTTGGATAAATGAATTTGACATGAGCTCATGACTACGTCTATACGACCGTGACATTCATCCCTATAAACATCCATAATTCATGGAACTACACATATATGTACATAAAATCCCATATAGAACTTTTCCACATATGACTCAAAGGTTTCGAATCGAATTTGAATCGTAGAAACTATATAGACTCTCTCCAGACCAGACCTTTTACCTCCTTCACAAAACCAATACCTGAGCATATCTAATTCTACATAATATATGTATGATGTGCACTGGGACTGGGATGTATCTCTGTGTGAAGTTGTGATGGATGGGTGCTATTATGACGATGCCCATTTCATCTCGAATAACATTTATTCTTGTTCAAAACAGTACAGCTTACATTTGTAACTAAGCATTGATAAGGTCTAATGTATTGATGAAAAGGATGTCATTCCGTATCAGATTTAAACTGTACACACTGACACTGAACAAAAAAAAATTACATTTATTTTTATTTTAAATCCCATCCCTTAGTAATGAATCGGATGTGACATCAAAATATGTGATTTGGAAAGTTGTTAGCTGAGCGATCCGATCGGAGCACAATACATAATAATATGTGATGGTTAATCTAGTCTGACAATATCCGCAAACTTTGACGAATCATGGTTTCTTATGGCGATTTCTTACAATTGGCCTTAGGGACAAGGCACAATATATACACGTCTCTTATATAATTTTATAAATACATAAATCTCCTCTATGCCCACGACGACAGTCCTCAATGTCAAATATTACAAAAATATAAAGCTGTCTTTAATTCTCATATCTCCTTATTTTGTATATCATTGTGTGCACTGACTCTAATTGTACAGGAAAACGGAGATGCCGCAGAGTTGTTGATTATAACTATTCGTAAAAATCAGATAAAAGTTGACAAGAGAATAATAAATTAGAGAAATTCGTAATACATAAGGATAATTACAGGCATTATAATTACGAGGGAAATAAAATAAAGAAGACATAAAGACTTTAATGAATGTGTGCAGGAGGATGATTATGATGAGGATGATGAGGCTGATGCTGATCCAGCTTGGGAGTTGAATGAAAGGCAGATGATGACGATGAGACGAGGGAGAAACTTGTACATTGTCAAAGTCGGAGTGAGTATACGATGTAGTAGTGATGGTGATGGTCTGGTCATGGCATTCGTAGTTGGTAGTAGTCGAAATCGAATTCGAAAAAACCTGACGATGGGACACGTCTTTTCGATTTGTATAAACTAATACTCGGCTTTAGCTTGACAGAACATGGGAATGGCATATACACAGGGCAGAAACAGATACAAAATGCAGCTGACAGAGACAGGAGCCAGATCTGAACAATTCCATCCACCTCCTCCCTCACACTCCCATCACTATGTATACCTATCTATGCCTACTACTATTTTTCCTCTGACTCTGACTTCATGTAGGTAGAATACCTACCTATATAATTACCAACCAGTGTGTTGGTAACTCACTACATACATAGTTCGCAGTCAGACCCAGCACTGCTATAACATTATTTGTTCTATCTCCGAGTTGGCTTTGGCTTTATAATTAGGTACAGGACACAGGTACAGAATGGATATCCATTGAGGTATACCTACACGTACTCTGAAACCAACTCTGGAAACACACTAATTACTAATTACAGGTTTGATACATTCAGTAGCAATATCATGAGGAAACATTTTAACAATTACAACGACTCTATTAAATAAGCTTTGTTTACTCTACACACAAAGTTTATCTCCTGGCTTTGTCTCGAGTTCTCGAGCCTCTCTCCATCTCTCCCACACTCACTCAGAGGAACAGTCCAAGAATTCTATTAAATTCCAAGTCATAGTCACATCCTAAAATTTTTCCCTCTCTTCTTGTCAGGCAAGGATTTTTGAGAAGGATTGCTGGGATATTTTGGGAGAAAATTGGAAGGGAAGTAAAATGTGAAAAATGTGTTGTTGAAATGTTGAAAGATAAGGAGTTAAATTAATTTGAAATGTTTTTAGTTGTAAGTATCAAGAAAATCGGAGTAGACGGAGTAAGTAATTTATGGTATTAGAATTGCTGGAAAATTAAAATGCTTGATTGAATCTTGGTGAGGGCACACACTAAGGCACACACACACACACACAGAGCCCCAGAGTCAGTGTACACGTATATTACACATATTTATGGCCAAGACATTGGAATGTTCTAAATCCAGAAAAAGAGTTAGTTTATGTAAGGGACATACCTATATATTTGTATTTCTTATGTTTTCAATAATGTGAATTGAAGATATTTTTGAAGGAGGAAGACGGAGGAATATATAATATACAAAGCAGTATTCGGAGAGAGAAGACGAAGGAGACAGAGAAGAGGAAAAAATTCGTTTTCAATGGCAGCGGGAGGCACAGCATGAGACGTCTTTCAGTATTTTTTCATTGTTACCTTGTCTCACGAATAAGAAAAGGTTTCATCTTCAACTGACTCACTCACTCACTCAGTCAGTCAGTTTGATATGTGCTCAGAAATGAGAGGAAAGTAAACCAAGTCCTTCTCTCTCTCTTCTTCTCTCTTCTCCCGCATCCCTTCATCAGAAATCTTCGAATGCCTCGTTTAGCCTTTAGTTTACGAGTTCAAAGTGTCTCTTCCGTCGTCATCCTCACACTAAATCCTTCCGTCCATCACATCTTGAGACCTACAGGAAATAGAATTCCAATTCTACACACTACACACTATATACTCTGTCTCTGTACAGAGCCCTATTCCGTATGTATGACGAGGATTACATAACTTCTTATTTTTACATAAGTCCCCAAACTACTCCTACAAGCTACAGCTATACAGTACATTTTCAACAGCCACCACCAGTTCCAAATCCAAACAAATCGCAAAATCTACTGCGTACAGAATATGATTGTGTGACGTTGAAAGCACGACTTCTCACGAGATTTCCCAGGATTTGCATTTCCCAAAATGAAAACGAATTGACTACGAGGACAAGAATGAATGAAGCTGCATTTCCTCACTTTCCCACTTTTTCAAATCATGAAGGAGGTATTATTATGTATTTGCTGTCGGATATTTTGCAATATTTAAAAGCATCACGGGTGAGTATGAACTATAACATAACACATGCAATCCATTTGGAACGGGAAGGCGAAGGATGCACCGTGCGTCATAAGAGTTTTAAGTTACATACTTACGAAGACTAAAAGTAGACCAATACTTGTTAGAAAAAGGGATACTCTGCCTATGTGCCCAATAGGACTTGGCAAGTCTACCCCTACGTGAGCGTCTATTGGGGCTGACACAATTTCTTCCCCTATGCTATAATTTTTACATGAATACGGGAACGAGACTTAAGACTTTGGAGGATCTGGAGGAAGACGAGATCTGACGAAAGTATTGCATTCAGCATAATGTTACATAACTAAAAAAAAACTCAAAACTCAATAGCTCCTTTATTATAGGCTTGTGTAACTTTGTATCGAGTATCGAGTGGAGATACAGATACATATTATATAGTAAGTTCTAAGATGCTGGACTTTTTTATTCCATTGCCATGGTATCTGGAATACAATCCGCATCCAGACCAGCCCCAGTACCAGTGCCAGTGCCAGTCCCTACTTAAACTGAACTGAAGCCATTCCATTGCATTGGACTGCACTGCACTGCACTGCATTGAAGAGACTCAATAGAATTGTCTACTTGTTATTTATTACGTTGTCAAAAAAGTTAAGAAGGCTTGAGGAGCTTTAGTTCAAACCATAGACTTTTCTACTGTAATCATTTATTTTATCCTTTATGAAAGACTTTTCCTCAACACGAAATTAAGCCTCTATAATGTCTTTGAAATTTTTCAATGCCTCGTTGATTTATCTCAATTCTGAATTTACTTCCATCTTTCCATTTCACTGACAGTCGCATACACAGAGACACACACACACACAGAAACCTCATGAATGCATACCTGCAAATCCTATTTTAACAATACTACCTACTTTTTTTATACCTCTCCAGTTGAATCGATGTGATGAATGTTCCAGCTTCCCTTTCGTCTACATATACTGTCTTCAAGTCTTCATCTTCGTCTTCGTCTTCATCCAACTCCAATTGAAACTATTTCGCTCACTTTCCATGTCCATAAGAGGGTCCTCAAGACTCAAAGACTGATGAAAGGAGCTTAGGTACTTTGTCTAATGAACTTATAGTGTCACATTTTAATTAAAAAATTGTATATTTTTTCTTCGATTTTTTCAAGTTTTTGTGTGTGGCAATATTATAATTCGTTAAAGTCCCTACGCTAAAAGCCGAGCATTCGCTTCCCTTTCTTATATTATAGGTTTTAGCTTAATTCAGATATTTACTTTCTTATTGTAATATGTACCTTCATGTGGAAGGTTCCATTTCAAAACTAATTTTAATTCCAGAGGGGAGATGAATGCTATGTTGTTAGAGATTAGGCCAAAACTTTGTGGTTCCCTTACAATTACAATGCAATGCCTTGACATAGGTAAATGATGTTTTCCAGGTCGACTACTACAGATATTACAGAATCACCTAATTACACGATGCACATGTTTTGTACAGTTATAATAATGATGATGATGATATGTGGTTGGGGAAGTAAACAAAGCGCGGAGGTAGTCTCCCTATATTCTAGATGCTACGTACCTATTTAGAATGCCTATCGATCTGGAAATGTGTACACAAAGACGGCCCCGGTAAAGTCGGCTACCGGCAAGGAATATGAACAAGAGCAAACGGCTCAAACTCAAATCATTTTTGTTCTTATTATTACTACTACTACTATTATGGTGATCCTCTACATACTTTGTTCACAGGCCAACTCTGGGTGTCTCGGGCTCGGTCTCGGGTCTCGGCAACTCTCCGGAATATTGAAGAAAATATGGAAGTTGATGTGTGGGGAATGGGGAAGGTGTGCACATTTGGAGCGATGAAACAACCTGCAAAAATATCAAGTTAGATCTACTAACTACCAGTCCATCAGTAATACAGATTAAATAGATGAATGAGCGGGTGAAGGGCACGAGTGGTGGCTATATAATATGCATGTCTACGTCTACCGCCTCCATCATCCATCCTCCCATGTATGTATATATTTATACACGAAAACGACCTACCTCCACCATTCGTGCTCGTCCTCATCCTGTTACACTGTACTAGTAGGGACTTTATACAGTTACAGAGTTACACTCCACAGTCAATGTGAATAGACGAATTTCTTTCCAATTTCCATTTCATTTACGTAGCTGTCATAAACATACAAGATAAATAGGCTGTCGGTCTTCTCGTCCTTCTCGCTTTCATCTCTCCTCTGTATCGATAATGTTGGTTCTCGGTTGAATTTTTTTGTTTCTGCAAGTCATATTACAGCACATTAAGACGAAATGCGTGAGGATTTCCATCGGAATGGATGGACACCATAGGGGAGCACCCCCCTCTGAAGCGAATAAAATGAAAAACAGGAAGGAACCTCTCTGGGATCTTGCAAGGATGGCCAAAGACATGATAAAGTCAACACTGGGTTAACTCTGTCTCAGAGAGTGTCATCTACATAAGTGCAATCATAATAATAAGAGTAGGAGACTATGTACGTTCCGGAGGAACGGAAAAGTGCATCTAGGTCGTGTTGTTGTGCTGGCGTATAACTTGTTGGAGCGTGTCGTGGAGTGTATAGCCCAGTATAATTATATGTATACGGAGAAAGAAGTGACTCAGATGAGAGCCGAGTGAGCACACCAACCAAACCATCATCTCGTGAAGAACAGGAAGAGAGAGAGAGAGAGAGAGAGAGATTCGGATAAGTGTGGAATAAAAATGGATATATCCTTTTGGTGGATAAGACATGGAGGGAATTGAATGAAATGTAATGGAGGAGACGGAGACCCACAAGGTGTCCTCTGTGAGTATAACACACGCTGAATTAGTGGCTTATTTCAATGGACACCCCATAGTTTCTATTTTAACTTGAGACACTCATATAGAGCCCTTTTGGACAGCCACAGTGAGGATGATTTGACCGACCGCATTTTTTTCTTCCTTTCTTTCTCTCTCTCTCTCTCGTTCGTCTTCCTTCTCAATTCTCAACTCTCCATATGTTTGCTGGGTTTGATAATACCAACTACTGTGTTGAGGATTTCAGTGCGAATCTCTTCTTCTCTATGGAGCCATAGAAGGGGAGGGGGTTACCCCCCACATTCGTTCCTTTGATATAACAAAAAAAATTCCACGCTGCGATAATAGCTTAGCAGATAGACAGGGGGTCCCTGAATCCCCATATATAGCCACAGTCTCGCTGACAAAAACTGCAAACTTGCCCAACACTTCGTCCTGATCATTCCTCCTCTCATCTTCTCCAGTTCTCAAAATTTTCACAGAAATATTACAAAATTTTTAACTAATTAACACCCCAAGAGTAATAAAACTTATTCCTGAGCTAATTCAGGACAAATCAAAAAAGTGTCCAGCGCCCGGTGAATCCCCCAGCCCGAGTAGTAATTATATAACACTACACAGTGCACCACCCCAACCCTCATCGTCCCTGTGAGACAGTCATCCGCGACCCAGAGCGGAACTAGAACCAGTCCAAGTCATGTGAGTGTGAAAACGGTGACATTTGAATTCCTTAATACTCCGCCAGTCCATCCCCAATCCCCAGTGAACTTCCCAATGGAACTCCCAAAGCGAGACCAGAGTGTGAACACAAAAACAAACAGTCCAAGGATCTGAGCAGCGTGTCAAGAACTAGTTTTGCCTGTTGTTGTTGTTGTAGTTGTTGCTGCTGCTGTTGCAATCTCTCACCGTAAGTTCTGCGAGGAGGAAAAACTAAGAAAAACCCACTGCTTTTTGTTGTTGATTAGAGGAAGAAAAACTGGGTGTAATTATAAATCCGTGTGCACGTGCACCCTGCGAGGAAAGTATCTATTCTGTATGATAACATGTGATGTGGTGGTACAATGTGTTCAAGTGCAAGAATTGAAATTGAAGCGAGGGAACAAGTTTAGCCCTGTGCAATACTCCAAAATAGTGGTCCGGTACGGTGCACAAGTGGTGTGGTGGCGGTCGTGAGTTGGTTGGTTTCCTTTGGTTTTTGGTTTGATAGTTTAGTGGTTGGAGATGGAGGTGTGAGGGGATGTGAGAGTACAAATAATGTAATGAGACGAGAGTTACGTATAGAGTTTAGAATTTACGCTAAAAACTTGAAGAAAAAAGCCAGGCATAATCCTTGTGTCAATGTCAATTTTACTTGTCTTGACAGTGACAATGACAACTGCACTGACGTAGACGATACTTGACAAGGAAAATGCATTGGGCTCTCTCATCTTCTCTCATCTTGTGTGCCTTTCCTTCTTTCGCTAGATTTGATCCCTCATCTCGCTCTTAGGCTCGCGCTTCAGTGCGGATGTCTAGTACAAAAAATCTCATCATATCACATTACACATTGAACATCTCTTCTCCTTCTTCCTTCTTCTTCTCCTCAAGACATTATCTGTACTTTTTTTCCCTTTTTCTCTGAACAACCAAAAAGTAGAGGACGCGAGAAAAAGATTTTCTTTTCGGGTTTCGGCTTTTCCCTCAAGTCCCTTTGGTTTGGTTTCTGTCCTGCTCCTTTTGTTTATCTCATGATAAGAAGGATAGGCCCCATTTAAACGTTCACAGTTGTCACTCATTGTTTACACTTCCACTGATCTCTCATAATGCATCATCCTTGAAGACCAACTTCCTCACCGCAACTCTCATTTCTCCAGCCACTTCTCGACCGCCATCACATGTAAAATTAGTTTCAAAGTTTTGCGCAGTTAATTCAAAATCTTGAAGTATTTCTTTGTATATTTCTAAATATAGGGTTAATATTTTTATTTTTTTAAATTGGGATTTAATTTACTTTACAACATACAGGCTAAGTAGTATACGAGGGACGAACCTTTTTCTGTACTTACTTGGTTAGACGCTCAATGTCCCGATTTAAATGTTTACAAATATGTGATTTAAATTTATTTATTGCCTAGTACTTGAGAATTACCATGTGGGCTTGCCAATAATGTAGGTGCGTACTACAAACTCATTCAAGAAGACTGACAAGCTATTATTTTTGATCTTATACGGGATGAGCACATCAATAAAAATTAATTTAATTTAGCAAGAGTGATCCTCGAATATAATAATATATGTATATATGGTGAGATGATATTAAAAAATAAAATTCGAACAGGAATAATTTGTGAGCTTTAAGCATGAAATCTAAAGCGTTTTTGTGTTTTTTTGAAGCCTCATTGGAAACAGGATTACCAAGTCAAGTCATAATACATATATATACACATCTATATAGAATTTAATAATGCAATATATTTTTACATGGTAAATCCTATGAATAATTTTGTTTTTTTATGACCGTATAGCCATTAGCGTTTGTAATAGTAATTTCCACTCAAATTTAAATTTAAATTTGAAGTTTCTTGAGACTCATATAATATACACTCACTCACACGTTAGCACCTTCCACTATAGTCCACTATAGTATAGCCACATACTATACAGGTTATGAGGTACATACATCGCGGCATCTCCTACTCCGTTTACATGGGAATTTTTCTGGTAGAATGAAAATGAGATTATAGCTGTGTATATGCTCCTAAGATGCTAATTTGTATTTTGGAATTGGAAAAGGGTGCCTCCTTAGAAGAATTATGATTGCAGGAGGAGAGGGCGAGAGGAGAACAATAGTGTACAATAATCTAATATAATTCGAATTCGACTATAGCTAATTATACATGTATAGCTATACTCAAATTCCATATGTATGGAGCATGGTGGGCAGATGGACGGGATATTTGAGTGGATAATGATTGAAGGAATAGAGAGTATGTGTGGAATAGCGAGCCTCTGCATCGGCTGCTTGCTCAGCTAGGTACCTCCCAATTATAAACTAATTATAAAAGAAAAGAACATCACAAAGGAGGTAATAATCACATGGTCTTTTTTTATTTTCTCATAGGGTTCCCACTGTTTGAAAAACAGTTTCATTTTCATAGGCTCCTTTCATCTTGATAAGGTGAATAGATAGATAGATGAGAAAAGTCCAACGTCCCACACGTCCGTCCTCACCATACACCATACACACAATAGAATAGACACGGCTCAAGTTTCCTTCAAGTTCGACTTGGACTTATCGACTTTTCAGCCGGCTGCTTGAAGGCCAGGCCATGGATACCTGTGCATGGTAGTGACTCTGTTGGGAGGTAGACCATCTCGCTCCCAGATTTCTACCATTATTTTAACAGTCCCATCCCCAGTCAGTCTCCCAATCCCGATGCTTTTCCAATGGAGAAAACAAGACAAATGAGATTGTTCAAAGTTGGAAGTTCACGTGTGTTTTGAGAAAAGTGAAGTTTTCATCACAAACATCGTGGGAAGGGGATTGATAGCTTGGGTGATTTCTCAACTGGAGAAACCTATACCTGTACTATAGGTTTTCTGAGAGCGTATACCCTATACTACTATATAGATAATAGATACACTATATTGCACATAGAAACTTTTGCAGAGTTATTTCAATTTAATTAGTTATTTGGCCCATGACATTTAAAGATAAATCCGATTGTTCAGAAGGTCCTCTCCTCTCACACAGTTGAGGAGAATGAGGGAAATTTATCTCTAATATGGGAAAGATAAATGATGAATAGTAATAAGAAAAGCTAAAGGTGGGCTAATAATGGGGAAAATAATAAAAAGGTATAGATACATAGTATAGGAGTATAGACACTGTTTGGCTTTGGGTGGATGTGGCTACACACAGACACACACAAACACTGCTCTTCATTTTAAGAGCTTTCAGATCTTTGGAAGAAACACATGGGGACTTCCACTTCTGGCAGTTTTGAGTCAGAGTCAGAAGTATATACGTATCTCCCGAGGAATTCCTCACTTGTTTTGTTTATCTATGGAAAAACGTGGAGAGGACGAGGATGTTTTTTGAGGGAAAGACATCAAGAGCGAGGAGCATGCTCGCGTCTATTGGTCTCACATGGAGTTTGGAATTTCTACATGAAATGAGAAAATTCCAGAAATAGAATCGAATAAAAATCATTGCCATGATTTCTCACTCCCCATATAGCTGGTACATAGTCTCTCTCACTCAGACAGGAGGCTGTAGATGCCGAGATCTCCTCAGCATCCTTATGGGTATGTTGAAGCTCATCTTTCGCGTCCTTTGTGTGCATATCTGTGTGTGCTCTGCTTCTATTCTTCTCCAGCTATTCCCCGTAATTTTAATATTATTTATAATATATCTCCACACAGCTTGGAACTTCCTAGATGAAACATAAACATTGCAGGAGTATATAGCCTATATATAATATATATTGAGTGGCTGACATATCAGAATCATATCACATATCAGAGTCATATCATCCCCGGCAACGGCAACTGAGATCTGGGAAAACTCAATGTTTTGAGAGAGAGAGAGAGAGAGAAAGATCATCAAGGGAAATGAAAAGGAAAAATGCAATGTTCCACGTCAACTTTTCGTTGTTTGGTAAGACGAAGTATAGTGGAAAAGTAGGAACACACCTGATTCAAAATCTGAAATAAAAAGATTATAAATGCATGGAAAAAAACATAGCAGGGAGTCTTGAAATCAACATTTTATCCTATCCTGCTGCGCTCAAACAATTCAAACGTTTACCAAAGAGTTGGAGGAATGAAATTTGAAATGGAGAAAAGACAAAAACCTGATCCATATAGTCCACTCAAAAATACATCCAGCCAGACACACACACACTTCTCCATGTGTCTATGTCCATGATTCATTTTTTTTAATGTTTTTCATTTTGTCCAAGTCCAAGTCTCTAAATGCAGAGCATTACATATTATATAGCTACATACGAGTATAAATGAGCGTATGGAACTGAGTCAGTCTATCATCATAATATCTTTCCATTTCAGATTTAGATTTTAAACTTATTACCGCTCCTCTCCATAGTCTCCTCCAGTCTCCGTCCCGCCCCTATAAAATCCAAAATACTGATATAGAATATAAAATAGGGAAAATATACAAACGGAGGATTATTATAAATGTCCCACTTCAACCCTTCCCAGTGGGTATCAACAACAACGGAACTTACAAAAGTTTAACTGGAAATTCTTCGGCAACCAACAATAATAACAACAACAACAACACGACCAGACCAGTGCCAGTGCCAGTGCCAACGCCAAAAAGCAGATCCCCATGTCTCTCCCCGGTTCTGGTTCTGGTTCTGGCTCTGGTACTTCTTCTATACCCTCAATAATAACACCCAAGAAAACAACTTTTAACTCTTAATGACCACTCTTTACACTAAGCGTGTTTAGCACTTCATTTCCCTATATTTATAATCTCCCCCTTGACACACCCACACACTCACACTCACCCAAACTTTCCGTTTCGTACCGAATATATATACTTTTAAAAAATACATTTCATTCTCCTGCTGTTTTCTATCTTGCTAGTAAATCCTCACTCACGTAGTCACTTACCTGCCTCATATCTACAGCAGCCCCAGTAGTTTTTAAAATCTACAGCCAACTACATTCATTGTCCAAATCTTATATCTGAACAAGTGCAAGGACATTTATTGT